>OZ025303.1:29754274-30336774 GCA_964019185.1 Maratus speculifer
TTCAAAAATTTATATTTTCAAAACTATTCCACATATTATGTGTATATGTGGTATATAAATATATGTATATATATTTCAAAACTATTCCACATATTATACAAGTGATATAAAAATAAACTGGAATTTCCAAATTTTTTTTTTTTTAAATGTTCAGTTTGTGAACCTTTTGTAATAAATTTATATTAATAAACCTTTTGTAAAATACTGGGTTTCAAAAATTTATATTTTCAAAACTATTCCACATATTAGAACAAGTGATATAAAAATAAATAGAAAATTCCAATTTTTTTTTTTTTTTTTTTTTTTTGGAAATGTTCAGTTTGTGAACCTTTTGTAACACAACTAACACCAAATCCTTAACCAAGTTCGTTCCTGACATTTGGCAGTTTTGCACTCTCATCTATTCTTAATGCAGCAATATTGCATTAAAACACCAAATGCTAAATGGTGAACAAGTTCATAATTTACCCCATTAACTTCTAATTGATACGAAGGGATGCTACTATTGCTTTACACCAAGACCTGTTTTGCTTGCTGGCTGACGCGGAGTCTTTTTAATGCTAGATATTTTATTTTGCAAATTAAAAAAAAAATTAAATCTCTAATAGCGAGACGAGGGCAAATAATTAATGCATCTAAAAACTCGTTTCAATATGCCCTTTTGATTGCTAGTTATTTAGATTTTTTTCATTACAGTAGACTCCCTTAAAATCCGCGAACGCCAGAAATCCGCACATTTTTTCAGATGTAAACATTGAAATTAAAGATGGCACTGAAATCAGCAACTAACGCATACCAAAAATTCTATAATAATATCTATTTTTAAATCATTTACATACAACTTCTTCCTTTTTTTAATGTCTTTCAATTTAAATTCTGCAGTGTTAAATTTGTTTCTTAGACGTACGATGATCGACATTTATTTGAAACAATAATTATCGTATCGTAGTTGCAGCGCAATATAAATTTCAATGGCAGTTTGGTAGTGTTTGTAATTTGTAATGTTGGCAGGATAATTTTTGCTACATAAAATTTTTATTTTATAGTTCTATTACTATTTTCGTATCCCTGCTAGTTACGAAACGAATTTGGGATTTCCATCTGGTTTACTAATTTCGATGATCGATATTTAATCGAAATAATCATTATCGTATCGTAGTCTCAGCGTAATATAACTTTCAATGACCTTCGAGGAGCAAGATAATTTCTGCTGTATAAAATGACTATTTTTTAAATTAATCAAGCTTATTTTGTTAATTAACAAAGGCAAATATTGTTCTTTATATAAAAAAGTTTGATTTTTCCTCATCATTATTCATATTTACTACTGTATCTTAATTATTTACTTTATTTTAATTTTTTTCTAAAATTTTATTTTACTTACTTTTTTTGTAACAATTACTTGCTTTTTAACTATTTATTTAAATATTTTACTTAATTATTTTAATGTTTCAGTGTATTATATGCATTCATTATAATGCTTAACTACCAATCAAAATGTAAACATTTTTCAAAAATGTAAACAAATCAATGACCAGAAATTTGCAAAATTCTAAAACCCGCACAACCCATGGTCCCAAGCTTTGCGTTTTTGAGGGAGACTGCTGTATTATACTATTTGGGGAGTTTCCTGCTGAGAGGAATAATATGAATACTTTAACTTATGGATGTTAAGCTTATACATTAGATCGTCTAACAAAATACATTAAGACATGCAATTAGAACCTGCAATATAAAAGCTCAAATTGTCGGAATTGTTAAATATTTTTGAAATAATTATTTTGCTTCGCCAAAGCTTCAGGAACATAAGTGCTGAAAAGCTTGAAATCAGATGTCAGGTGAAATTCTATGTTGGACACAACGGAGACATAAAATTGACCAACCGCAAATTTAGAAAGTTTGTGTATTGAGAGAAAATCGATTTCTGATACTTCTAAAAGAGTGAGACTTGCAGTAAAACAGAAATAATGAACATTATATCCAACGGCTCGAACATGTTGTAGTTACAAAGCTCAAAGAAATAATTATGTTAATATTGATGTAGTTGAAGTTTGGAAAGATTTTTTTTTAAAGTCAGAAATATATGCTGCTAGTAATCTTACCATGATTATAAAAAAAAGAAAAAGCCACAGAAGATAGGTTTGAAATGGTCATGACATCTTTACATTTCTTGGCAGACATCACTGATCGACACTTTAAAAGAGAATCAGTTACAAGTTGATGAGACAGAAAAAGTTATCAATCTTGTAATGTTCAAATCTATGTAGTAATGAAGTAAGATTAATAGAGAAAAATATGCATGTATGCATACACACGTTAGTATAAATGCTTATAGTTTTTAATGTCTTAATACTGGCATCTTCTCTTAATTATTAAATTAAAAAGGATTTAAAAATAGAAAACCATTCCTAAATGCTTAAAAAAGTAAAGAGAATCAAAATAGATCAGAAAAAACCCCAAAGGTTTTTATCTTTAAAATTTTTTTAATACTAGTATTAACAACTTTATATCTGCACATTTACCAATTATATCAGGTATTATAGTAAGCTTAAAAGAGACAACTACCCCATTTTAAACTTACTATAACACCTTATATAGTTGATAAATGTGCAGATATAATGTAAAGAGAATGTTACTGAAGAAAAATATATTTAATTAGGCAATTGATAATCGATCTTGGCTACTTTGCACTACAATTGTACTTTCAAATCCCAATTGTTATCTCGAAAGTAGTTGTGGAAATGTTTGTTATGATCTTCTGACAGAATTTTGCATTCTTAGAAAATGCCATTTTTTAATAAGAAATAAATGAAAGACTATGCTTGCAGTATTTCTAAAGTGTTGAGCTTATCACTCAATTTCAAAATATTGTAAACGACATAGTATTTCAATATGTAAAAATACAAAAACATTATTAATGAGTAACAAAGTTAAATTCAAAGTTTATCATTAATTGGATTCTTAAACATGGTATAGCAGGGAAAAAATTCAACAAATATTTATAAGGTAAATATTTTTATTTTTAAAAGTGTATTTGTTGAATCAAAGAGATGTTACAGATTTGTTTACATGCTTTCAATTTCAATTCTTAAATAAAACTATTGACAATCATTTAAATCTTAAAAATACAGAAAACAGACATTGTCCATCGTATATCTTAACAACATATCATCAAAACAGAAGTCATTTCAGAATTAATCGTTAAATGCAATTAGTTGTAAGAAAAAAGATTTGAAAATGTCAAAATAGCGAAAGGTGCTTTCAATTGAAAAAATAAATAAAAGTTAAAATTTGTTTTTTTTTTTATGTCAAAACTTTTTAGATTTCTTAAAAAAATATTTCAATAAAGAGATTTTTTTTCATTGATAGTTTTACATTTAATGGAAGATGTGAAAAAAAAAACTATTTTATTCTCGTACTTAAAGAAATGCCATCTCTGCAACAGTCCACAAATCAGCACAACTGCATAAAATGAAAGAAATTAGTTGCAAACATGAAACTGCAATTGAATTTTTGTGAAAAATTGATAAGATATTGATATTAATTTAACACTTTTTAACTCCTTAAAGCGAAGTGATTCATTTTTTAATCACTTAATTTTAATTACTAAATGCTATTTATGTTCCAGAATTTTGAACTTTTTTCTTTTATTTAGTACAAGAAGAACAGTTTTATAATAAATTTCTACTTACTAGTGTTAATTTAAATCATTGCAGTTTATTGCGAACATTTCCTCTGAAAGGTTTAAATAATATTTCTACTTAGACTTTAGTGATTTTGGTTTTTAGAAATAGCTGCTATACAAAAAAACTACCAAAAATTGATGGATTTTAAAAAGCAGTAGAGAAACATTTCTTGTTTGTATTAAAAAGTATAATACCAAATCGTTATCATACAAATTAAAATAGAGTGATGAATAAAAATAACAATGAAAATAATGATAATGCATGAAAATACTATCAGAAAACAAGTAAATACAAGAATACTTGTAAAAAAATGCATAGCTATTATAATAAATCTGAAACTATGAACAAATTATGAAAGCATACAGAATACCAGAAACAGGAAAAACTAAGAATACCAATAAAAGGTATTAAGAACGAATTTATAAAGTTAATTATCTATATGAGAAACGTAAGTTTCAAACTTTGCTTTCCACAAAAGAAAATTTTGGTAGACAAGACAAGACAAGACAAAGACAAGAAAAAATTTGGTCTCATTCCCAAATTCCTAATATATAAGGCGAATTTTGAACATAAACCAAAATGTTGCAGTCCCAGAACTACTCCATAAAACTAATTTTATTGCAGATTGCATTATTTTTAGGTTCAAGTTTACTAACAGAAATAATGAACGAAGAAACATTATTTTTGTTTACACAAAGCAAGTTTTGAAACTCACATCTGTACAATCCAAAATAATACACATACACATAAATATATATATATAAAGTTTTAGAAAAACATTTAACTTTCAATTAAACAATTTTTAAATTAAAAAAAGCTCCAAAATATTTTTTAGCATCATCATACAGGGAGCATTTAAGTTAATAAACATGACAAGAACTAAATGAAGCATAAAACACTATCATTTCGATAGCCATTTTGATATATGGGCTATCTGGTTAGGACTTCATGATTATGTTATTCAAAATGTACTTTTACAATAATTTCAAAAGAATTTTTTTAATTTTATGATTCTATATATAAGATTTACTCACACATATGTTTCATTATAGCGAGTGATAGAAAAAAAAAGTATGGAATATTCTACATGCAATAAAAATATCATTCAAAAATAAAATAACCAAGTTGCACAACAGCTAAAAAAATAAAATAAAATATAACGAGAAGAATAATAACAGCAACAAAAAAGAAAAAAAACATAATTTTATTAATGTTTGTTTTTATCAAGGTCTATATTTAATCTAACATCATTGAAGATAAATTTTAATATGTAAATCAAATGAAATATCTTTTTTTTAGCAATACACATACATTTACCGTCTGAATTTAAAAAACTATTAAAAGATAGAATAATATAAGCAAAGACAGACTTGAACACATTTTTTAAAAGTAAATAAAATTTATACACAAAAAATTAAAACACCAAAAAAACATTCAAAAATACAAAAGTAAACGTTTTGCCAAGTTACACGAAAGGCGTCATCAATACAAAACATCAATCAAAAGTCAGTTTACTTTTTTATTTTTAACTGTTTTAACTATTTGTGTATAAATTTCATTTATTTTTAAAAAATGTATTCATGTCTGTCTTAATTTATATTATTCAATCTTTTAATCTTTTTAAACACTTTCCAGCAAAGTTGAAATGTGTTTATGCATTTGGCTTGTCTGTTCGTGTGGCCGTCTTTCTGCGTTCTAACTCCCATAAATATACTCGGATTGCTATGAAATTTTTACACATTATTGACGTTTACCCTAGCACAAACCCTGTTGAAAATGAATTTTCTACTATGATTAGTTTATTTACAGGGATAGTCAAAAGTTTTCCGATACATTACGGCCTATGGGAAAAAATCATTTCAAATGGATTTTAAAGGTGTTACACCCTGTCAAACATATTCAAATTTACATGGATTCGTGAAGTGCACTAAAATATACATTCTGTAAAATATGCAATAAAAATAATAGTTACTAATCATTTACAGGGACACTCAAAAAATTCCATTACACAATAATAAAGGGGGTATTGTTTGCAACATATTTTAATTATGTTATATGATTTCAAGTATAATAAAATTGATATACGCCATTGAGACTTAATATTTAACGCATAATATGAAGTGCACAGTGTTTACAGGGACACACGAACTATTTCAAGTATTATATTCTTATCCGAAGTACTATATATTATCGATGATAGCAGATGAATGGATGAAATACATTTTCAATAATGATATGCATTTTTAAGTTTTACTAAATATCTGCAAATTATATGGTGTGTATAAATATCATAGTTGATATACAGGGTTACACAAAAAAGCTTATAAAGATTACTGAATATGAGGGTAATTAAATTAAAGGTGTTTTTTAATAAGTTATGCATTTTTACGTTGAACTGCTTTCAGTTTATTAAGAAATGCTAGTAGAATATGGATAAAATGATATACAGCGTCACGCAAATAATTAGCCACATGATCATCCATAATTGATAATATCTGGAAATGTGACTTAAGTAGTTTTAAGTGTGTTTTTGTTTGAACTAAATTTTAACAAAATACTGGAGTGTAATAAAGGAACTAAGTATCATAAATAACAGAACTGAACAAAAGTATTTAAGTATTTTCTATCTATTAATATAAAGAACTGAAAGAGAAATTTCAACCAGTTACGCATTTTCTTGCTAAACTAAATTTTCCTATTATATAGTACATATATATCAACCGAAGGATCAAATACAGGGCTGTTCAAAAGTATTGGAATACATATTTGGCTATGGACAGTAGCATCTTATTTCCCTAAATAACAAAGTTTTGTTACAGATTTCAGGAAGTATTGGAAAGTGTTTCATACTCTATGCTTAACGTATGATTTTTCTTATTATTTTTTTAATCAAAATGTTGCATTTGTAGAAAATGACAGCTAGGCATATTGATTTCAAAAGTTTTTAACTGGAATGGCTTCATTCCAATACAGAGTATCTTTTACTGTAAATCTTACAAACGTAAGGCTTCTTCCCTGTATGAAAGAAGAGGTGTCTCTCTAAGTGAGATTTGCTAGAAAATTGCTCTTTGGATATCTCGTAAATGCAAGACTTCTCCCTAGAATGAATAAAGAGGTGTCTATCTAAATTAGATTTTCTACAAAAACTTTTACTACAAAGCTCATACTGGTGAAGCTTCTGCCCAGTATGAACAATAATGTACTTTTTAAAATTTGACTCTTGATTAAATCCTTTATTGCATGCTTTACAAATATGAATCTCCACTCCTGTGTGAACAAGTGTGCTTTTTCAAATTTGACTTTTGATTAAATCCTTTATTGCACACTTTACAAATGTGAATTTTCTCTCCTGTGTGAACAAGGATGTGCTTTTTTAAATTCGACATTTGGTTAAATCCTTTATTGCACACTTTACAAATGTGAATCTTCTCTGCTGTGTGAATAAGTGTGTGCTTTTTTAAATTAGATTTTTGATTAAATGTTTTATTGCATACATTACAAATATGGCGTTTCTCTCCTGTATGAACAATGGTGTGCTTATTTAAATTTGATTTCTGACTAAATCCTCTGTTGCATACTTTACAAATGTGAGGTTTCTCTCCAGTATGAACATTGATATGTGTATTTAAATTTGATTTTTGGTTGAATGTTTTTTGACATATTTTACAAGTGTAAAACTTCTTCCCAGTATGGTCCATGATATGCTCATTTAAATCATATTTCTCATTAAAACTATCATTGAAAAATTTTATACCAATCGGCTGTATATTCATATTTTGGAAATTTAATTCAAGATCTTTAAAATAAAATAAATTCCATCTAAATGCAACTCATTATTTTAATAATTACTAAATTCATCTTAGTTTTTAGTACTCATAAAAATGTACAAACATACACAGATACTGAAATTCTTCCTTCTTCCTTGAAGTTAGAACTATCTTTATTACAAAACACCAATAAATAAATAAATAAATAAACAAATAAAAAATCAAAATCTATGTAATGAATACATGTATAAACAAACTCTTTTTTGCTTAAGAAATATCATCCATTTTTCTCTGGTATATCACAATTAGTAATTTCCTTTTCTAAAAAACACTGTTACTGTTCATCTTCAGAACTTCCAAACTTTTATCTATAAAAAAATATTTTAATTAGAAAAATAATAATAATAAAATCACATAAAATTGTCTGCAAAGAAAAGATCTATTTACAAATCTATAAATGTTCATTTAAAACTTAAAAAAGAGAAATAAAGACCCTTATAATTGAGAATAGCAGAATTAAATAGAAAAATTCTTGCCATATTTTTTAACTGTACTAATTTGCATAAGTATTCAAAAAATACAACTTTTAGGTCAAAGCAAAAATTTTAATTGTACTTATTTTCATAAATATTAAAAAATATGTACAACTTTTGGTTCAGGATTATATTTAAATATAATGTTAGACTTAGTAACAATAGAATTATTTTTTATATGTGTATTGCAAAATATTTTGAAGAGCTTAATCAATAGTGGGGTAGAACTATAATCATAATAAGGCAAATGTATTATAATACATTGGTCACTTTTCTGTGTCATCGCTGTTCTAATCTTTTTGTGTTGTTCACTACTTTTCGTTTAAACTTGTTTATAACTGAAATAATTTGTAAATTGAAAAATGAGCACAAGAAACTGGCATGTAATTCTGTAATTTCTGTATTATTACTTTTCAACAATTTTATTGATGCATATATTACACAAGCTAATGATTTTTACTATTACAGATGACACTGTAAACAGCTGGATCGACTTTAACTAAACTTGTCTTTGATTAAAAAAAAAAAAAAGAAAAGAAAAGAAAAAAAACGAGCATGAGCAAACGATCTAGCTAGGTTCAGATTTTTTAAAGAAATTTGTTTTGACAGGTTAAAATAAATTCAGCACAGAAAATTCTGCTTGTCATAAATAAAAATATACTTATGCAAAATATGCACTTCGCAAACAAGAAAACTAAGCTAGCAAGGTCTTGAAATTGAAAAAAATTCATTTTACGTATTTAAAAAAGTTATATATCAAAAACAGCACGAACGATTTTATTAATTTGGTTCCTATACTAATTAGAACTCGGCAAACATATCTAGCTAAGAGTTTAATTCAGAAAATTTCATTTTATATGGTTATAATAAACTCATTACTCAAAATAATGGGAGTTGTGAAAAGCAAATCTTAGGATTTTTATGAAATAATCTTTATTGCAATACGAGTAAACCATACAAGTCTTGACTTTTGAAAAATTAGTTTTGGTGGGTTTAAGCATTTTTTTTTAATGTGTAACATTCCGTAATCTGAGTTCTTGTTAATACTATTAATCATTAATCACCAACAAAATCAAGGATTATCTAAAACATGGTATTAACGTTTTCCTTCAATACAAAATGGATCCTGAGATAATGGACTATCTGGGCCGCGAAAATGGTAAAATTAATTTTATTTGGCTGGAACAAATAAAATAAATAATACTAATGTTTATTTTGTGAAGTTAATCATTTTCATAAACATTCTGCATTTATACTAATATTTCTTTATAGGTAATTGCACTTTTGCTATGTTTAAATCCTTTATCATACTGTTACAATCATCACTATAGTTTAATATCATGGTGGCTACATCCTATCACAAAATTAGCACCAATTTAAAAACAAATACCATAAAAATTCAGGAGGACATATGTCCCAGGAAACTTTCAAAAGGAATGTTTTCATCTCTGCAGAAATAAAATAAAGGATGTGATGTCCGTGCCTCTTTTATTGCCACGATTGAACTTTGAAATGAACTGATCATCTGTCTCCCAAAACTTGAAAATTTAAAAAGGTTACAACTGTGAATTTTTTAATGCTTAATTACTTTAAATCTTCAAGAAAAAAAGAACATTTTTATTATTAAAAAATAGAACATTTTTAAAATGTCAAAATCTTGGAATGGGTAGGGCAATTGAGCCAGTGCCAACGGTACATGTTTTTTAATCTTTTACTTCAGGATTTTTTCTATTTTTATGAAAAAAAATATATGAAATATATACGTCCATATAATAATGGGAAAAAACAGAACAAAATGAATAAATAAATTTTAAATTTTCAGCTAAAATTTGATCTTTTATGTCATGTACTCTATGCACAAAATTAAGGTTTTTAAACATTGTATTGCTATATTTTGCAATTAAATGGGCTTAAATTAATTAATTAAATCTGCTTAGAAGTCTGCAACTTTCTTTGTGTTAATATTTTGAAGTATTGAGTAAAAATAAAAAAAAGTAAATTTTACTTTAATAGCTTGATCAATTTTTTTTTTTTTTCTTTTGTTTCAGAAGAATAAATTCAAATTTTTTGCCAAGTGATGACAGGGACGATTTAAGTGTTATCTTATACTTTAGACTGTTCTTGATCAATTACAGCGATCAAATTGGCTAAATTTATGGCTATAATGAGAGTTATAGGGTTTTTTAGATATGTGCCAGTTGTGGCACATGGTGCGATGAAGAGTTAAAGCATCAATCTATAAAATAAAATGAAATATATGCATTGATTAAGTTGTACAGTCAAAGATCTATAATCCGCACCCCCATAATCCACTGTTTTCTATAATTCACGTTATTTTACTAATGTAAAAAATGAAATAAACAGTTAAAAAATTTACAAATTAGTGATCCAAAAACGTTTTAAAAAAATTTTAAATGAGAAAACAATGAGAAAATAGTGGATTATGGGTGTGCGGATTATAGAACTTTGACTGTATTTAACTATACAAGTGTTAGTATAATAATAATATACATAGCAAATAAAAATGAATTTCAAAAATAAAAATACATAACATGCGGTGAAAGATTTTTTTTTTTTAATTTACTGTTATCATTACTCTTATTTGTGTTAAATATCGTATTTGGTTCAGTTTCAAAATAACCACAATTTGGTGTCTTAGCTTTCTAAAATTTATAATATTAAAAGTAGGCAAACATTTCAAATCTATAATTGTTCTTTATTTCAGTTTTAACAATCAGAGTACTAAGCCTGGTAATTTACCGTAAAATCCCGTTAATCCGCACTTCCCGATCAAACGCCCCCTCCTCACTTTATAAAGAATTTAAAATTTTCGAAAAATACCGAGAAGTGACCCCCCCATTCTCAAAGGCGATTGAGAATGGGGAATCATTATGAAATGAATGAATCATGAATCTTTGATGAAATGTGCGTTTTTTCGAGACTTTTTAATTGATTTCATGCTTGTTTTGGCTTTTTTTTTTACAAATTTCTCCTTTTTCCTGCGTTTTTTCGACAGAATTTACGTTTTTTTCTAACCCAAACTTTTTCAAGTATCAAAATTCATGATTAATTACACGATTCATTCATTTCATCATGATTCATTTCTGTAAATTTTGTTGAACGATCGCGGAAAAATTCCGTGTAAGCGCCCCCCTCTAACTATTGTACGATTTTTCGTCACGTTTGGGGGCGCGGATTAACGGTATATAAAAAATAAATTAACTAATAAATATCACTATTTTCATTGATTTGGGCAATTTTATATTGAGAAAAACATAAGTTTTGATTACTTATAACAATATCTGTTTTAAATTGATTTTAATACAGAATAATTAATAAAATAAGACTGTCATACATGTTATGTGACACTGGTCTAATTAATATTTTTCAGTTTAAAAAACTATTCTGATGATAAAAATTGAAGGAATTTTCTTTTTTATCTGCCTTCATGTAGTCTACTGCTTAAAAAGAGAAAATAATATTCTTAACCCCTTGGGATATATTATATCCCATCTAATCTAAACAAGATTCACATCACAAATTTTTAACGAAATTTTATACTTTGAACTTTGGGGGAAAAGAATTTGCCTTTATTTATTTAAAAATAAAATATATTTCGGTTATTCTGGTGAGAATGCAATATTACAAAGACATTGTTGCTTGCCCCTTAAAGGGTTAAATCAACTGAGTTCTTTTATTATGTGTCATTGATCTAACAAATATTCTATCAAGCAGATAACAGTTGAATCAATTTAATAAAAATATTATAATAATACAGTAAAAAAGTTTTCTTTGACACCACAAATCATAATACAGTCGACTCCCTTAAATACACACAGCTTGGGACTAGATGTTTTGCGGATTTTAGAAATTTGCGATTTTCTGGTCTATGCTTTGATTGCATTTTTTAAATAGTGATTTAAATGTAATTAATAATGCAAACGAAACTGTAATGAATGCTTACAATATAATAAAGCATAACTAAAATAATAAAAATTAAGATAATTAAAAAATATATATATATTAAAAGCAAAGGTCAAGTTAAAAATCAATACCAGTAATGTGTGATTAAATATTCCTGATAAAGATGAAAAATATTTAACTTAATTACTCAATGAAATGCGCCTGATAAAGGTACATTACTAATTCACAACAAAATCATAAAATAAGGATGTTTTATTTCAGATTTAGCCAGACTTAATAACCAAAAAAGCTTGATTAATACATAAATATATTTGATAAGAAGATTGTAATTACCAATAATATCAGCAATATCTTTAATTATATCAATAATTTATTTTTGAGTCATGAAAAAACATGATGTCAATAATATTAAGAAAAATTGCAAATTAAAATATGCATGGAATTTATATAAAATTAAAAAAGATTGAATTTTTGTCCCTATATCTGAACTGAATGTTTCATTGTTTACATCCCATAAATTATGAGCGGATGAGAATTGTGGATTTGAGGGAGTCTGCTGTATTAACTATTTTTAAATGAAGAATAAAAATGCTTTCTTGAGAAATGTCGCTGGTCTAACAATACATGTGTTAGAAGATTGATAAATAATGTTTTTCTAATGACAGAATGTTAAGCAATAAAATAATTTTATACAGAAATTTATCTTTTAAAAGTTTAATAATAATAATATGATTATTCACGACTTTAATGAAGAATGTATTTGAGTTAATGCAAAATGTCACTGGCATAACACATGCAAGTCATTGGTCTAACAAATACTTACTTTTAAGTAATTCGTGTATCTGTGTTAATGAGAGTCAATTAAGCTCAGTCACTACATTGTTTGAGTTGCAATTATCACTTTATTAACCACAGTAAAATAATTTGTTGAGGAAGTTATACTTTAAAATTTAAGAAAAAATTGCTGAAAATATATATTTTGAAAATGACCCATTTTTTAAATACGAGCAAGCTAATTTTAATTAAAATTAATCATTTAATGTGATTGGCATATTAGAAATAATATTATTTAAAACTGTGTAAAATCACATAATGAAAAAGATCATATTGTTTATTCTTTTAGAATGATATCCTAAAGTATATTTATAAAAAAAATAGCTTTTGATAATGTCAGAAATAACTTTTTTAATGGCTATTGTTCAACTTTAATCTACTCTTCAGTTGTAAAAGCAGTCTTTAATAAAGCATTGTACAGTTAATTCAGCAACAAAAGTATGCATTATAAATGCCTCTATCATTGTACGAGCAATAAAACTAAAAATAAAATAGTTTTGCAAGGAAATTCTATCTAACTGCAATTTAGCCAAAAGTGTATAACATAATATTGGAAAATTTCACACAAAAAATATAGATTTTTTTTTTTTTTTTTTAAGTTACAATCTTTTTTAAAAATAGGGATTTGGTGCCCATGATATACTTATTTAAAAATGCAAATAGTTTATGAAATAACAGAAAATATACCGTAAAATACCGTTAATCCGCCCTTCCCGATCAAACGCCCCCTCCCCACTTTATAAAGAATTTGAACTTTTCAAAAAATCCCGAGAAATCGCTCTCCCTCCCGATTTTCAAAGGCAATTGAGAGTGGGATGAATAATTTTGAAATGAATGAATCATGAGTCTTTGATGAAATGTGCGTTTTTTCAAGATTTTTTAATTGATTTCATGCTTGTTTTGGCTTTTTTTACTAATTTCTCCTTTATTCTGCGTTTTTTCGACAGAATTTACGTTTTTAAATAAAAAAAATCAATTTTTTTCAAGTATCAAAATTCTTGATTCATTCAACGAATCATTCATTTCATGATGATTCATTCTTATAAATTTAGTTGAACGATCGCGAAAAAATCCCGTGTAAGCGCCCCCCTCTAACTATTGTACGATTTTTCTTTTCGTTTGGGGGGCGGATTAACGGTATTTTACGGTATGTATTCATAAAGTTATATCTTCTTGTATCATTTATAACATATGATATATAAATTTTTAAAATAAAGATAAATTTCATAAATAAAAAATTTTGCATGTGAGGAATTCCTTTTATTTACTACAAGCAAACACTGCGGGTTTGCTGGCATGATAGTTCAAATGTGCCAAGTGATATTTCTATGTCTGATTTTTATTAGAAGTAAAAATATATTTAGGAATAATTCAAAAATATTCATTTAAGCTACAGCTTGACTAAGTTTTATTACTGCACTGCATTATTCTGAAATGAGACTTAAAATAATAAAAATAACTAAAGCTAATTCTAAATAAATGATAATTTAGAAAATATCTGGAAATTTTTATATTCAATTCATACACCCCTTTCAGTATTAATTGGAAGTATTCACTTTTTAAGAGACAAACTTCTTAGTATGCATTTACATCTTAAAATTAAGCATCATGTTAAACTCCAAAGATCTTTTCTATGGATCTAGCATTTCTCTTGGGGTACTGGCACTAACATAAAATGCCTCTGTTGAAAAAGAGACCGTCATTATTAATTTGCCATTATTAATTAAAAAATAAGTTTGGTATTTCCTAATATTCCATAGAAACGTAATTTAGTAAGTTCTTAACCTCCTGACTGCCGCTGGCTGATTTTTTCACACACTAACAAGGAAGGTCTCCATTGGGGGCATACTCTGAATTTTTTGAAAAAAAAGTACGAATTAAACTACTCATGTAGGTAATAAAGGATCAGTGAAAATTAGCGGCAGAATTTCATTATTAGATATGTAAAAAAATAAAATAGTTTGGAATAATTGGCGTGAAAAGCTGAAAGCTACGCGGGATTTGGCGAACAGTGCATTTCCTCGCCAAAAGCAGACGATTTTAACGAATCTGAAAATTGATTTTAATTGACTTCACTGTTAAAAATCTGCAGCATTTACTGCAATGTCACTCCACTACTTTTATAGAATATCTCTCTTCTGACCAATGAGAATGCTCCATAGCACCGTGAATTGACCGTGTCATACACTGTTAAAAATCTGCTGCATTTTGTTGCGACGCACTCCACCGCTTGTATATAATATCTCTATTCCAACCAATGAGAAAGCTAAATTTCATGGCCAAGTAACCGTTTTCTATACAAGCAAGGGAGGGCGTTGCAACAAAATGCAGCAGATTTTTAACAGTGTATTTTTCAATTTGGAACAAGTTTAATCAATTTAAATTGTGTTTTAAATGATAAAATATATTAATTTAATTTTGTTATAAGTACATATAAACGTATATGACAAAATTACACTTAAAGTAAAGTAAAAATGGAAAACTAAAATTACTTAAACTAAACTTATTTAAATAAATTGAACATAGAAAGTTTTTCTTTAAAAAGTATTCGAAGCGTAAAAGCATATTTTTCAAAATTTCGTTTTTTCGCCAACCGGAGATAAATCGCCAAATAAACGAAATTTTTATTATTTTTATACGGACGTTATAAGGAGGTTCCGCCGAAATGTTTTTTATAAACATATATAACTATATGAGAAGAACATTCTGTAATTTTTTCAGATTTTTCTGAGTATGCCCGTATGGAGACCTTCCTTGTAAGCTGCAGGTTTCACTGCAACATAAGCAATATTTAATTTAGTATAATTCCACAAATAAAACCCAGTTCTGAAAAATTAAGTTAGGATTGATGCTATCAAAGATTATACACCGATACTAATAACGTATTTTGCATCAGGTTGGAAAAAACATCTTTTTTTTATATTTTTAATAAATTACAGAGAAAACAACATTACAATATTACCCTTTGGCTGGGCAGTCAGGGGGTTAAAGGCTTTTTTAGAACATTTGTTGTTTTTATCTATCCCAGATGATAGTTACGCTGGCATAAAATATAGATTAAGTAAGATCAGAGAGTTTCACCATTTATTTGCAACCATTACTTTTATAATCGGTTTAATACTTTTGATGCTTGCTTAGAAATTATAATTTAAGAATTTTTTTACAGCTTTTTTTGCCCCCTTCTCTTCGCTATACAATTTTTATTTTGGAACTTACTTCCAACAGTTCTTAGAGGACTTTTATACATTATAAGTAACTATTATGTCATATTTAAACTATCTAGACTCTTTAGTACAATAGATATTGCCATTTGAATGATTTTTCTCTTGCAACCCTCTGTTGATAGTGCCACCAACATAAATTTATAGCTTATGTTTGTTACGTTTTAACAGGTTAGACCATCGCCAATTTACTTTTGAAATCGGTTTGATACTTATTGAGATTGCTTACAAATCATCATTTAGAACTTTTTAGGATACTTTTCAGATATTTTCACCCCTTAAAATGATTAAAATACAAATAGCAAAGGTCAAGTTAATAATCAATAGTGTTTGATTAAATATTCATTATAAAGATTAAATGTATTTTTCCAAAATTATTCAACAAAACTAGCCTCATAAAAGTACATTACTAATTCACATAAAAATCATAAAATAAGGATTTTTTTTTTCAAGTATAGCCAGTGTTAATAACCAAAAAATCTTAAATTAATGCATAAATATATTTGGTAAGAAGATTGTGATTACTAGTGATATCAGCAATATCTTGAATTTTTTCCAAAAGAATTTATTCTTCCTTCATAAAAAAATCAGAAATAGAGTATTATTAAGGAAATTACAAATTAAAAAATATATGGAATTGATACAAAACTAAAAAAATCAAATTTTGTACCAATTTCCAAACTGAAAGTTTCATTGTTTACATCCATAAAATATGTGCGGATTTTAGAAAGTTGCGGATTTCTGGTTTGCGGATTTGAGGGAGTCTACTGTATGTACAATATATTGAAAAAGTAAAAATAAATATTGTGACACAATGAAACAAATGCAAGGGAAAAAAATGTATTTCAATCCGTTTACGCTTGCGAATATTCTCTAGAAACTACCATCTTTGAAGGCTCGAAATGGACTAGAACAAACTGGAATGATATTCTAGTTCTGATTGTATGACAAATAAAGTTCCGATTTGTAAAATTATGATAAATATCCTTCTGGCTCATGCAATTGTTAAAACATATTGTTACAGTTTTATTTATATCTAACTTATTGTGCTCTAACTTTTTTCATTGTTATTTAGAGTCTTGAATGCCTTTTTTTCAGTGCTTTATACCTTTAAAAATAAATCTGGCTATACATTAAGAAAAGTCAACAATAATTTTAAAATATTGTTCCGATTCATGGATTTTTCCATTTCGAGCAATGGAATTTTTGATATAGATTTTGATAGATTTGTTAGTTTGATGAATTTACTTTTGATGAATCAAAATCAAAAGAAATGTAAATTTATTAAGCAATAAAGAAGCTGTAATAGCCAAAAGAGAGTGAATAATAAAAAATTTAGTAAAAAAATGTTAACCACTGACTTTAGCGCCATCTTTAATTTCATTGTTTACATCTGAAAAATGTGCATATCTAAGAGAGTCTACTGGATTTTTATTCCCTGGTAATATGGTATGAGGTTTTAAATCTTGTCAATAATATTGTACTGGTAATAAAACTTTTCCAAACTTCCAATCTTCTCTTAAGTATTTGAGATCAGACAACCATATTAATGTCATCCTTGTTGATGCTGACAAAATGGCATCCGACATAAATGTAGATAAAAATTTTAAATCAATACCGAGACAGAATTTGTTGGCAAAAAAGACAATTTGATTCTGAAAATCAAGATGAACACATAATCAACGCACACGAAAATACAAAATTGAATTCTTTTAACACCTTGTTTATATTACAATAAATTTTTAGAACAAGGATTTTCTCACCTGTGACATCACAATACTTACTCTTTTTATATATCATATATATGAACTTGAAGATCTTTTCTGTACTTTTGACCATCTGTAAAAATGTGTAAACCATTTTAACAGGTGGATAATAATCAAATGTAATTATCTAGGAACTTTGAGATGAAATATAACTACTATAACAGGTGTATAATCATCAAATGTAAATAGCTAGGAACATTGAGATGAAATATTAATGGTGTGTACTCCAATGGAAAAAGCTTTACCACTTTTGAAATTGATAACAAAAATGAATTTTTAACCAATAATTAGTTGTGTACAGCATCACCTGAAACATGAATGTCAGACCTTACTATTTTAGGAATTAAGTATAAACTCAGCAGCAGTTTAGAGGTTTCTGAATCAAAGAATTTGTCAGCATTTTACTCCTGTTAAATATATATTATTTTTAAATAAAATATTTTAGCTGAATAGTCATAATAAAATTCGTGTCAATTACTGAGTATGAGTGAGATTTAAACGTTTGCTAAAGAATGGGCAAAACACCATGTACCTTTTTTCATGTGTAATTATGCATGTAGGTGTGCAATATTTTACTTTTGCACTGGGTAGTTTAAAGGCTAAATCCGGATCTGAACATAAAGCAACATGATTGCCTTTGTTTTTCTGAAAAATTTTAAAACATGTTATACTCTACATCATACTTTCCAAAAAATACTTCTGCAAAAATAACAGGTAGAATTTTTGGATGCAAATTTTTTATGATCTTAGATGCAAGTTTTCTCTCTATAAAAATGCTGCAAGAATCTGAAGCCAGATTTACCAGCATAAGCATAAAAAATATTTTAAAATACAATTAATTACTTATAATTTGCTTAATTCCTTCTTGAAATTCTTCAAAATTTTCGAGCTTGCGAGATATGTGTCGTCTATGCAAAGCCGAGTCATGGAGTAAGCAAAAGACGCCAATACATGAATGAATCATGAACTTTACATTACCATTCAAAGAAATCATTTATTGATCCTGAGAATGGTGAATTGATTAAACTGCTGTAATAGCAATAATACTAGTATCCTTTTTAATCCCTTGTTTAACACTGGTTATCAGACAGCTATTCACAGAAACAAGCTTCAGAAAAGAATATACGTTAGATTTTAGTGAGTCATTCAAAATTAAGTTGTGTAAATTTAAAACGTGAGAGTATATTTAAATGCTAGATTTGCAAATTTTAATAATGCTTTCTGTTCTTTTTTATAAATAAATTTTTTGTTTTATTAGTTAAAATTTTTCTGTTTCAGTTTGTTTAGTGATAGAATCATTGTTTATGAATGATTTTTTCCTTTTTGATTCATTAATTGTGTTGGCGTCTCAATCAATTAAACTGTTTTTTTTTTCTTATTCTGGGTCATGATAATAGTTACCAGGCAACTATTAAACAAGCTTTGACAAGGAGTCTAAGCAAGATTTTCCTAAGTTTCCAAAATTAAATTGCATCCAAATTTTAAAAGGAAATTTTCAGTGAATCATTATTAATGAATGACTTTTTCGTTAATGAATCATTCAAAGTATTGGCGTCTGTACTAAAATAGACAAGATGGTTTATACTCAATTTGTAGCAGTATGTTTTTAAGCAATTTACTGACCCTACTTCTTTACTAAAATAAGTTAATGGTAAGATATGTTTCTTTCGTTATTCTTCGCCTGAAAATTCTAGAACTTGTGATGTAATCGAATGATAACACAAAATTTTATGTGTCATAACTGTCATATGTTACCATTTTCAGTCATTTTAAATATTCCGCACGGCACACTATTAACCGAATATTATGCTAGCCTAATTGTTATCATCAGACTGAATATTTTATTATTTTACAATTTAAAGGTATTAAACAATTAAAATTTACCTAATATTTAAAACGTGTACTTTCATTTACAGAAATGAGGTTTTTTTCCTTAAAGTAAAATGCCTTATGAATAACTAACATACTCTATAACTAAAATACACTAAAAATACTATAATTTGGCAACATTTTTTCTAGCAACTTATTCACTGTTTCATTTACATAAGCTGTTTTTTTTTCTCGCATTTATATAATTTATTTATTTTACCATACGGAAAGAAGAAATTTATGTATAAAAAACAGTCATAATGCATACATATACTAATTTATGTATTGTATACACGTGTAAATATAGAACTGCATGGGATTATTATAATTATATAAATATATAGATATGTATAAACACTAAGCATTCATTAGGATTGTTTTCAAAGGTTTTTGTATCATTTGTCAATAAATCTGAATTTTTAAAGCCAAAATTGTGTAGAGTAGTAAATATTAAAGACAAAAAAATGTGAAGGCTTCTATAATAAAAAAATACCACTTTTTTTTTAATTAATCAATTCAAATTGTGAATATAAATTACTAACATATAATAATTATAAAGTAAAATCTGATTAAGAATATATTTTATTCCTGTTATCAATTTTTAAATTAGCTGTAGTTTTTTTCTGTTTTATGTGTGATTTATAATTTTTTATAATCTTAAACAATACAGTATTAAATATGTGAAAGTAATGCTAATAACAAAATCCTATTTCAGAAATATATTTAATAGTACTACATTTTTTGGATTATGAAAATAATTGTAGTAGTTTTCACTTTATATATAATTTATACATACACTTTTTTTTTCTTTTAGTTATATAAATTTGTGATTAATATCAATTTTATATGCTTTTGTTATTTTCCTTCCACCAAAATAAAAGAAAATTATCTGACTTTTAATTTTAAAATTAATTGCAATAGTTTGCTGTGTTTTATATGTTTTTAATTATACTATGCAGAATGTTGTAAAATTCAACCAACATTTTAAAGAGGGTTGATAGAAACCATCAGAAGGATGAAAAATCACCATTTAAGATGTCACCATGGGGAGGGGGTTGAAGGGGGGCAAAGTCTCAAATTTTTGTGAGCTTGAGGAATTTTAGATTTTTGAAAGACATTTTTCTTTAGGGAAATAAAAATAAAAGTTATATTATTTCGTTTTGTTTTAGTGATCTGTTTTCTGACTGTAAACAAGTTAAATAATCGAAATACAGTAGACTCCCTCAAATCCGCACAGCCTGGGACCAGAGGTTGTGCAGATTTTTGGTCATTGTTTTGTTTACATTTCTTTAAACTGTGATTTTAATGTATTTAAAAATGCAAGTGGAACCATAATGAATGCTTACAATTTAATAAAATATTAAAATGAATAATAAACTAAAATAATAACAATTTAGATATTTTTTTAAATGATTAAAATATTAAAAGGGAAGATCAAATTAATAATCATTAATGTATGATTAAATACCCATTATAAAGCTTAAATGTATTTTTATTAAATTATTCAATGAACTTGCCTCATAGAGGTATGTTACTAATTCACATAAAAATCATAAAATGAGGAAGATTTATTTCAAGTTTAGCCAGACATAATAGTCAATAAAGCTTTATTAATGCATAAATATTTTGGTAAGACGATTGTAATTACCAGCAATATCTTCATTTTTTTTCAGAAATAAATTTATTGTTTCTTTATAAAAACATGAGCTTTGTAATATTAACAAAAAATACAAATTAAAATATATATGGAATTGATATAAAACTAAACAAGCCAAATTTTGTTACTATATCTGAACTGAATGTTTCATTGTTTACATCTTTAAATAATGAGTGGATTTTAGAAAGTTGCGGATTTGAGGAAGTCTACTGTATAAAAAGAAAGCATCTAGATTCAGTTTGTTACTGTGTTTGTCTGGTCTATGAAAATATCATGCATCCACCAGACTTGAATTTCTCTATTATTGACCATCAATAGCTTGTTTATATTGTTTATTTCCTCCAAAACTTTGTTCCTTATCAGGGTTCATAAATATCGCAATGTTTTTGATATATTATATAATATTTTCATAACAGTCAACTTACTGTTGATAATAAATATTTCATGCATAATATAAATTAGGAACTAAAACTTATTGCACTTAACATAAAAAAGTTAATCAAACAACAGATTAAAGTACATTTTTTTCTACTTAAAACAATATTGAAAATCAACTGATTAACAAGAGTGACAATTTTCTGTATAAACTTACACAAGACATAAAAGAAAAGATTAATATCAATTTAGGATTCAGTATCAACTATCAAAACATGAGAAATTTAAAAAGATTTTTTTTTTTTTTTACAAAAATTTTATTTAATTGAATTTATAAATTTTAAGTTAATGCTTGTTGACTAAAAGGAAAGCATCATTTCATGTTAGATCTCTAAATATAAAATATATCCTCATGTCTCAAACAAAAATCATACAAAAAATTATTATGAATTTTTTTGAAAATGGTAACATTTAGATTAATTCCATTGTTTCAGAGGAGCAATAGGTTTTATTTATTAATTACCGTATATACTCGTGTATAAGTCGACCTCCTAACTTTTGTTGTTAAAAATAAGAAAAAATTCAAAACCTGTGTAAAACCGATTGACTCTCCCCCGAAAAGGACTGATTCCTCCAACTCGTTCCGAAATGAAGCAACTCCGAAAAGGGCCAATTCCTCACACTCTTTCCGAAATGAAACGACTCTGAAAAGAACCGATTTCTCTGAATCGATCCGAAAAAGATGAGCTTCTCTGAATCGCTCAAAAATGAAACGACTCCAATATGGACGATTCCGAAATGAAAGAACACTGAAAAGGAAAGATTCCTCGGAATCGTTCCGAAATGTATCGTCCGAAAATTTACGCTTAATGTCATAAATGAGAACCGGAGAATGACGAAGAAAAATCAAATTCATTCCTTTTTTTCTTGGACTTGTCCTTTTTTTTCTTGGGCTCGTTCCATTTTTTCTCGGAATAGTTCCTTTTTTCGGACGACATTGAATGACTCATCCTTTTGTTGAACAATTCCAAATGGAACGACTGCATAAAATGGATGATTTTGCCCATCTCTATTTTTTAATGTTGGAAATGTGTTCTTGACGTAAATCACACACTTTTTTTTTTCGTTCTTTGCAACAGGGTAGATAGATTTTTTTTTTCTTTTTTTGAAAAATAAACTAAAAATGATCTTAAATTCATAATCGTCGAGGTTGGAAGGATTTTGGATTTTGTACTCTACAAACAATGGAGTGCTGCAACACCGATTTGCTAGCAAACTATTTTCTGATATTTTATTTATAGATTTTTTTAAGTCTCGCGTATAAGTCGACCCACCACCCCACTTTGAAGTTCTTTTTTTGTCTAAAATTTCTCAACTTATACGCGAGTATATACGGTATATCTTTTATAAACTCATTTTCTCATTATAATTAAAAATGACTTTTTAAACTAATGTGAACAGAAAATGACAGCATGCTTTAAAAAACAGGCACTTTCCTTCATGAAGATGTTACTATTCAATACTTTTTCACTCTGCCAATACTAAGTTTGAGACAAGGCAAAAACTTCAGTGAGTTTATAAAGATGTCATAATAAAACTAGTTGGATGTGTCAATCCCAAAACTTTCTTCTATCACATAAGTACATTTTAATAATAATAATAATTAAAAAAAAAAAAAAAAAAAAAAAACATGGTGACCACAAAGTTACCCACTATCGAATTTCCTCGAACATTTGACCTAGCCTAATGAGATTCTGGTATCCGAAAAGCCTAAAACGCAAAATTTAATTAATATTCTGAGAAAATGAGCTTAGTAGTACCTCATGTTGGGTAATTTATACTAAAAGCTAATAAGCAACTATTTATGTCAAGACCTAATAGAATCTGGAATTTGATGGAATTTTGAAGTTTGATGAAATTCTGGGCATTAGTTCTTGAGATATAGCTAGTTTTTAAAAAAAAACGTTTAAAATATAGCACAGCAACACCATCAGTTGAAGGATTTATAACAAAACGTAATCATCGTGTAATTATGTTATATGTCATTTTGTAACAAAATCTGAAGTTTGATGAAATTCTGTGCGTTGGTTGTTGAGATATAGCTATCGGAAAAATCGTGCAAAATGCAGCATAGCTGCACCACTTGTTGCAAGGTTAATACCAAAATGTAATCAGCGTCTAATTATGTTATATATTCTAGTGTAACAGAATCTGAAATTTGATGAAGTTCTCTGCATTAGTTTTTGAGATATAGCTATTTCAGAAATCGTGGCATAGCAGCGCCACCTATAGGGCAGTTCACACTAAAACCTTATCAGCGACTATGTATCTCAAGGTATTGCGGAATCTGAAGTTTGGTGAAATTCTGTGCATTAGTTCTTGAGATATAGCTATCATGAAAATCATGAAAAACGTGGCATAGCAGCGCCATCTGCTGGCCAATTTACACCAAAACTTAATCAGCGTCTATTTATATCAAGGGGTTACAGAGTCTGAAGTTTGGTGAAATTCTGTGCATTAGTTCTTGAGCTATAGCAATCTTGAAAATCATGAAAAACGTAGTATAGCAGCGCCACCTGCAGGCCAATTTTCACCAAAAACCAATAGGCACTAATTCATATCAAGGTCTAACAGAATATAAAATTTTATTAAATTTCGAGCTTTAGTTCTTGAGATAGAACGCCCACAAATTTTTTGTCACATACAGACAGACAGACTCACAGACAGACACAGACGCACAGACAGACGGACAGATTCACAGACAGACATTTTCTAAAAATAGTCAAAATGTGTTCAGGACCTTCTAAAACGTATAAATCCTTCGAAAACCGGAAGTCGAAAATTTTCATGAATCCAATACTTTCTTCTTGTAAAGATAGGAGAAAGTAAAAAGGGATCACTTTCTTTGATAAAACTGAATATTTTTATCACAATTGTGTCTACAAGACAAGAATTTCTGAAATTTTCACTTATTGTTACTGAGATTACAGGTACAAATCAATAGTTTGAATGTTTACAGTCCAAGTTGTAGCTGACAAATGGTACTTCAAATTTGAAAATATATTAATAATCAGTTGTTCATTGAAATAATTTTTAAATAGTAAATATGGTTATGAGAATAGCATATGCAAATTTTGAGGCGATGAAAAGTATGTTAGATTTAGACTTCATGGAAAAAATGTATATGATTGTGACAAAGTAAAAATTTTTTTGTTTATTTTTATTTTGTAATATCAAGCACTCGAGACGGATACTACTTGGTTATCCTTTCGACCAAAAAACTATCGCCAAGCTATAAAATTAAATGCCAATAATAGATGATCATGAATGTCACATTCAATGACATTAAATATGAATACAAATTTAGAGAGGTCATAAAATGATTTCTTTTTCATTTTTCATTAGTGTTTTTATTAATGTTTCACCCATTTATTTGTTCTTTTTTTATTTAAAAAAAATTGCTAATATGTATAATTTGGTTATTAGTTTGGCGAAATTGGTCAAGGGGATAACTAAGTAGTGCCATCAAGACTTAATTGATAACTTGATCATATATAATGTTTTGATTATATGTTTCTAAATTATTTATACAAAAAAAGTTTAATTTTTCAATAATTGAAACACTTGAAGCTTTTGAAAATAGTATTTTGGTAACTTTAGCTAAAAATCTAATTCTTTTAAGATTTATTTTATCAAATGTAACATGGATTTTTTTTTCTGTGATTAATTTTTCAGATTTATTATAAATTAATATAATAATTCCTTTAAAAATGTTTCTTTCATTAAAATTTAGATACGTTTCAAATTGCGAGTATTAATAGAAGATATTTTAATTTACTTTCATATGTACATATTTTTGAAAAATTAAAAAACATTGTTTCGATATTTTTATAAATAATTTTTCCGATTTCTGTTGAATTTAAAATTAAATCTTCAGTAATATTTGTTTTATTATAAGTGTGATGATGTAGCACAGTTGTGTTTTATATATAAAAGGTAAGTAATACATGGCATCAGTGCTAAGGTATTATTGCTAGTTATACTAAATTGTGTAAATTGATTTATAAAGTATGAATTCATTGATAAATGAATTCAAGTTAGATGATATTTAACATTTTAGGTAGCTTTCATTACAAAAAATAAAAAGCTACCTATTGCAACTGTCTGATGGAAAGCACTTATGAAAAATTCTGTATATTTTCACCGATAAGAACACCCCTCCATCCTAATGTTGACTTATGTATATATGCCAGAGTTGGGAAAAAATCATGATTTTTTTTTAAAAATCAAAAAAATCGGATTTATTTGATTTAAATCAGATTTTTTTTATTTAAATCGGATTTATTTGATTTTTTTAGAATTATATTTTTAATTATTGTGTTTTTATGTTTTTACAATACATGGAGCAGTTTTTTATAAAACTAACTAAAAAAAGAATAAATAATATTTATAATTTATAAAAATAATATAAGAAATAATTATATAGTTCATTAAATACTATATTCTAGTTACTGATTTATACTAAAAATTAAACATCTAGGCTTTAACCTAAAGCCATTCTATTATTTTGTAATTGATTTGTGCACACTAAATAAGAAATAAACTTAAATAGGTTGTAAATGAATGGAAAATGGTAAAATTTAAAGAACAAATTAAATATTCATTTAATTCAAGCTATTTATTAAGGGATAAAAATCACAATTAATTCAATAGTTTTTAAGCAAATAGAAATAAATCAGGGATTTAATTGTTTGAACAAAAACACTAATTTTGAAGCTTTGTCCACTCATAATTTATTATGAAGGCTTGGATGAACTAATCCAAAAGAAGAAAATTGTGTTTCTACTCCAGCAGATGAAATTGCGTCTGTTGTTATTTGGTAAATAAATTCAATTTTGCTGATTAGTGAAATTTCATTTCAATTTAAAACAGAGGGACTTAATAAAACTCCAGCAAAATGAAAGCCATTAATAGCTTGTTCATATTTTGCTTTAAATTTTTTAATTCTATCTCGGACTTGACAAGTTCTGAAAGTTAAAAATCAGGAGATTTTATTTCAGAAATCAGGAGATATTTTTGTCAATAGAAACTTGTTAATTTGTTGATGTAAACATCTTTAGTAAAAGTTTGTTTCAATACTGCTTGGTTATTACTGAAGATTAAAAAGAAATGTATCACTCTTACTCAAATAAGGAAAGTATGTATTCTTTACAAGTAGAAAACACTTAAGAATATAATATTTAGGATATTTTAACATATTTTTAGTTTGACTAAATATTATAAAAAAAGGGATGTTTTTTTACTCATTAACTTATATAAAACTATAGTATAGATCATAAATAAGTCTTAATAGAGACAAATTATTATTGATTCAATACACGACCATAGTAACAATAACAAACCTTAAAGATTCATAGTTTATAATGAATCAGGGTGTAATTCATCACATAAAACACTAGTGGTCAAACATACTAAAGAACAATTACACCTGTACTAGAGCTTTTTTCACTGAATCACAGCACATTTGATTGTTAAATAACAGAATATTTAAAAAGTGTGAAAAAATAGGAGAAATATGTCAAAAATAACGAGTATGGAGAAACATCAGAAAATCAGGAGACTTGGCAACTCTGCTATCTTTATCTAATACATTTTCTAATGTTTTACCCAAAAATTTAAAAAAATTCGTAAGCTTTGATTGAAAGTTGACAGTGCAATATGGCAAGTTTTAAAACTTGTTCCTTGCTTGCAGTATCTGATTTTTTGGTGAACATTAATGAATTTGTTTAATTATTAACTTGTGAAACAAAAAAAGATTCAAATAATTTAGTTGCCAAGATTGGCAAACGAAAAATTATTTATAAAGTGTTTCTGTGTTTTGCCTCATCGTCTAAAGTTTATTACAAAAGAACAATTAAAGGATTAGGAGGGGGACACCTGGACTTAAGACCCCTGTCCTCGCTCGAGGAAACGTTCGCGAGCTAAAGCTATTCCTATGGGGAAGCATTTTTCTAATAACTCTTTCGCATTTTGACATTTTTGAATAATTTTTTTTTATTGGATAGCTGAGGTACATGCTCACAGCGCACCTTTTTTACTTTTTTGATTTTGGTTGCAGATATTGTTTACAAAGTTAGTTTCACTTTCAAAACCGGTTTCGAAACTGAAAGTGCTTTTTAAAAAATATATCTGCAACAAAAATCGAAAAAGTAAAAAAGGTGCGCTGTCGGCATGCACCTCAGCTATCCAATGCAAAAAAAAAAAAAAAAAAAATTATTCAAAAATGTCAAAATGCGAAAGAGTTATTAGAAAAATGCTTCCCCATAGGAATAGCATTAGCTCGCGAGTGTTTCCTCGAGCGAGGACAGGGTCCTTAACCTGTACCTGCGACATTCTTTCTGATAGCAATCCTGAAAATACCAGAAAAACACCTGTTACTTATTTACACCTATTTCTTACTTCTCTGCTGACTAATTTCAAATATGAAAAAAATGATTTAAATCAAATGATTTTTTAAAAAAATCAGTTGATTTAAATCTAGATTTAAATCTTGATTTAAATCGGTTGATTTAAATCATGCCAACTCTGATATATGCATAATATTTATGTAACCTTTATATAATACAGTAGACTCCCTCAAATCCGCAAACCAGAAATCCACAACTCTCTAAAATCCGCACATATTTTATGGATGTAAACAATGAAACTTTCAATTTGGATATTGCTACAAAATTCGATTTTTTTTAGTTTTGTATCAATTCCATATATTTTTTAATTTGTAACTTTCTTAATAATACTATATTCATGTTTTTTTTCATGAATTAAGTATAATTTTTTGGGGGGGGAAAAATTCAAGGTATTGTTGATATTACTGGTAAATATATCTTCTTACTAAATATATTTATGCATTAATCAAGATTTTTTGTTTATTAAGCCTGGCTAAACTTGAAAAAAAAATCTTTATTTTATGATTTTCATGTGAATTAGTAATGTACATTATGAGGCAAGTTTTGTTGAATAATTTGGGAAAAATACATTTAATCTTTATAATGAATATTTAATCATACACTATTGATCATTAGCTTGATCTTTGCTGTTAGTACTTTAAATAATTTTAAAAATTATCTAAATTTTTATTACTTTAGTTTATTACTTATTTTAGTATTTTGTTACATTGTAAGCATTCATTATAGTTCCGAATGCACTATTAATTGCACTCAAATTACTGTTTAAAAAATGTAAACAAAGCAATGACCAGAAATCTGCAAAATTCTAAAATCCGCACAACCTCTGGTTCCAAGCTGTGCGGATTTGAAAGAATCTACTGTACATATATATCTACAGTGATAACTCTCGTATTTGCTATCCGATTAGGATAAGATTAATATAGATGAGATAACATAGATCCATAGTACACACTGATGTTTCAGTCGAGTTCGTTTGTAAGCTTCATCCACCATCTTTTTTCAAAACGGCGGCTATTTGAATTTTTTTTAATTAAAAAAGTGGTGCAAATGAAATAAAAACTGAAAAATATTTTATTCTTCTGAGTTTTACCTAAAAACAAAGATTCCAAAGCATATTTGGTTTGCCTTTACCTTAAAAAAGGGCTGAGAAGTTTGAACTTCTAGGGTTGCTGATATTTTGAAATAATCTGAATTTCATTATGCGGTAACTCTCGTATAATTGATTTGGATGAGATTGATTGTATATGTAGTGTATACCAGTGTCTCGACTGAGCTCGTTGGCCAGCTTCTTCTGCTATCTTGTTTCAAAATGGCGGCCACGTACACTATGCATTCCCGCGCGATGCTTCAATATCATTAATATCTATTAGCTTAAAATTTTTGCAAAGTTTAGCAACACTGGGCTAAATATCGCCAAATTTGGCGATGAAAAGTGTAATCACATATAATGCCAACTTGGCTATAGCTCACTAATTTGGTGCAATTCAAATTCACTATTGAAGAATCATTTCTTATTAGGTTCGTCACCCTTTAGCTTCTTAAAATTTGACTAAAATTAGTTTCAAGTAAAACATGCAACATTTTAAAACCAAGAAATATAGCTACCTCTCTCCCCTTCCCCAACCCGATGCTTGCCGAAAGAACTTTTTACTTTACTGCACAGTACAAACATTTATTATGTATGGAAGACACATTAACAGTAAGTTCAACATCATTAATCTTAAACTTTATTCATATGATAATTTTTCTTAAACATACTGGACGTTTTCTGGATTGGTTTGTTTATGAATAAAATATTTCTTTTTTCCTTCCCAACTGAAGTTCTGTATTTATTAATGTACTTTCTACAGACTGCATTATAAGATGTTCTATTTTAAATCTGCTTAACTCCTTCGCGGCGATAACCTTTTACGAAATTTTTAATGTTTTGTCATCGGTTTTTAATAACAGAAATTTGTGTCTTATTAAATCGAGAAATTACTCCTATTAAATAAGGCAAATTTTAAAGTATAATTTTACTGGTGTCGATAAATCAACCTTCTTAAGCGTTTTGCGGCAATACAATGTAAATTGAATTGATAATGGAAAATGTTTTCCTCAATAATCATTTATGTTAATTTAAAAAATCCTCATATCTGATCAATTTTGACTAAATGCTTCTAAATATTATTTCCATAAAAATAAATTATTTTATCCACATTGCTTATGTAATGTATCACCGTTTTCATAAACGATATGAAATTATAAATTTTCTCCACAAATTACCTTTATGTTTTATTTATAAATGTTTTAAAAAATACCTTCGTTTATAAGTGCTTTATTCATTAATATCTGATTTATTCTTCATTCATAATATTTTATTCATTAAATTTTAATTAATATTTTCTTTATGATATTTTTTTTGGTGACAAATATTTTTTTTATTTATTCTAAAATAAGTTATTACATTTCTAAATATTTATCCAATTAGAAAAATAATCTCACACATCATTGGTATTGCGAACATCAGGTATTTGAAGTCTATTACAATTCAATTTTGTGCGTTAATTTAACATTTCATAATGCGTTTATTTTTGTAAATTTAATTTTCATGGATCTTAAAAGGGGATATTTATTTGCCACGGTGACAATGGCTATTCACGATCAAAGGGGCGCAATGTTTTGTTTTGGGTTTTTTAAATTATATTTATATCCAGTGTCATTTTGTTTTCTACTGATTTTATGTGTTATGAATACGGTTCTTATGATTGAACCGAAACATGTCAACTTTTTAATTTAATTTTTATTTGTGACACCTGTTCTAAGTAAATAAATATGAAATGTTTTTATACGGGGATAGATTATGTTACATTTATTTATTACAGATGCAAAGAGCTATGCAAGTAGATGCACATCACACCACGGAAAACTGTCTTTAAAGTGTGAAATATGCAGCAAAATATTTCTTTACAAAAGTGCTTAGGAAAAGCAGATTCTGACTCACAAGAAAAATTGTTTGTTTGTGAGGTATGCAGCAAAGTATTTACGAGAAAACATGATTTAAGCAGACATCTCTTAATTCATACTGGTGAAAAACCTTTTGTATGTGAAACATGCAACAAGAAATTCTCTCGGAAGGATTATTTAAGCAGTCATCTGTTAACTCATACTGGTGAGAAACCATTTGTATGTGAAATATGCAACAAGACCTTCTCTAATAACAGTAATTTAAAAAGTCATCTATTAATTTGTACTGGTGAGAAATCTTTTGTATGTGAAATATGCAACAAGAAATTTTCTGGAAGGAATAGTTTAAGACAGCATTTGTTAATTCATACTGGTGAAAAACCTTTTGTATGTGATATCTGTAACAAGAAATTCTCTCAGAAGTCTTGTTTAAGCACACATCTGTTAATTCATTCTGGTGAGAAATCTTTTGCGTGTGAAATATGCAGCAAGAAATTCTCTCAAAAGACTCATTTAAGAGGCCATCTATTAACTCATACTGGTGAGAGACCTTTTGTGTGTGAAATATGCAGCAAGAAATTCTCTCGGAAGTGTGATTTAAGCTGTCATCTATTAATTCATACTGATGAGAAGCCTTATGTGTGTGATAGATGCAACAAGAAATTTTCTGATAAACGTAGTTTAAACAGACACCTCTTAACTCATACTGGTGAGAAACCTTTTGTCTGTGAAATATGCAACAAGAGATTTTCTGGAAGGAATAGTTTAAGACAGCATCTGTTAATTCATACTGGCGAAAAACCTTTTGTGTGTGAAATATGCAGCAAGAAATTCTCTCGGAAGAATTATTTAAGCAGTCATCTATTAATTCATACTGATGAGAAGCCTTATGTGTGTGATAGATGCAACAAGAAATTTTCTGATAAACGTAGTTTAAACAGACACCTCTTAACTCATACTGGTGAGAAACCTTTTGTCTGTGAAATATGCAACAAGAGATTTTCTGAAAAGGGTACTATAAGCAAACATCTGTTAATTCATAGTGGCAAAAAACCTTTTGTATGTGAAATATAAAGCAAGAAATTCTCTCAGAAGTCTGATTTAAGCAGTCATCTGTTAATTCATTCTGGTAAGAAATCTTTTGTCTGCGAGATATGAAACAAGAAATTTTCTCATATGTGTAGTTTAAGCACACACCTTTTAATACATACTGCTGAGAAACCTTTTGTCTGTGAAATCTGCAGCAAGAAATTTTCTGATAAAAGTGCTTTAAGCAGGCATCTGTTAATTCATACTGGCGAAAAACCTTTTGTGTGTGATATTTGTAACAAGAAATTCTCTCAAAAATCTCATTTAAGCAGTCATCTGTTAATTCATACTGGCGAGAAACCTTATGTTTGCGAGTTATGTAACAAGAAATTCAATCGAAAGAGTAATTTAAGCAAACATTATTTATTACATACTAGGGAGGAAAGTTTTGAGTAAGATATGCAACAGTAATTTCTCCCCAAAAAAAGGTTTTAAGGAAGCAATTGTAAATGTACTGAGAAAACTTAAGCGAAATATATACAAAAAAAAAATCTCAAAAACAATCTGTTTATTTTTGCTCCCATAATTTCTCTAATTGCGAATAACGGATTTCTATACTTCTTTTGTTTAGGAACTGTTGCATATTCTACTATGAAAATAATATTTCATTCCTAATATTATAGAGACTAAAATGAAATGTCTACCAGCAAAAAATTTGCCGATTTAAACTATCAAATTAGCAAATGAGGAGTTTTAAGATAATTTCTGACAAATTCATTTTCTATCAGGCTTTATATTTTATACTAACCCAAAAATATTGCAATACTTTTTTTGTATTATTTATTTTGCGTAGCATAGATTTATAAGTCTGTAAGAGTGAGTCTGTTAGCGATTGAGAATATTTAATTCAGAAAATTATTAAAAGTAATTTCTCACAGTGAAGTTCTTAGATTTTAAAACTCTCTTTCTCATAATTTATTAACCTCTTTAGTCCTGAGACAACTGAATAAATCAGTTTAAAATTTCTATAAAACATCTCCAAAAATGTCGATGCTTATATCGATGTCTATATATCAATGCTCTTTTTAAGCACGCATTTATTAAAAATCTAGAAGTATGTTTACCAATATAGTAGCATTTAAAATAATTTAAAGAATGTTCCGTACTACTTGGTTATCCTGTCGATCATTTTCGCCAAATTATAAAAATCGCCAAACTAATAGCCAAGTTGTGCAAGTTGACGTAATTTTTATTTTAAATAACGAAAGAGCAAATAAATTAGTAAAATATGAATAAAAATAGAAATAAAAAGTGGAATTAGTAACTACTTAATAAGGTTTTAAACATGTGCATCGTGTTTAATATGACATTCAAAATCATCCATTATTGGCATTTAATCTTATAATTTGGCAATATTATTTTTGGTTGACGGGATAACCAAGTAGTACCGAATGTTCTTTAGAGTCGCTCACAGGCGTCATCAGAACTCAGGAGGTTATGCTGAAAATACTGTGTTTAAGGGGGGATCTGCCCTGAATTCCCCATAATGTTGAAAACAAGATAAAGTTATATGAGCTTGATATACCAATTGTTATTTTAAAAACGCTTATAATGTTTGAAAATTTTAATAAAGGTTGCTAAAAAAGGATTTTAAAACTATGCTGTTCTCATCAGGAATCTATAAAAAAGAAAATATTCTAATTTGATAAAAGACATTTACTAACTCATTTAGTTATTGAATTACTTAGATTCAAGATCTTCTGAATTCTGATTGTTTTTTCATAAAAGTATAAAAATCGGATGTGATTTTTAAATTTCAATAAATGTTGGTAAAGAGCATTGGATTTTTTTTCTTCCTTTTTCCAATTCAATTTCCCTTTAAAACTGATGATTACTATAAATTTATGATTACTATCCCACATTCCCTATTAAAAATGAATTATATAGTATTTATCGTTCGTTCAGAGGTACGATAAAAATAATTCATTGTATGTTACGATCTGTAAGGAAAGTCTTTTATGGATTATTGAACACAATTCTAAATATTTATCGAAATAAAACGAGTAGGGATTTCTGAGGTTCCTTAAAATATGTTTTCTGTTGAATGGAATAGAGCGAGCTAAGTATGTTTTAGTCATGAACACTAGCCATACCAGCATTCAAGTCCTTGATGGTCTGCTGCCCTGAGATCACATAGCATTTTTAAACGGACCACTAATTTGAAATATTTTGTGAACCTCAGTACCAGTAACTTTTTTTTTACCTCTTTGGTGTAAATGCCGTAAACGTACATTTTCCCCACTCTGAGAAAACTGCAACTGATCCCAAATCACACACGTTTATTTAAGAAAGGGCAATTCCACAGAAATGGGGACATGGTGACCAATTTTTCATAATAGTTTATTTTTCACAAATTAGACATCATTTTAAAGGTCATAAATTGAATTATAAGAAAATAACAAAAACAAAGCCAGAATTTCAAGTTTAAAGAAGTAATAAGGCTTTGAATAGAAGTATTATAAGTCATGTTGACATGACTCATTTATAACATATTTTACAAATTGACATTTTGGTGTGAAATAAAAGTATTTTTTCAATTGTAAATGTTTAAGATACTTGCTAAAATACTTTAGAAGAGTGTACCACATGTAAATTATGTTAAAATGTTATATCTGTTTTTTTAGTTCTTTTATACCGGGCAGTTTGGGAAAATTACATCCGACACCAAATTGCTTAAAAGTTTATATTGCACAAAATCGGTTGGAGTATTTTACAAACTAATTTCCCTGCAAATAGTGATTTCATATACTGTTGAAAATATGCAATCAAATTAAATTCCAAAAAATTATTTTTTTTTTTCAAATGAACAGTGTCGGACGTAAAAAATATTTTACGTCCGACACCACTTACGTCCGACACCAAGATTTCTAAAGATAATAGTAGGTTTAGGTGCACACATACTTAAAAATGTAAGCAAAACTAAAATAATTTATGTTATTTACATGGTTCTTAGTTGTTTAAAATATGTAAAACTACATAACTACAAAACGGGTCAAATTTTGCAATAGGTATTGGAAATTATGTCAAATTTTTAATCAAAGCTTGTAACTTTATATTTTACTAGAAACAGTGAATTCAAAAGATAATTACACCAGAAACATCTAAACTCTCTGAATTAGAGAAATATCTCAACTCAACTCTAGAGCTCACTCCATGCATTTCTCACCTCAACTCAACTCCAAAGCTTATTTCATTTTCTTTTCACCACCATGTGTTTTGTTCCTGCTATTTTTCATGCTTAGAATATATTTTTGATTGCAAGAAAATTTGTACATCACTCCTGGTAAGTAATATAGTTTTATTTTGAAAATATATTAATTTGTCATTGTTGAATTTATTAAGAATTCATAATTTATTTTTTTTTTAATTCAGAATTTAATTTGAAAATATTCTACACACATTTTCTCATAATAAGATTAAGTGAAAGAATTAGAGATTTAATTATAAATAAAATAGTAACTGAATTATTATAAATTATTGATCATGGTCAATATTTGTAAATAAAATGTTTTTAAAAAATTCTTTTAGAAAATTTATGGTTTTATTTATATTTTAAGATTCATTTTGAATTGAATCAAGTACTTTCTGAATTTAAAAATCTCTATTATATCCTTACAATTATTTAATTATTTTTTTCTTTTAAATGCAGCGATGCCTCTCACCAATAAAGGAAAGATGGTCCGTCGACGAGCCAAAATAGCTTCAGTTAAAAGAGAGGAATATTTAAAATCTGAAAGGGAAAGGAAGAAAAAAGAGAAAGAAATGCTGAGTAAGTCTATGAGTCCTCGTCAGGTGAAAAAGTTTAAGGTCAAGGGAAGTGCCCGTATTATGTCAATTTACAAGAAAAAGCTGGCAAAAACTACAGGCACAAATACTTTTATAAGCCTGGCAGAAGAACTACCCAAGTTGCCGTGTAAAAACAAATGTTCCTTTAAGAAAGCAGTCTACAGAGCTTCTCGCAATCTGCCTACTTCGTCAAGGAAAAAAATTATTGTCACGACACTAGCAAAATCGTGTGGTTTGGAACTATCTCCACGAACATCGTCAACAAAAACATCATCATCAATGAATTTAGATAAAAAACTCTGACTTTGGTGCAGGATTTTTACCAAAATGATGAAATCTCATGGCAAGCCGGAAAGATAGATTACTAATCAGAGATGTGGATAAAGATGGTAAAATACAGAAAAATTATGTACAACTACGGTACATTCTCATGTCATTGCATGAGGTATATGAAGAATTTTAGAAAAACTTTTCTGATGCTAAAATTGGTGTATCCAAATTTTCAAGTTTGAGACCAGATCATATTCGTTTATTTGACAAAATACCGCACAATGTATGCGTCTGCATTTATCATGAGAACATTAGGCTGGTTTTACAAGCACAAAAAAATGCACTAATTTAAGTACTGAATTTTCTGAATTTATCAAGCAAATTGTTTGAAGTCCTTCTGAAAAGAGCTGCATGTATTCTGAATGTGAAGTTTGCAGGGATAAAATTCTTTCATTCAAACCACATGCGAACTTTGATTCCACTACAACAAGGTATTTCCAGTGGCAGAAAAGGGACAAAATGTCAAAAGTTGAAATGTTAAGCACATTTAAGGATGTATTTGGAGAATTGTTAAACCAAGTTAAATATTTTCTTCTACATACTTACATAAAAAGAGAACAGGCCATGGCTTTTGAGAAATTAAAATTGGAAGTTAATACGGAAAATATTGTAATACAAGTAGATTTTTCTGAAAATGCAGCCGTATTACAACAGAATGAAATCCAATCGACACATTGGACACATTTTCAAGCCACAGTTTTTCCGGCGCATGCATGGATTTCTAAAGAAGTGTCTAAAAGCTTCGCATTTATTTCTGATACTTTGGACCACACAAAACTGACTGTTTATAAATTTGTTAATTGCCTTTTTGAAATTTTAAAAGATGAATATCCATCTATTAAAAAATTCAGATGTTTTCAGATGGGCCCAGTTCCCAATTCAAACAAAGGTACTTGTTCTCGAACTTGTATTTGTTCGAGCAAGAACATGATGTGAAGCTGACGTGGAATTTTTTTGCTGCGTCCCATGGGAAAGGCGTAGTTGACGGCATCGGTGGCACAGTAAAAAGAACTGTTTGGCGACACATAAAAGTAGGGAAGCTGTGTGTAAATACAGCAAAGGAATATGCTACGTTAGCCACAAAATTTATCCCAAATGTCCATGTAAAGTATATATCATGTACAATTCTGCATTTTTAAATGAATATTGGGAGAAAATTCTTTCAGTTCCGAATATCCATTCCGTTCATTGTGTGAAAGCAATCGCATCCAATATGATTACTATTTCGGATACATCTTTGTCAGACCAAAAGAAGACTGTAACTTTGTTTACCTAGGAGTTGTCAGAGAGTGAAATATCTGATTCCTCTATAAATATGAATTCCCCCATACTTATGCAATTAAATGATTGGGTAGTCGTCAAATATGAATCTGTATTTTATCCAGGATGCATCACCCAAATAAATGATGATGAAATTGAAGTATCTGTGATGCACAAAACAGAAGGCCATTTTAAATGGCCGAAAGTTGAAGATAAAATCTTCTACACAAAAGAAAACATTATAAAAAAAATTCCCCTCCTATTCCAATTGGTGGGAGGGGTGAATTTACATTTGTCGAAAAAATTTAAACTTATAAATACTTATGTAAATATTAAACATAATTGTAAGCAATGTTCAATGTGCTATCATAGATAAATAGTAAAAAATAAAGGTATTGTGCTGATTAAGTCTTTTTTTAAACTTTATTTACATCCGACACCAAGTTAATTTTGCTCATTTAACGTCCGAGACTAAAGATTAAAATTAAAATTTTGTAACTTAATATCACACTAATTTGATAAAATTTGTGTGTTATTTATCTTTTATCAGTGCTCTTTAATATGAAAATAATTACAACATTACAGAATAAACCATTTAGCTGAATATTACATTTTAGTTTGATGTCTCTCATTCTTATGTCCTTTTCTCTTACGTCCGACACCGTGACTTTTTTATTTTTTAAGTTTAATTTTTGCTAGAAATTATTTTTATGTTTTGTGGTTATATAATATAGGTAAGTATTAAAAAAATATTTGGATCAGTGTGATTATTTTATCTCTAAGAATTTTAAGTTTATATGAGTAAATTTTGTGCAAATTTTACGTCCGACACCATGGAATTGCCCGAAAAATAAATGAATGAAAAAATTTAAGAAAACTCTTCTCGAGTTCCGAGCAGTAGATCCTCTTCTATAGTTCACACTTTCTCTTTCAAGTATCAATTTTGAGTGCCATTTCTTGGATAGGGCAGGGAAGGGGGAGGGTCACTCACAGTGTTAAAGGAAATTACCCTACGTACTCGTGTATAAATAGAAAAATTTAGACAAAATTTGAGATTTTCAAGATTTTGTGTTCTGATTTTTTGGGGATGACGTATACATGAGTTAGTAAAAAATAAATTTTAAGCAAATAATCGGTAAGTAGGCGAGTCTTTTAACTAATCACATGTGGGGCTGATTTCAAGTAGAGATGGGAAAGCGAGTTATTTTTGGTTAACAAGTTACACATTTGCACAAGTACCAGGTTCCAACAACCTGTTATTTTTGTAACGTATAACTAATAGCATGCTTTCAACGGGTATTTTAACTAGAAGGCCTTTAATTTCAATGTTTGAAATAATTTTGTGACCTAAATATAGATGTTGTTTTTTATTCAAATAAATCTACACCATTAAAATCAGTTTTTGGTTAAAAAATTAATTTTTGCAGCACAAAATCTACCTAGTTATGATTTTGTGAGTATCCTGTATTTTCAGCTTTTCTGACACTAAACAGACGTTTACCATTTATGATTTGTAAGACATCGAAAATTCATTGAATTCTTTAAGTATTATAACTCAGTAAGTTTTTGCTATAGAAGAATAATTTTTTTCTGGCTAGATGGCAGAACAAGGAAAAAATTTTTCTTAATGAAGCTTTAGGACCCAGACATTTTTTTAAAATTTCTTAACTATTTAAAAAGCACATTTTTAAACGTAAATTGGAATTTACATGATACATAAAATCTGAAAAATGTTTGCCTTTGGAACTACATAAATTAAACTAATGGTTTAGAAATTAGTTTTTGATAAACAATAAGAAGAGACTCTGTGTATAAAAATAAACACCATTTTAGCATGATTTATAAAAAAACTAAAAGTTTGTTTCCGATTTCATTGCTGCCATGTGTATCAATGCATATGCATAGCAAACACTTCAAGATTATGAAATTATATTTCATTCATGCAATCAAATACAATTTAAAAATGCAGTACTAAATACATGATTTTCCATATGCTGACAAAAAATTAGAAAATTCATTAAGTTGCAAATATCATAACTCAGTAAGTTTTGGTCATAGAATAATATTTTTTACTTTTTTGCATGCTAATTCACAGAAAAAGTTCTAAGATTCAGACATTGAAATTTTTATTTCTAAAGTATATAAAAAGCAGCTATTTTAACGTAAATCGATTTTTATGTGATGATGAAGAACAAAATTTAAAACATTTTTGCATTTCGAACTGTACCTTAATAGTTAACTGATTAGAAGTTAACTTTTGTTTAACGACAAGAAAATACATTACATATAAAAATAAACAGTGCTTTAAGAGCATGATTGTAAAAAAAAAATGATCCCGATTTTATTACATCCATATTTATCAATGCTTGTCCAAAGAATTCACAAGAGAATTCACAGAGAAGAAAGAGAATTCACAAGAATCGGAATGTGCCCTTTATACACTTTTAATCAAAAGCAAGTTATCCAAACATATTTTTATAACGTTTTTCAAATTTGTTACAATTGTGCTCACATAAATAATGCGATGCTATTTTCTTTCTTTTATTTAAAATCAAACAAAATCACAGAGAAAATAATCACATGAATAAAAGTGCGCCTAGTTCTTATTTTCTGAAAACACAGTGTTGAGAATTTAAAAAATAAATAATAAAAGCATATGCCACCCTCTCCCGCCCCCCCCCCAAAAAAAATCTAGTGTCATATAAAAAAGGCATAAAAATTTGTTAAACTCTATGAATAATATTCTTTTTAAACATCCAAAGTGAAATAAACTGCACTACCCGGTCAAAAATATAACTTGATCAAAATAATTCCCCATTCCGTCCCTTGATTCCCTTTCAACATTGAAATTCAAAGAAAACGCCACATGGTCAAAAATGGCTGACTAAAATAATTCTGCCAATTCAACGAAGTCAGAATTATATCCGTCCTCTGATATCCTTTATTAAAAAACATGTTTAACTTTTCATTCCAGTAAATCCTATCTACTAAAATGATTTTATGCAACTCTATTTACCTGCACAACAATTTAACTGATAGCAGTGTGGTGTGTTAAAAAATATTTGGTCTTCCTATTGGATAAAAAAAGTTGCATTATTAGGATCAACATTAATGAATACTAGTAATAAAATAACTACCAAGTTCTATACAGTTTCTCAGAATATTTTAACATCGTTCTTATCTAGCGAATCAGCAGGTGTCTGCTATTGAATTAGACTCTGGGTGGGTGTTTGGATAGTCCTGCGCCGCACGACCGTAGCTAAGTGGGTGCTATGGGCGGCTCAGCCCTATCTAAAACATTTTGAGCCCCCCCCCCCCCTCTCTGGAAAAGATTCCAAGGTCAATCAATGAATTTATATTCCGGAAATCCAAATGAAACCTTATTCAAAAATCTAATTTAATTTTGCGGACCCTTCTCAATTTTATAAAAGTAGCAAATTTTAACAAAAATAACACTTGCTCATCCTATTTGCACATAGGAAGCTAACATGATGTTTAATAATATTGCACTCGTTATACTCTGAAATTTTTTCATCATCCTATTTCTTTCTTAGATTAAAATGAAGTTATTACAACAGTTTAATGAGAGGTCATAGTAACTACAGGGTGAATATCTTTGTGCATGAGAGAAAATATGAGCCCCTTCCCTCTGTATTTTCTTGAGCCCCCCCCCCCACTCTATTCACTTCTAGCTACTACGATGCTATGCAGTTTCTAAGCTTTACTCATTTTTCTGCAGTGGATGATGGATGACACTTTCTAACTACTAAAGACCACTGAAACCATGCAAAGAAGATTTTTCACTGCTTGCGGTTGTTAATGATTTTCTATTAGATTTGGCGCGTCATAATAAGCGTTTAAAGTAGGACATGTTTTTTATTTGAAAATACATTTTTAAAACTTTTCATATTAATATCGAAAAACAAATTTTGGAAATTTTATTTTTATTATAATTGGGAATTAAATTGGCCTATAGGGGGCACTACTCGCAGTATTCGCTACAAGAAAATTTTCCCTTTAATTTCCCTTTAACTAATGCTAAAGTGCTGTTCAAATAATTCTTTATTGTAAATAAATTTGAAAGTTTTACATATTCAAATTCGGATAACTGTTACTTATCATATAAGACAGAAAGAAAATGCCACAGGAAATCTGATACTGCGCTTAAAAATAATCACTCTGAACGAATTTAAAGTGTATGTAACGCAATGGACTCTCACGGCACTATCCAGAAGCGCGAAGTTACACCTTTCTCCACCAGATGGCGTATTCAAGAGCTTGAATCGCCAATTTCAATATGTACAGTCGACTCTCGTTAAATCGAAATAGGATAATTCGAATCTTCGCTTAATTCGAACTAAACATGAAGTCCCGGAATTTTCAATGCGAGAATAACGTTAAATATTTTCATTGATTCGAACTCATTTTCTCTTGACTTCGTTTAATTCGAACTAACGAGAATTCCGATTTTTCATTTTTCTTTTCTTTCTCACGGATTTCAGATCATTTGACTAACTTTCTTTCTTTGATTTAACCCCCTGACTGCCCAGCCAAAGCGTAATATTGTAATGTTGTTTTCCCTGTAATTTATTAAAAATATTAAAAAAAAAGATGTTTTTTCCAACCTGATACAAAATATGTTATTAGTATCGGTGTATAATCTTTGATAGCATCAATCCTAACTTAATTTTTCAGAACTGGGTTTTATTTGTGGAATTATACTAATTTAAATATTGCTTATGTTGCAGTGAAACCTGCAGCTTAGTGTGTGAAAAAATCAGCCGGCGGCAGTCAGGAGGTTAAATTTCTTATTTTTCATTTTTCGTCCCAAACGAGTATACATATGATCCCATCCATTTGATATCCAATTTTTTATTGCCCCATCTGTCCATCAGTGACGCTTCAAATTTGTCTTCCGCCGAGCTTGTTTCTAATCTTTTAATTAGTTTATGTATTTATACATTCTAATTTAATATTAAGTCATATTCTAATGATAACAGACGAAATAAATTAAAATAAAACACTATAACCTTAATTCCTTTGTAATAGTACCATATTAAGCATGTTTCTATTTCATACTTTCCTTAATTCGAACTTCGGATAATTCGAACATTTTTTGTGGTCCCCACGAGTTCGAATTAATGAGAGCCTACTGTATTTCTAAAAAACTATATTTTCTGCTTTTTCTTTTCTTTTTTTACATACATTGAAAGATAATGCGTTCCAACTTTAACAGGAGTCTTCCATTAATCTGTTACTAAATAATGCGCTATAACAAAATAACATTGTTATTTATCCTAATACGTTAAATAATGTCCATCATTAGCCAGTCACAACTTTGAAAGCGAATACAACTTTCAATACTTTTCTAACAAGAATTCGGGGTTTTTAATTCTAGTTGATTAAATGTTTTTAAGATATACTGTCCGTCATAAACTTTGAAAATTTATACATTATTTCGACTGTTTATTTATTCGACAAATATTTTATTTTTATTTGTATATTTATTTTCTATCTTTTTGAAACATGTAAGTTTACCAATCAGGAAGATTTCACATTTAATAAAATATTTTGAGATTTACTTTAAAAAATTATTTTTTTGTTCGTTCTTTTTTTTCTTTAATTTTTATAAATTAAAAACAAATATAAGTTTCCCATCATTTTATCTGTAAGAAATATCATTCTCTAATTCCTATTATAATTACTTCTATCCCCTTTGCTGCGGTAAAAGTCGTACGTATGACTGATATACAGGGTATATAGTTCACATTCTTACTATCCTAAAACTGATTCAATTTTCTCACATTTTTATCCCCCAGGTCTAATAATTTCGATTCGAAAAAATTTCTTTACATTTTGTTTACAGAGCATCAATATATATATTAATATAATACATACATATATACATGCATGATGTCCACTCTCAACTGTGGCCGATGTCTAATTTCTAAACCGTTAATCATAGACATATTGTTCCAGCAACAAAAATGTTTTGAAAATTATTTAAAAAGCGATTTGAGTCAATAAGAGCATTTCTTTAAAAAATATGAAATTTGAACTTTTGTACGGTCCCCCGGTTCTGTAATTTAGTGAACACCAAAACTGACCGAGTTATGAAATATTAAAAATATATGACTTATACCACTTTCTTACATCTAAAAACAAATGAGTGACCATGATCATATATCAAGTGCCTACATTATTGGAAAAAGTTATTTCATGAATATCTGCGCTTAGAAAGAAAATCTTGTAAATATTACGATTGAATTAACTTTTTATTAAGTTTCAAACTATCCAAAATAATTTTAAGTTAACATATGTTTATTTTGTAAGGATCTGCCAGCATATCTTATTATGATTACTTTTAACTAAAATTATGTTTTATTTTTCAAAGATGGTATATGTCTTTTTTCAGTTCAAAATTTGTACTCGAATTTTAACTCACTTTCAAATATCCGATGGAGATTAATTTTACATAATGGCGTACATCCGATAACAATCTAATATTATTATGATTTCCGATGGATACCATTTACATTTATTTTAAAGGATAACATAAAAAATATCAGGTTTCCGCTAAGAAGTATAAGAAAAGGTTTTAGATTTTATAACACAAGAGGACGATGTTTGTGTTTTTTTTATTTTTATATATATATTTTGTCGCTGAAACCGAAGATTACGTTAAAATTTAACCATCATGTCAGAATTTTTCGGAAATCATAAATTGTTAAAGTTAAAAAATAAAAATCCTTCTATAGTAAAAAAAAAAAAAAACTAGCCTTAAAAGGAATGACTCCTGGAATTATGCTAATGTGTAAAGTTTCCGGAAATAACACGTCCGGGTGGACCACTCCTTCCATGAGTCGAATAGACCAATCAGGAAAGGGCTCCGTCTATGCATTGCGAAGCGATTCCAACCGGGATTGCAAAGCAATACCGAACGGAATCGCGAAGCTATTCCATGGGGTATTGGCGAGCGCAGCAACCAGGGATAGCCTACAACTTGGAATCGCTAAGCGATTACGCGGGGGGTTGGCGAGCGTAGCGGGCAGGGGGGAGGAGCCCCCTACAGTTTAAAGAACTGTAACTGCTCATTCCAATTATGCATGTTTGGGGCGCCGAACCCCAATTTGCCTCCCCCCCCCAAGGGGAACTTTTTTATTTTTTACCTACAGCACTCGTGTTGCATATCTTTAGAAAGATCTGAAACTGCCTTTTCCTATTATGGATGCTTTGTGTCTCACCCCCTCCGCTCTCTCCCCCAGGGGGGGCACATTTTCAATTTCTTTACAACACCAGTCGTGTGACACATCATTTGAGATGTCTGCAACTGCTTATTCATATTATGGATATCTTGTGTGTCACCTCCCATTCGCCCTCCACGGGGCACATTTTTAATTTCTTTACAACACCAGTCGTGCGACACATCATTTGAAAGGTCTGTAACTGCTTTTTCATAAAATGGATGTCTTGTGTTACCCCCCCCACTACACCCCAGGGGGGCATATTTTTAATTTCTTTACAGCACCAGTCGTGTGACACATCATTTGAGAGGTCTGCAACTGCTTATTCATATTATGGATGTCTTGTGTGTCATCCCCCACTCTGCCCCGCAGGGGGGGGGGCACATTTTTAATTTCTTTACAACACCAGTCGTGTGACACATCATTTGAAAGGTCTGCAACTGCTTATTCATATTATGGATGTCTTGTGTGTCATCCCCCACTCTGTCTCTCCAAGAGGGGGCGCATTTTTCATTTCCTTACAACACCAGTCGTGTGACACATCGTTTGAAAGGTCTGCAACCGCTCATTCATACCATGGGGTATTGGCGAGCACAGCAAGCAAGGGTAGCTTACAACTTGGAATCGCGAAGCGATTACGCGGAGTGTTGGCGAGCATAGCGAGCAAGGGGGCGTAGCCTCTCTAGTAGGATTAAATAAAATAAAGTAGATGACTGTGTTTTTAAATTTTAATATTGGATTTTTGCGTATTTTTAACACTGAATTCTCAAAATGACCTTTACCTTTAACCATTACGTTAGAATTTTTATCATAACGTTGGAATGTATTTTAAATCGTATATGTCAAAGTTAAAAAATATAAAAAAATTACTATAAAAAAGATGTGATAACTGAAAAAAAAAATTTTTTTCATTCAGTTCAATATTTTATTTAATTTTTTAACTTATACTAGGATATTTACATCTAAAACGCTGAGGGATCCGATGAAGGGGGGGAGGAGTTAATGTGTAATTTTGAAATTTACAGTTTGTGAAAAATCCTAACGTGATAGTTAAAAATACAGGTCATTTTCAGTTTCATTGGCAAAAAATACTTAAAGGATAATTATCAAAAACACATGTATTTTATAATATGATATTTTAGTTATTTCTTTTTATAGCTATAAAATTTATGATTCACAAAAATTGTTTACATGATGGTAACAAATGAAGGTTAATTTCGGATTTAGCAGTGTAACAAACGAAGGTTAATTAACCTTCATTTGTTATACGGATTTAGCGGTACAGAAGTCATAAAATTCTATTATCAAAAACTAAAAAACAATGATGTAACCCAATTTTTTCAGGTTATCTAATATCTTTTTAAAATATGAATCATTTTTAGGCCGTTAATTTTTATCATTTTTTTAACAAAATTTCTGTTTTTCTTCCCCTTATATGTTTATTACAAATTACACAGTGTCATAATGATTAAAGATTTCAAATTTGCATTGTAATATAACTTTATTCTGAACCATTTTTTAATATATATCTGGCGATATTTCATCTCTACTAAATATGTGAATGACCCCTATTTGGCAGCAAAAATATGCTCCAACTTTAAACAGCTATTAGTCGGTCAATTTTAAATGTAGGGTAACGGGATTTTTTTTTCGTCTTTTTTATCAGTATAACCGGAAAAAATTACTAAATATAACTTATAGAATGGGGACCGTGTAAAAATGTAAATTTCGTAATTAAAAATGCTTTTATTGACCGAAATTGCTCTAAAAATATATCTTTACCTTATTAAAAACATTTTTGCAATTGGAACTATACAACTATGATTAACGGTTTCGGAATTAGCCACCACTGAGATTGAACACCCAGTATATATTTAAAATAAATGCTTAAAAAACGAGTCCGATTTCTTAAAAAAACTAAATATTTTAATCTAATTTCATCTGCATTGCTTTACATTCTAGGTTTTTATGCCATATTGTATAGTTTAAAAACGCTTCAGGCTTAAGGAAGGCTGGCTTTTTAAATTTTCAAAGAAAAGAAAAGGCTTATTCTAGATCCCTGTATCGGGTCACGTTTATCCTAATTCGACTCAATCCTACCCGTAGTTGAAGTTGACGTTATTATTATTTTTTATTTTCGTTCCAGGTCGGTGTCCTTTGAAGGTTTTAATTCAAATTGTTAGATTTTGACGCAGGATCAAAATGAGCGAATTTTTCGAAGTCATGGAAATTTTCACCTTTTAACTTTCATCTATATTGAATAGAAAAAATATTGTAGTCGGAATTTTTTTCGACTTCGGTTTTCAACGGATTTACACGTTTTAGGTGTCAGAGATTCCAAAAAGCATGTTTTTACAAAATATCTGTCTGTCTGCATGTCTGTGTGTATGTGTATTTATTTACTTAAAAAATATATGTTAAAATACAGCAAAACATGTAAAAATGAACTTTTCATTAAAAGAAAATATAAAAGTATGAATTAAAAGTCTATGAATTTGGATTTTAATTATAAAACTTTATTATTTAAAAAATCATACAAATACTAAATCAATTTCAAGAAAACAATGTCGAAACAATACATTATTCTATTTTTAAATATTTTAATTAATAACAGAATAATAGAAAATGAAAAATATACATTAAAATATCATCCAAACATGTTAAAATTTAATTTTTCTATAAAAGATTCAACGAGCATAAAAACTGACATTTTATAAATTTTAATTTTTTTTTTTCAACAATCAACTATATAAAAATTTAGTCTCCGAAAAACACATTTTCTTATCTCATAAAATATTAATATAATTTACAAAATAAATAAATAAGTACATAAATACTGCTATCCTTTTTTCTTTCGCCATCTTTTTCTTAAAGCACTGAGCTTTGCGATGATTGTTGAAATTGGATCCTACTTATGCCACAAGTTTTTTATACACGTGATACTTACATCAATAAAGATAATTCAGTTTTCCAATGTCTCTCAAATAGATTTATAGGCAGTAGTAAAATCTACTTCTCTAATGTTAGCGTTAAATCGATTTTTTGTCTTAAATTGATTTAAGACAATATATTCAAATCAAATTTTTTATGTTATCTAATCGATTTAAGGCTCCAAATAGAAGTTATTAAAGTTTAGAATAAAAAAAATCATTTGATGTGGAAGTTTTAAAACTTTTATATGTTTATTAAATATCGCAGCAATCAAAGAATAACACTATAAACGTGGACAATTGTTCATAATTAAGGTATAAGAATGATCAAAATGTGAAAGGATTTTACTTGACATAAGAGGTGCAAAATATTTTAATAAGAGATTGTTTTAGACAATTTGCTAGCACATACTTTTCAAAGCCTTTGACATTAGTGCCGTTCTTAAATATATTTATATCATTTAAAGAAAATCCACAATTAAAAAACTAATGTTTTTTCATTTGTGTGAACATGAAAATGCATTTTTAGATTGTTACTTCATTAAAATTAATTACAGCACGCATCGCAAGTGAAGTCTCAATATGAAAGGGTAAGGTAATGTCTGTTTAAACTGCTACTGACTGAAAATCAATTGGTGCATATTCCACAAACAGAACGGCTTTTCATATCTATGGGTGCGCAAGTGTACTTTCAGATGAGATTTTCGTGAAAATCTTTTGGAGCATATTTCACAAACAAATGTTTTTTCTTTTGTATGGATACGCAAATGTCGTGTTAGCGCACTACTTTTTGTAAATCTTTTCGAACATATTTGGCAAACACATGTTTTTTTCTTTTGTATGGGTATGCAAGTGTCGTGTGAGCGCACTACTTTTAGTAAATCCTTTGGAACATATTTCGCAAACAAATGGTTTTTCGTTTGTATGGATACGCAAGTGCCTTTTCAGCGCAGTACTTTCTAAAAATCCTTTTGAACATATTTCGCAAACAAATGGTTTTTCTTTTGTATGGATACGCAAGTGTCGTTTTAGCGCACCAGTTTCTGAAAATCCTTTAGAACATATTTCGCAAACAAATGGTTTTTCTTTTGTATGGGTACGCATGTGTCGTGTTAGCGCACTACTTTGTGTAAATCCTTTTGAACATATTTCGCAAACAAACGGTTTTTCCTTTGTATGGATCCTCAAGTGTACTTTTAGATGATTATTTTGAGAAAACTTTTTAGAACATATTTTGCAAACGAAAGGCTTCTCGTTAGTATGTATATGCAAGTGATTCATCAAAGCACCACTACATGAAAATCCTTTGGAACATATTTCACAAATAAATGCTTTTTCATTTGTATGGATACGCAAGTGTCGTTTAAGCACATAACTTTTTGAAAATCCTTTAGAACATATTTCGCAAACAAACCATTTTTTCTTTGTATTCATACGCAATTGATGTTTCAAATCATCACTGTTAGAATAACTTTTGGAGCACATTTTCTTAGAATGTCTTTTCTTCCGGCACTGACACTTTCTTTAAAGTAAATTATTATTTTCATAGGACATAGACTATAAAATATCTACATAAAAAGAATACTATGTTGAAATTCTCCTAATCATGCCTTACAAATTTTAACAGTTTGTGAATTATCCAATCTTTAATGTAAAGTGTTGAAAAAGAAATTAATGAAACATTTTTTTTTAATCTGCAGTGTTAAATACAAATAATTATGAATTTTAAAAATATATGATAATGATACATAATTTATACAATCACAAAATGAAAAGTAGAATTATTTATAGAAACTACTTTTTTACATGTTAACCTTTAGCAACATGAATAGTTTGTAGTAGCAAAATCTCCTGTATTTAAACACATTTTAAATCTTAAAAAATTATATTATTAAATTTTATTCTTGATTAACCTAAGCTCAAGAAGTAATCTAAAAATAATAAACTAAAATTGAAAGACACTAATTTGATCGGAAATAATTTAACAAAGTTTTGTTGACAATTTTATTACAAATCTGAAAAAAAAGCAAAAAATGATTTCTGTCTTTTTGACTTATCGAATAATTATGGCTTCTTTGACAGATAAGAGATGTGATTGGATGTTTTCATACGTGCTTTGCATGTAAAACAGCAGTAAACTTATGACATATATTGTACTCCAGTGATGATTTTTAGATTAAGATAATGAAAAACTTAAAATTTTACCTTTAACCCTTTCAGAGGCAAAGAACATTCATTCTCAAAATGCTGAAAGGTTGACTGACATCAGACTCTACGAAAAAAATTATTTTAAAGTTAGCAAAACCTTTTGTACAGGTACTTAATTAATGGAAGATTTTTATTCAAATATTCTGGTACCAGTGTGGCATTGAAGAATTAAAATTCAGTGGCTGAAAATTGGATCACTACCCTTCAAGGGGTTAAACATTGAAAAGTTGTCTGGAAAGGACTAAATAAGATGCAGGTTTTAAATGCATGGTTATTCTCAAATTTACAGTTTATTTTCAGTGATGAGATTGTTTCCTTTTATATTTATATTTCCTTTCAATTTATAATTATATAAAATTTCAACAAAATTTCGTAATATTAAGTCTTATTAAGTTAGTATTTTTCAATTTTAGTTTACTAAGGAATATACATAATGCACCAGCATTCATGTTCTTAAATGTTACACAAATCCACTATCTACAGGACTTGAAATTCATTTCCTTCTAAGTGTGTCACTTATTTAAACAAATTTAAATCAACTATAAGTATTAATACATGATAAACAGCCGAATCATAATTGAAAAAAATATATTAATATTAATGGGTCATGAAACTTTTAATGTTATGTGATTTCTATAATTTGAATTCAAAATTTCCGTTGTCTTTATTTCAAAATAATCAATGCATTGCTTGTGTCACTTATTATTATTATTTTTTTAAATGATGAAATTTTGCTGCAAATTAGACTACTACCAGTGAACTTCTCTGAAATAGGATTTCGCAAATTTGGGCATCCCATTATTCAGCCCCGATTTGCAGATTTTGATTAAGGAAATGAAGTTAAGTGTGAAACCAGTTTTACACAAGCTTTTCATGTCTACAATTTTGTGTAACATTCTAAAAGCGTTCATGAAAAGTTATCAATGCAAATATCATCAGAATCATTTAATTGGGATTGTTGAAAAGGCTAATCGTTCATAATAATTGTTTTTGCCTGATTCTGAAACTTTCAGCAATAATTCTATAAATCAAGCAACCTGATGAGCAGCATCAGTCAAATGATTTGTACTTCATACTAAAACATTCATCTAAAAAATAATTAACCGATCAAACTTCATCGATATCCACTTAGCAGAATCTTTAAATTGGAAAATGTACCGAAACCGTCCCTAAAAATGATCTAATTAACAGTTTACATCTATTGAAAAATTATTCAGCAGAACCTTAAAAAACTTTCATATCAGGTTTATCTCATTTAGAACATTTTTCATAATTATTACACCAAGCAATGTAGAATGTTATGTCTCATACGAACATCATTTCTGAAAAATTACGCCGCTGAAGTGTGGTGATTCAATGCAAGTTCCATCAAAAACTATCCAACAGAACTCATGTTGCAAGTGATCAAAATAAAAAAAATTCTTTGCATTTTTTACACATTGAGATAGTTAAATATAACTTACATATTTGTGTTAACCTGATTATAGAACTCTCAGAGATTTAAGGGTAGGTATACGCCGCATCACTTCTGGATTTTATTTTAAGAAACTTTGCACAACTACCATAACTATAGCATGTATATTCTCTATATAAACTAATATATCCATTTGCATATAATTAACTTCGTTTGGATACAGTGACGCAAAAAACTATTCACTTAAATGTTATTTTTGGTTTTGGATAGCGTGGCCCAAAAGATAAATCAATTTATTTAAATAAATACATTTCTGTGCATTATATATATATTCAGTGAAAGTGATGTATTTAACAATGTATTGGATAATGAAAAGTATTGTTTAAATATATAAATGTATTTAGACAATAAATTAATAAATATAATTTTTAAACATCGTTTAAAGCCACATCCAGGTGTCACTTAAATTTTGATATCATATCTTTTAAGATTCATATTTCGAATTTATGAAAGATGTAAATGATAAAGCATTAATGAATAAATTTTAATATGTATATATATTAATTAATAGCATAGCGTCACATAATTTTGATATCATTATTTTTAAGTCCCAAATTTAAAATTCTTAGAGATGTAAGATTGCGTCACAAGTTTTTAACCCGCTCATGTTTTTTGTATTGATTCTATCTACAAGTTCTACCTTTTTTTCCATTACAGTTATACAATTTACATAAAAAATTATGAAATATCTTTTTAATGAATCTTATTTCTTAAATAATTTCACTTGTTGAGAATGGTGGGAAATGTTTTCCTTGACAAGTTTTAAATGATTTAGCGAAATCCATCAGAAAAAAAAGAAACTGTGAGCAGATAGATTGTTTTGGAATGTCTGAGAAAGAGGGAGGTTACAAAAAAATAAACAGAACTCTTCTGTTATATGTGTATATAAATAATACAATGGTGTAGCATAACATTTTTTTCAGAGGCAGAATATATTACTTTTTTTTTCTAAACTAATCGTAATAAAAATTGATTTTAAATTAAAATTTGACAAAAAGACGATTTTTTCTTAATTTTGGGACCAGAAAGAATCCATATTCCCCCTGCCACTGAAAAAACGCGCTTTTGTGGTTGCAGATTGAAACAATAGACTGATAAAACAATTAAAAGCCTATAAAATTTTTGAAAATTTTAAAAAATTACAAAATTTTGGTAAAAATTTACAAATTTAGAAAATTTTTGAGCATTACTTTCTTTTCTGGATTTTGTGTCCTTCGAGATTTTAGAATTCCAGATAATAGGTCCTCTCCTGCAGTAAAATTACTGTTTTCCTTTGTTTTCACAGCTGCTTATATTATTTTGTAACCTTTAATTAATTAAACCTTTAATTAAACCTTTAAACCTTAAATTATAATCTTTGATAGCATCAATCCTAACTTAATTTTTCAGAACTGGGTTTTATTTGTGGAATTATACTAATTTAAATATTGCTTATGTTGCAGTGAAACCTGCAGCTTAGTGTGTGAAAAAATCAGCCGGCGGCAGTCAGGAGGTTAAATTTCTTATTTTTCATTTTTCGTCCCAAACGAGTATACATATGATCCCATCCATTTGATATCCAATTTTTTATTGCCCCATCTGTCCATCAGTGACGCTTCAAATTTGTCTTCCGCCGAGCTTGTTTCTAATCTTTTAATTAGTTTATGTATTTATACATTCTAATTTAATATTAAGTCATATTCTAATGATAACAGACGAAATAAATTAAAATAAAACACTATAACCTTAATTCCTTTGTAATAGTACCATATTAAGCATGTTTCTATTTCATACTTTCCTTAATTCGAACTTCGGATAATTCGAACATTTTTTGTGGTCCCCACGAGTTCGAATTAATGAGAGCCTACTGTATTTCTAAAAAACTATATTTTCTGCTTTTTCTTTTCTTTTTTTACATACATTGAAAGATAATGCGTTCCAACTTTAACAGGAGTCTTCCATTAATCTGTTACTAAATAATGCGCTATAACAAAATAACATTGTTATTTATCCTAATACGTTAAATAATGTCCATCATTAGCCAGTCACAACTTTGAAAGCGAATACAACTTTCAATACTTTTCTAACAAGAATTCGGGGTTTTTAATTCTAGTTGATTAAATGTTTTTAAGATATACTGTCCGTCATAAACTTTGAAAATTTATACATTATTTCGACTGTTTATTTATTCGACAAATATTTTATTTTTATTTGTATATTTATTTTCTATCTTTTTGAAACATGTAAGTTTACCAATCAGGAAGATTTCACATTTAATAAAATATTTTGAGATTTACTTTAAAAAATTATTTTTTTGTTCGTTCTTTTTTTTCTTTAATTTTTATAAATTAAAAACAAATATAAGTTTCCCATCATTTTATCTGTAAGAAATATCATTCTCTAATTCCTATTATAATTACTTCTATCCCCTTTGCTGCGGTAAAAGTCGTACGTATGACTGATATACAGGGTATATAGTTCACATTCTTACTATCCTAAAACTGATTCAATTTTCTGACATTTTTATCCCCCAGGTCTAATAATTTCGATTCGAAAAAATTTCTTTACATTTTGTTTACAGAGCATCAATATATATATTAATATAATACATACATATATACATGCATGATGTCCACTCTCAACTGTGGCCAATGGCTAATTTCTAAACCGTTAATCATAGACATATTGTTCCAGCAACAAAAATGTTTTGAAAATTATTTAAAAAGCGATTTGAGTCAATAAGAGCATTTCTTTAAAAAATATGAAATTTGAACTTTTGTACGGTCCCCCGGTTCTGTAATTTAGTGAACACCAAAACTGACCGAGTTATGAAATATTAAAAATATATGACTTATACCACTTTCTTACATCTAAAAACAAATGAGTGACCATGATCATATATCAAGTGCCTACATTATTGGAAAAAGTTATTTCATGAATATCTGCGCTTAGAAAGAAAATCTTGTAAATATTACGATTGAATTAACTTTTTATTAAGTTTCAAACTATCCAAAATAATTTTAAGTTAACATATGTTTATTTTGTAAGGATCTGCCAGCATATCTTATTATGATTACTTTTAACTAAAATTATGTTTTATTTTTCAAAGATGGTATATGTCTTTTTTCAGTTCAAAATTTGTACTCGAATTTTAACTCACTTTCAAATATCCGATGGAGATTAATTTTACATAATGGCGTACATCCGATAACAATCTAATATTATTATGATTTCCGATGGATACCATTTACATTTATTTTAAAGGATAACATAAAAAATATCAGGTTTCCGCTAAGAAGTATAAGAAAAGGTTTTAGATTTTATAACACAAGAGGACGATGTTTGTGTTTTTTTTATTTTTATATATATATTTTGTCGCTGAAACCGAAGATTACGTTAAAATTTAACCATCATGTCAGAATTTTTCGGAAATCATAAATTGTTAAAGTTAAAAAATAAAAATCCTTCTATAGTAAAAAAAAAAAAACTAGCCTTAAAAGGAATGACTCCTGGAATTATGCTAATGTGTAAAGTTTCCGGAAATAACACGTCCGGGTGGACCACTCCTTCCATGAGTCGAATAGACCAATCAGGAAAGGGCTCCGTCTATGCATTGCGAAGCGATTCCAACCGGGATTGCAAAGCAATACCGAACGGAATCGCGAAGCTATTCCATGGGGTATTGGCGAGCGCAGCAACCAGGGATAGCCTACAACTTGGAATCGCTAAGCGATTACGCGGGGGGTTGGCGAGCGTAGCGGGCAGGGGGGAGGAGCCCCCTACAGTTTAAAGAACTGTAACTGCTCATTCCAATTATGCATGTTTGGGGCGCCGAACCCCAATTTGCCTCCCCCCCCCCAAGGGGAACTTTTTTATTTTTTACCTACAGCACTCGTGTTGCATATCTTTAGAAAGATCTGAAACTGCCTTTTCCTATTATGGATGCTTTGTGTCTCACCCCCTCCGCTCTCTCCCCCAGGGGGGGCACATTTTCAATTTCTTTACAACACCAGTCGTGTGACACATCATTTGAGATGTCTGCAACTGCTTATTCATATTATGGATATCTTGTGTGTCACCTCCCATTCGCCCTCCACGGGGCACATTTTTAATTTCTTTACAACACCAGTCGTGCGACACATCATTTGAAAGGTCTGTAACTGCTTTTTCATAAAATGGATGTCTTGTGTTACCCCCCCCCCACACTACACCCCAGGGGGGCATATTTTTAATTTCTTTACAGCACCAGTCGTGTGACACATCATTTGAGAGGTCTGCAACTGCTTATTCATATTATGGATGTCTTGTGTGTCATCCCCCACTCTGCCCCGCAGGGGGGGGGGGCACATTTTTAATTTCTTTACAACACCAGTCGTGTGACACATCATTTGAAAGGTCTGCAACTGCTTATTCATATTATGGATGTCTTGTGTGTCATCCCCCACTCTGTCTCTCCAAGAGGGGGCGCATTTTTCATTTCCTTACAACACCAGTCGTGTGACACATCGTTTGAAAGGTCTGCAACCGCTCATTCATACCATGGGGTATTGGCGAGCACAGCAAGCAAGGGTAGCTTACAACTTGGAATCGCGAAGCGATTACGCGGAGTGTTGGCGAGCATAGCGAGCAAGGGGGCGTAGCCTCTCTAGTAGGATTAAATAAAATAAAGTAGATGACTGTGTTTTTAAATTTTAATATTGGATTTTTGCGTATTTTTAACACTGAATTCTCAAAATGACCTTTACCTTTAACCATTACGTTAGAATTTTTATCATAACGTTGGAATGTATTTTAAATCGTATATGTCAAAGTTAAAAAATATAAAAAAATTACTATAAAAAAGATGTGATAACTGAAAAAAAAAATTTTTTTCATTCAGTTCAATATTTTATTTAATTTTTTAACTTATACTAGGATATTTACATCTAAAACGCTGAGGGATCCGATGAAGGGGGGGAGGAGTTAATGTGTAATTTTGAAATTTACAGTTTGTGAAAAATCCTAACGTGATAGTTAAAAATACAGGTCATTTTCAGTTTCATTGGCAAAAAATACTTAAAGGATAATTATCAAAAACACATGTATTTTATAATATGATATTTTAGTTATTTCTTTTTATAGCTATAAAATTTATGATTCACAAAAATTGTTTACATGATGGTAACAAATGAAGGTTAATTTCGGATTTAGCAGTGTAACAAACGAAGGTTAATTAACCTTCATTTGTTATACGGATTTAGCGGTACAGAAGTCATAAAATTCTATTATCAAAAACTAAAAAACAATGATGTAACCCAATTTTTTCAGGTTATCTAATATCTTTTTAAAATATGAATCATTTTTAGGCCGTTAATTTTTATCATTTTTTTAACAAAATTTCTGTTTTTCTTCCCCTTATATGTTTATTACAAATTACACAGTGTCATAATGATTAAAGATTTCAAATTTGCATTGTAATATAACTTTATTCTGAACCATTTTTTAATATATATCTGGCGATATTTCATCTCTACTAAATATGTGAATGACCCCTATTTGGCAGCAAAAATATGCTCCAACTTTAAACAGCTATTAGTCGGTCAATTTTAAATGTAGGGTAACGGGATTTTTTTTTCGTCTTTTTTATCAGTATAACCGGAAAAAATTACTAAATATAACTTATAGAATGGGGACCGTGTAAAAATGTAAATTTCGTAATTAAAAATGCTTTTATTGACCGAAATTGCTCTAAAAATATATCTTTACCTTATTAAAAACATTTTTGCAATTGGAACTATACAACTATGATTAACGGTTTCGGAATTAGCCACCACTGAGATTGAACACCCAGTATATATTTAAAATAAATGCTTAAAAAACGAGTCCGATTTCTTAAAAAAACTAAATATTTTAATCTAATTTCATCTGCATTGCTTTACATTCTAGGTTTTTATGCCATATTGTATAGTTTAAAAACGCTTCAGGCTTAAGGAAGGCTGGCTTTTTAAATTTTCAAAGAAAAGAAAAGGCTTATTCTAGATCCCTGTATCGGGTCACGTTTATCCTAATTCGACTCAATCCTACCCGTAGTTGAAGTTGACGTTATTATTATTTTTTATTTTCGTTCCAGGTCGGTGTCCTTTGAAGGTTTTAATTCAAATTGTTAGATTTTGACGCAGGATCAAAATGAGCGAATTTTTCGAAGTCATGGAAATTTTCACCTTTTAACTTTCATCTATATTGAATAGAAAAAATATTGTAGTCGGAATTTTTTTCGACTTCGGTTTTCAACGGATTTACACGTTTTAGGTGTCAGAGATTCCAAAAAGCATGTTTTTACAAAATATCTGTCTGTCTGCATGTCTGTGTGTATGTGTATTTATTTACTTAAAAAATATATGTTAAAATACAGCAAAACATGTAAAAATGAACTTTTCATTAAAAGAAAATATAAAAGTATGAATTAAAAGTCTATGAATTTGGATTTTAATTATAAAACTTTATTATTTAAAAAATCATACAAATACTAAATCAATTTCAAGAAAACAATGTCGAAACAATACATTATTCTATTTTTAAATATTTTAATTAATAACAGAATAATAGAAAATGAAAAATATACATTAAAATATCATCCAAACATGTTAAAATTTAATTTTTCTATAAAAGATTCAACGAGCATAAAAACTGACATTTTATAAATTTTAATTTTTTTTTTTCAACAATCAACTATATAAAAATTTAGTCTCCGAAAAACACATTTTCTTATCTCATAAAATATTAATATAATTTACAAAATAAATAAATAAGTACATAAATACTGCTATCCTTTTTTCTTTCGCCATCTTTTTCTTAAAGCACTGAGCTTTGCGATGATTGTTGAAATTGGATCCTACTTATGCCACAAGTTTTTTATACACGTGATACTTACATCAATAAAGATAATTCAGTTTTCCAATGTCTCTCAAATAGATTTATAGGCAGTAGTAAAATCTACTTCTCTAATGTTAGCGTTAAATCGATTTTTTGTCTTAAATTGATTTAAGACAATATATTCAAATCAAATTTTTTATGTTATCTAATCGATTTAAGGCTCCAAATAGAAGTTATTAAAGTTTAGAATAAAAAAAATCATTTGATGTGGAAGTTTTAAAACTTTTATATGTTTATTAAATATCGCAGCAATCAAAGAATAACACTATAAACGTGGACAATTGTTCATAATTAAGGTATAAGAATGATCAAAATGTGAAAGGATTTTACTTGACATAAGAGGTGCAAAATATTTTAATAAGAGATTGTTTTAGACAATTTGCTAGCACATACTTTTCAAAGCCTTTGACATTAGTGCCGTTCTTAAATATATTTATATCATTTAAAGAAAATCCACAATTAAAAAACTAATGTTTTTTCATTTGTGTGAACATGAAAATGCATTTTTAGATTGTTACTTCATTAAAATTAATTACAGCACGCATCGCAAGTGAAGTCTCAATATGAAAGGGTAAGGTAATGTCTGTTTAAACTGCTACTGACTGAAAATCAATTGGTGCATATTCCACAAACAGAACGGCTTTTCATATCTATGGGTGCGCAAGTGTACTTTCAGATGAGATTTTCGTGAAAATCTTTTGGAGCATATTTCACAAACAAATGTTTTTTCTTTTGTATGGATACGCAAATGTCGTGTTAGCGCACTACTTTTTGTAAATCTTTTCGAACATATTTGGCAAACACATGTTTTTTTCTTTTGTATGGGTATGCAAGTGTCGTGTGAGCGCACTACTTTTAGTAAATCCTTTGGAACATATTTCGCAAACAAATGGTTTTTCGTTTGTATGGATACGCAAGTGCCTTTTCAGCGCAGTACTTTCTAAAAATCCTTTTGAACATATTTCGCAAACAAATGGTTTTTCTTTTGTATGGATACGCAAGTGTCGTTTTAGCGCACCAGTTTCTGAAAATCCTTTAGAACATATTTCGCAAACAAATGGTTTTTCTTTTGTATGGGTACGCATGTGTCGTGTTAGCGCACTACTTTGTGTAAATCCTTTTGAACATATTTCGCAAACAAACGGTTTTTCCTTTGTATGGATCCTCAAGTGTACTTTTAGATGATTATTTTGAGAAAACTTTTTAGAACATATTTTGCAAACGAAAGGCTTCTCGTTAGTATGTATATGCAAGTGATTCATCAAAGCACCACTACATGAAAATCCTTTGGAACATATTTCACAAATAAATGCTTTTTCATTTGTATGGATACGCAAGTGTCGTTTAAGCACATAACTTTTTGAAAATCCTTTAGAACATATTTCGCAAACAAATGGTTTTCCTTTTGTATGGGTACGCATGTGTCGTGTTAGCGCACTACTTTGTGTAAATCCTTTTGAACATATTTCGCAAACAAACGGTTTTTCCTTTGTATGGATCCTCAAGTGTACTTTTAGATGATTATTTTGAGAAAACTTTTTAGAACATATTTTGCAAACGAAAGGCTTCTCGTTAGTATGTATATGCAAGTGATTCATCAAAGCACCACTACATGAAAATCCTTTGGAACATATTTCACAAATAAATGCTTTTTCATTTGTATGGATACGCAAGTGTCGTTTAAGCACATAACTTTTTGAAAATCCTTTAGAACATATTTCGCAAACAAACCATTTTTTCTTTGTATTCATACGCAATTGATGTTTCAAATCATCACTGTTAGAATAACTTTTGGAGCACATTTTCTTAGAATGTCTTTTCTTCCGGCACTGACACTTTCTTTAAAGTAAATTATTATTTTCATAGGACATAGACTATAAAATATCTACATAAAAAGAATACTATGTTGAAATTCTCCTAATCATGCCTTACAAATTTTAACAGTTTGTGAATTATCCAATCTTTAATGTAAAGTGTTGAAAAAGAAATTAATGAAACATTTTTTTTTAATCTGCAGTGTTAAATACAAATAATTATGAATTTTAAAAATATATGATAATGATACATAATTTATACAATCACAAAATGAAAAGTAGAATTATTTATAGAAACTACTTTTTTACATGTTAACCTTTAGCAACATGAATAGTTTGTAGTAGCAAAATCTCCTGTATTTAAACACATTTTAAATCTTAAAAAATTATATTATTAAATTTTATTCTTGATTAACCTAAGCTCAAGAAGTAATCTAAAAATAATAAACTAAAATTGAAAGACACTAATTTGATCGGAAATAATTTAACAAAGTTTTGTTGACAATTTTATTACAAATCTGAAAAAAAAGCAAAAAATGATTTCTGTCTTTTTGACTTATCGAATAATTATGGCTTCTTTGACAGATAAGAGATGTGATTGGATGTTTTCATACGTGCTTTGCATGTAAAACAGCAGTAAACTTATGACATATATTGTACTCCAGTGATGATTTTTAGATTAAGATAATGAAAAACTTAAAATTTTACCTTTAACCCTTTCAGAGGCAAAGAACATTCATTCTCAAAATGCTGAAAGGTTGACTGACATCAGACTCTACGAAAAAAATTATTTTAAAGTTAGCAAAACCTTTTGTACAGGTACTTAATTAATGGAAGATTTTTATTCAAATATTCTGGTACCAGTGTGGCATTGAATAATTAAAATTCAGTGGCTGAAAATTGGATCACTACCCTTCAAGGGGTTAAACATTGAAAAGTTGTCTGGAAAGGACTAAATAAGATGCAGGTTTTAAATGCATGGTTATTCTCAAATTTACAGTTTATTTTCAGTGATGAGATTGTTTCCTTTTATATTTATATTTCCTTTCAATTTATAATTATATAAAATTTCAACAAAATTTCGTAATATTAAGTCTTATTAAGTTAGTATTTTTCAATTTTAGTTTACTAAGGAATATACATAATGCACCAGCATTCATGTTCTTAAATGTTACACAAATCCACTATCTACAGGACTTGAAATTCATTTCCTTCTAAGTGTGTCACTTATTTAAACAAATTTAAATCAACTATAAGTATTAATACATGATAAACAGCCGAATCATAATTGAAAAAAATATATTAATATTAATGGGTCATGAAACTTTTAATGTTATGTGATTTCTATAATTTGAATTCAAAATTTCCGTTGTCTTTATTTCAAAATAATCAATGCATTGCTTGTGTCACTTATTATTATTATTTTTTTAAATGATGAAATTTTGCTGCAAATTAGACTACTACCAGTGAACTTCTCTGAAATAGGATTTCGCAAATTTGGGCATCCCATTATTCAGCCCCGATTTGCAGATTTTGATTAAGGAAATGAAGTTAAGTGTGAAACCAGTTTTACACAAGCTTTTCATGTCTACAATTTTGTGTAACATTCTAAAAGCGTTCATGAAAAGTTATCAATGCAAATATCATCAGAATCATTTAATTGGGATTGTTGAAAAGGCTAATCGTTCATAATAATTGTTTTTGCCTGATTCTGAAACTTTCAGCAATAATTCTATAAATCAAGCAACCTGATGAGCAGCATCAGTCAAATGATTTGTACTTCATACTAAAACATTCATCTAAAAAATAATTAACCGATCAAACTTCATCGATATCCACTTAGCAGAATCTTTAAATTGGAAAATGTACCGAAACCGTCCCTAAAAATGATCTAATTAACAGTTTACATCTATTGAAAAATTATTCAGCAGAACCTTAAAAAACTTTCATATCAGGTTTATCTCATTTAGAACATTTTTCATAATTATTACACCAAGCAATGTAGAATGTTATGTCTCATACGAACATCATTTCTGAAAAATTACGCCGCTGAAGTGTGGTGATTCAATGCAAGTTCCATCAAAAACTATCCAACAGAACTCATGTTGCAAGTGATCAAAATAAAAAAAATTCTTTGCATTTTTTACACATTGAGATAGTTAAATATAACTTACATATTTGTGTTAACCTGATTATAGAACTCTCAGAGATTTAAGGGTAGGTATACGCCGCATCACTTCTGGATTTTATTTTAAGAAACTTTGCACAACTACCATAACTATAGCATGTATATTCTCTATATAAACTAATATATCCATTTGCATATAATTAACTTCGTTTGGATACAGTGACGCAAAAAACTATTCACTTAAATGTTATTTTTGGTTTTGGATAGCGTGGCCCAAAAGATAAATCAATTTATTTAAATAAATACATTTCTGTGCATTATATATATATTCAGTGAAAGTGATGTATTTAACAATGTATTGGATAATGAAAAGTATTGTTTAAATATATAAATGTATTTAGACAATAAATTAATAAATATAATTTTTAAACATCGTTTAAAGCCACATCCAGGTGTCACTTAAATTTTGATATCATATCTTTTAAGATTCATATTTCGAATTTATGAAAGATGTAAATGATAAAGCATTAATGAATAAATTTTAATATGTATATATATTAATTAATAGCATAGCGTCACATAATTTTGATATCATTATTTTTAAGTCCCAAATTTAAAATTCTTAGAGATGTAAGATTGCGTCACAAGTTTTTAACCCGCTCATGTTTTTTGTATTGATTCTATCTACAAGTTCTACCTTTTTTTCCATTACAGTTATACAATTTACATAAAAAATTATGAAATATCTTTTTAATGAATCTTATTTCTTAAATAATTTCACTTGTTGAGAATGGTGGGAAATGTTTTCCTTGACAAGTTTTAAATGATTTAGCGAAATCCATCAGAAAAAAAAAGAAACTGTGAGCAGATAGATTGTTTTGGAATGTCTGAGAAAGAGGGAGGTTACAAAAAAATAAACAGAACTCTTCTGTTATATGTGTATATAAATAATACAATGGTGTAGCATAACATTTTTTTCAGAGGCAGAATATATTACTTTTTTTTTCTAAACTAATCGTAATAAAAATTGATTTTAAATTAAAATTTGACAAAAAGACGATTTTTTCTTAATTTTGGGACCAGAAAGAATCCATATTCCCCCTGCCACTGAAAAAACGCGCTTTTGTGGTTGCAGATTGAAACAATAGACTGATAAAACAATTAAAAGCCTATAAAATTTTTGAAAATTTTAAAAAATTACAAAATTTTGGTAAAAATTTACAAATTTAGAAAATTTTTGAGCATTACTTTCTTTTCTGGATTTTGTGTCCTTCGAGATTTTAGAATTCCAGATAATAGGTCCTCTCCTGCAGTAAAATTACTGTTTTCCTTTGTTTTCACAGCTGCTTATATTATTTTGTAACAAATTCTATTTTCTGAAGTCTGGCTGCAGCAAATTTTAAAATAAAATCGCAAGACCCTTGTAACAGAAAAATATCTAAGGTTTTTTTTTTTTTTTTTTTTTTTTTTTTTTTTTTTTTTTTTTTTTAGTACAATAGATTTCCTCAAATTTGCACAGCTTGGGAAACAGAGGTTGTGTCGATTTTAGAATTTTGCAGATTTCTGGCCATTACTTTGTTTATATTTTTTTAAAACAGTAATTTAAATGTATTTAATAATGCAATCAAAACTATAATGAATGTTTACAATATAATAAAATATTAAAATAAGAAATAAACTAAAATAATAAAAATTTAGACAATTTTTAAAATGATTAAAGTATTAAAAGCAAAGGTCAAATTAATATTTAATAATGTATGATTAAATATACATTATAAAGATGAAATTTAGTTTTCCTAAATTATTCAATGAAATTTTCCTCATAAGGAACATTAGTAATTCACATTAAAATCATAAAATAAAGAAGTTTTATTTCAGATTTAGTCAGACTTAATAACCAAAAACACTTGATTAATACATAAATATATTTGGTAAGAAGATTGTGATTATCAATGATATCAGCAATATCTTAAATTCTTTGAGAAATAAATTTATACTTCTCCTCATAAAAAAAACATGAATTTAATAATCTTTACAAAAATTAAAAAATAAAATGCATGAAATTGTTAACCCTCTAAGTGTTTGGAATGTAATATTCCATTCACTAAGCTCCAAGCTTCACTGCTATATAAGCAATATTTAAGATAATATAATTCTATAGATTTAATGACTTTTCAATATATTTTAGAATGATTAATAATTTCAAGGATTAGATTCCAATTTGTAATTAAGATTTTTTATAATATTGAAATAATCATACTTTCTGAACATTTAAAACAAAATAAAGTAAAACAACATTACAATTTTATCCATTTGCAAGAGGCTCAGAGAGTCAAGGATCGATAATCTTTGCACTCATAATCTGCAATTTTCTATAATTCGCATTACTTTACGAATGTAAACAGTAGAAAAAAAAAACAATTGAGAGAATTTACAAATTTGTGATCCAAAAATGATTTTTTAAAACAAATAATAAAAAAATTTAAAAAAAAATCATAATAAAACATCTACTTTTTTTTACATAACTGTTTTATTTTATGAACAGTAAAAAACAAACTGTATTACTGAACATATGCAATTACCTTTATTTAAATGCACATCTATATATATCAAATTTTTTAAATAAAATTACTTTAAAAAGGCATTTTTTGATGTAGACTATTGAATTAACAATTAGATTTCATATTTATATTTATATATTATGCTGATTATAGACTTAAATTGCTGTCTAGGAATAATAAATTGATATATAATCCATTATACTCTATAATCTGCAATGTTCCATAATCCACATAACTTTTGGCCCCAACTTGTGCGGATTATAGAACTTTGACTGTATAAAACTAAAAAAAGGCAAAATTTGTTCCTATATCAGAATTAAATGTTTCATTGTTTACATCTGTAAATTATGTGCAGATTTTAGGGTTGCAGATTTGAGGGAGTCTACTGTAATAATAATATGTTTTAAATCATTTGCTAATTAAAGACTATTCTTGTTTTCAAAAGAGTTGTAGTCACCAATAACAGATTTTTTATTGCTTTTAAACTGAACATCAAATTCAATGCAGGGTATTTCTTTGAATGAAAAATTTTAAGTTTGCTATCAGCAGTATGAATATCAGCCTTGTATTATACAGGCTAACAAGTATTATTTCATAAGAAATTTCACTTGCTTATACCAAAATTGTGGAAACTTTTTAACATTTTTTTCTTGATCCTTCTCTATCATCCCATGAAGAACGGGATTTCATAACAAAAACCGTTGACAAACAACTTGCACACTGCAGCACCAAATGAACAAATGGAAGAAAAAATTCATCAGAATCTCAAAAGTACAATGAATTTTAGAAAGCCACACTCACTTACTCATTGCATTAATCAAACATTAATAATTTGAATAATAAAATTTAAAATATCTTTATTATAAAGGCCAAACGTATCTGTGCGTAATGCATACGTCATTTTGCGAATGGCAACATTTTCAAATTTTAAATGAAATTTCGGAATTGCAATTTTTGCTACTGAAATTTTTAAACTTCTGAATATCACACATTTTTAATTTTTACACCATCATGTAGGGAAAAAAATGTACTTTTAAGTGAAATTTGTTTGAAAGCTGTATCTTAATTTGTTTTTGAAATATTAATTTTTTTATAGTTTTTAATACCGCTTTTCTGATTATGGCAACAGGAGTACTCCATTTTTATTAAAAGCAAAAGAAAAAAAGAAAAAAAATTGATTACTGTATCTTTATGTTGCCATTTTCTCATGAAAAGGGTAAAAAAATGAAATTTAAGTATTTTCTGTTATAAAACCCGGTGAATTTTACATCTATATTTACAAAATTTGATTTACATGTAGAAGAATACCAACAGTAAAATACCTCTTTCAGCTAACAGCATTGAGACTTCAAGTTTTTAATCAAAATGATATTAATATGTCAATTTTTTTAATACAGATACGAAATGTGCATTTGTACATTTTGATATGGTGAAAATGATGCCGAGTTTAGATATCATGGGGGAAAAAAATTCTGTGGTTGAGTCAAAGTTGAATAAATTTTGCTTATTTTCATTTTTGAATATTAGCAAAAGAACCTTAATTGATAACTCTATCATAATAACAGATCTTTATTATTTTTCACTGCTTACATGTACGATTAAAGTTTAATTTTAACAATTTCTACAACTGAGTTGAATAGAAATAGTATTTTGTTAATTTGATGTTAAATATAGTTTGTTTAATATTTAGACTTACCAATATAAAATGCACTTTTACTATAACTAATAGGTTTATTATAAGTCAATGAAACAGTTCCCTCTTAAACATTTTTCTTTCGTCAAAATTTGACGGGTTCTACCTTGTATTAATAAAAACAGGAAAAATTTTGAGAAGTAGTTCCATCGAATCTGCACATTATTGCAGATTTAAACATTGAAACTTCAGTTAAGACCTAGGAAAAAATATAGATATTTATTAAATTATTCTATATGCATTTTTATATGTAATTCTCATTAATATGACTGAATTCATTCTTTTTTATGAAGGAAGTGTAAATTTATTTCTGAAAAAATATCCAAGATATTGCTGGTGTCATTGGTGAGCACAATTCTTTTACCATACATATTTATGTATGTATTAATGAAGTTTCTAATGTGAAGTATATACGTAACTAATGAAGTTTTTCTTCTTGTTTGTGTGTATGTGCGGTTAGCCATCATGTCTTACTAAATCTAAAATAAAACTTTTTTATGGCTTTGATGTGAATTAGTAGTTTACTTTTATCAAGCGAGTTTTATTCAACAATTTTTAAAAAATTATCTTTATTGTGCATTATTAATTATCTATTTCAACTTTACATTTAACAATCTAATCATCCTTCAAATTATCTTAATTTTTATTATTTCAATTAATTAATTTAATATTTTACCATTTTGTAAGCATTCATTAATATAATTTCATTTATATTGTTACATTCAAAGTACAGTTTAAAAAAATACATCAATAAAGCAATGACCAGAAATTCATAACATTCTGAAGTCTGCAAAACCTTTAATTCCAAACTGTGCAGATTTGAGGGAGCCTATTCTAAATTCATTTACTGTAGACTCCCTCAAATCTGCACATAATTTTCAGTTATAAACAATGAAAAATTCAGTTCAGATATAGGTACAAAATTTGACTATTTTAGTTTTATATCAATTCTATATATATTTTAATTTGTAATTTTTGTTAATATTACTGAATTCATATTTTTTCATGAAGGAAGAATAAATTTATTTCTGAAAAAAATCAAGATAGTGCTAGTATCATTGGTAGTCACAATCTTCTCGTCAAATATTTTTATGTATTAATCAAGCTTTTTTTGTTATTAAGTCTGACTTAACCTGAAATAAAACTTCCTTATTTTATGATTTGGATGTGAACTAGTAATCAGGCCCATAGCCAGGATTTCTTTTCAGGAGGGGCTCAACCTAGAAATTTTTATTCATCTGACAGGCAATAATGGGCAATGTAAATAAAATAAAAATAAAAAAAAACAAGGTTTAACCTACAACATATTCCTGCATAATATACTTGTCCATTCCAAAAATTGTGATATATATATATTTTTTTCGATTTCTATTACAATTTTTAATTTCTAAGATTTCTTTCAGTACCAGTTCGAAAACTGAAAGTGTTTTTGAGTAAAAAAACTGCAAAGAAAATAAACAAGTTGGAAATTGCATGTGAAGCGTAGCAAATGAAGTGCATTCGTACGATAACGAAGTTTTTAAAATATTCAGATCTTGCTATTATAATAGGCAGTACTTTGGATATAGTATAGTGGTTGAAATCTTTTTTGTGTTCCTATAAATATGCAGGAAGTAACTTTTATTACACCTCAGCATTGTATATCACATTCATAAAATGTGAAATAATTTAATATAATTAAAGCGTGCCCGAAACAATGTTTCACCATATAGTATTATGTAGTAGAATACTTTTGTGTGGCCCTGTACTTTAATAATGAATATTCTTTACATCACAGATTGTACAGAATGTAAATTTTAATATATATATACTTCATAGGTTCATGTCAATTCTATTATATTCGAAGGAGTTTAACATCATATAATATGTACTTAATGTACTTAAAACTATTTATTCCTATTAATCGTAATGTAATGGAGTACTTCTGATTGTCTCTCTAATCAAACTATACATCCAATTATCTTAAAATTTAAAATTACGCTAAAATTATACATTTTGAATATCATGCGATTTAGTTGGACAGTTTTTGCTTTGTTATATGCAGGCAAACAGATGGACTGACAGACTGAACGACGAGCATAGGTACTACCTATTTATATAATTATGGACGCATGCACTTAAAATTATTCAGATTTTGATGTAATAGTACACAGTATTTCGGATACAGTATTGTAGCCAAAATCTTTTTTGTTTCCCTGTAACTACTATCTGCTTTCTTTTATCCAGGAAATAACTTGTAGTAGTCTTCATCAACATATATAAGTCTCATAAAACTTTAAATAGTTAGGTACAATTCAAATGCGCATCAAACAATGTTCTCCCTATACTATTATGTAATGAAATACTTTTGGGGGGGCCTTGTAAATCAATAAAAAATGTTTTTTACACCACAGATTATGCAAAATCTATATTATAATATGTATTTCATAGATGCATATAAATTTTATCATGTAAGAATGAGTGTAGCACCATTAAAATGCATTTGAAACATTTTTCCTCATTGACCGTAATGTAATGGAATAGTTTTGATTTTGTCTGTAATTGATCTATGCATCCAATTTTCATAAAATTTGAAATGACTCAACAAAATTATGTAATAATATATATTTTTAATTTCAAACGATTCGGTTGGGTAATTTTTGCTTTGTTATATGTGGACAGACAGATGGACTGAACAACAACTATAGGTGCTACATATTTACGAATGCACCTAAAAAGGCACAAAGTAACAATTTTTGTGACGAACCTCATATATCTTTATACGAAATAAAAAAATATATATATATCGAAATGCAAGCAAGTAATTTTAATCAAATTAAACTGCAGACTTAATATTACATTAGCGAACATGTGTCTTGCATTGCTGGTGCAGGGTCTTAAAATGATTAATTTGTAGATAAAATTAATATCATGTTTTTCAAAGAAAAAATAACTATTACATATGGCAAGTAATCGTAAAAATTATATTTATATTTCACACTCTTTGATTAAAAAAATTATAAATGCGGTACTCTTGGTACAATAAATTTACTAGTGCTACAGAAGCAATCTTTGTGACTTCTTCTCAGCCGGGAGGTTGATTATTTTATCAGGATCTACTGTAGTGTCCCAACGAATGGATATCATTGCAAGGCTATTTAGTCTCTCATCAGTTGTTGGTAGGTGTTGGGCTCAAACACAGTCTCGCCTGTCAGCCTAATTGTATGGAGTTTGCCATAATTTTCATCGAGCCTGAGATTTAATTGCCTAGTTACAGACTAGGTTCTTTTTTCACGACTCTCATGGAAGCTACCACACATCCCTTTGGGTCTATATTCCTCGTGTAGATAACTAGCCATCATAAACAACACCAACAGCGATAGTGTATCTCATCAGCGATAGTGCTTCGAGGCAATAATTTTATTTTCTCATTATTGAAAAAGACCTTTCAGCCCTAGCTATTTTTACCAAAATGGTAGTCAAGAGATGTGGGCTAGTTTTTCATTGTATTGTAATCGCATTGCATTACAGTATTCTAAAACTTTTAGGAACTCTGAATTTCAATCAATATTACAAATTCTCTTATACCATACTTTATATTCAACTTTAACTTACGGAATTAACACCTTATGTTCTAAATATAGAGAGAGATTCTCTAATTTGTTTGCTTATTCCAGAAAAGCATATCCAGAGATTTGAAAATTGGTTAAAAGGTTTTCATTTGAAATGAATCTCTCATTCAAATTCTGAAAAAGACTTTCAACACTGGAAATGCAGACTGTGGCCCTATAATACTCTTCAGTGGATGTAATTTATTGGTGTTCTGTATGTAAAATCTGTCTAAATTTTGATCTTGATATTTTTATTTCAATTTGAAAGACGTTTTTCTAAATTTTTATGTAGAGTTAAATAAGATGGCACCATTGAATGTTTGTTGATACTGTATTGTCTTTCTTCGCATGATTTCTTTTCAAAATTTCTTGTTACTAGATTTTTTTTTTAATAAAAAGTTTCTATAGTTAAAAGTTTTTTAAAAAATCATTATTTTTCGCAGAATTTTACATTAAAAGGGTCTATTACAGTTTTTGGCTCCTTTTTTATGAAACATTTCAACGCTGATCACTCTAAATATTTTTTATATATTGATATAATGAGCATAGAGGAAATTAAGAAAGATCATAACACATAAGTAAATGATTTCAATTCGACTCCTAAAGTTAAATTATTCTGTATATGTGCATGAAACTTATTTTTTCTAAGTCAAATTAATAATGTGATACATTCATTACACTTAAAGAATTTTGCTGTGTATAAAGTGATAACTCCTTTATAATTTTAGCTGAATAAATTTGCATTTTTACAACTAAAAATATACATAGTTCTAATATAATGGAAGAAAAAAAATTGACAGTTTTTACTATTATTAAATGTAACCTTTTTTTTAAACTTTCGGGAGGGGCTTCAGCCCCCTTAGCCCCCTCCCTGTCTACGTGCCTGCTAGTAATGTACTTTTAAGAGGCAAGTTTCATTGAATAATTTAAGAAAAATACATTTAATCTTTTTAATGAACATTTAATCATATATTATTGATTATTAACTTGACCTTTGCTTTTAATATTGTAATCATTTCAAAAATTATTCAAATTTTTATTATTTTAGTTCATTACTTATTTTAATATTTTATTATATTGTAAACATTCATTATAGTTTCGATTGCATTATTAATTACATTTAAATTACTGTTTAAAAAAACGTAAACAAATCTATGACCAGAAATCCACAAAATTCTAAAATCCCCACAACTTCTGGTCCCAAGCCATGTGGATTTGAGGGAGTCTGCTTTGTTTACATTTTTTTCTTACTTATCCCATTCAACGGATACATGTTAATGAAGTCAGTTTAAATGGGTCTATTGCATGTAACTATGCATCACAACATTTTTTCAATTTTCTTTTCTTTTAATATCATGATGTCACCATATAGTGATGTACAGTAGACTCCCTTAAATCTGCAAACCAGAAATCTGCAACTCTCTAAAATCCGCACATTGGATGTAAACAATTTACAGTGTTGTAACCTAACAAAACTTTTTCTTTCCATGTGATGCAATGTTCTAAAGAGCACATGTTCTGATGTATTTTTCTAGGTTTTGAATTAATTTTGAAGGTACTTTTATGTAGTGTGCTATGTTGTTAATCATGGATAGCACAACAGTCATACTGCTTAGCCAGAGATTAAAGACCTGTCACGTGAGTTAAAGGTCTGAGTAAGACGAGTCTATTCTTGATAATAGGATGAAGGCAAAGAAAGGGGGTTTCCCCTAATACTGGTTTTCTAGGAATGGAGAGGTTGGGAGAAACCTGAATTTCGTCCCTTCCTAATGCTTCCCTACCTTCGGAACATTCCATTATTTTGGCAGTATGCCAATCCAGTTCTTTAAACGCTGGTCCAGCAGTAGTTCCATTTTTACAATAGAGAAATGCTGGGAAATTGAAATTATTTTGTTTACAATTTCGATCTATTCTTCCCCTAAACTACAGCCACTTGATTGTACTGTCTTTGGGGGGCAGAAAACATACTACAAGTCTTATGGCAATGAATAGATGATATCACATCTTAGACAGGCCAATCACTATATATGTTGTAGTAGAAATTGTTGAAAAAGCATTTTAAAGACTTTTTCAACTGATATGTTGAATGAAACAGCTGAATTTATAGCAGCAAATGTATGCATAAAATGTATGCATAGCAAGTTTATCTTACATTCTCAAAATGTCAACCCCCAGCGATGATATTGTCAATTTTCATAGCTGTTGCTTACATAAGCAATGTGCGTAGAAGAAAAGGAAAATCTCGCATTTTAAGAGTTTCTTTAGTAAAAGTAGAAATTGCCAAGCAGAAAACTGCTGTAGCAAGGAAATGTAAAGACCACCTCCATAGCAAAATAATAGTTTTATATCTGTTAATGATAAACTCATTTTTATCTTGTACTAAAGATGGTGACAATATTGATTATGATCATAATGCGAATGTGTAAGAAATCAGAAAATAGATTACTTTCTTGCAAAAGTATCTGGGAAATTTTTGTTCTCTTTTATGGTTCTATCTAAAGTTATGTCCTTGCCAATGATGAAAATTTGAGTTTTATTTCCTAATTCCTTAAAAAAAAGATTTTTGGTATAAAATTGTTATTGTTATTCTACAAAATGTTTTATTAGTTATTGTATGAAAATATTTATTAGTTATATATCTATTGCACCCTTGACAACTTTTACACTTTGTGTGTAAAATGTACACTTTTTGAAAGAGTTTTACTCTTAGGATACTTATTTCTACATTTTTATGCCAAGTTTCTTCGAATTTTTATTTTTTCCTTCTCTTAAATTATGAATTACTTTCTAGCTTATCTGCTTTTAATAACTGTTTAGTGGATATAATATATTTAATATTGTATAAGGATGAGTGAATTGTGGTTAGATTTAATTCAATCAGAGAGAGACTTTAATTTTCACTATATATAAAAAGAAGTCATATTTTGAATGTTTTTTCCCCAGACTTCCAAAAGCAATTAACAAGTAAAAAAAAACCTTTTTTTTTAAATTAGTTTCTTAATGAGAATCTCTATTTTTTTAAATATTTTTATTCCCAAATTACCTTTATAACAGTCATCATGTATTATTCAACCTTATTAATATATTAGCATATGTTTTTAAAACCAAGTAAAAATATCATTTATGAGCTCTTTTTAAAAATATGTTGCATTGGACTTTGTTGTTAAAAATTGCTTAAAATAACCTTTTTGTGTTATTTTACACTTATCAATTTTGAAAAGTTGGGAAGTAAGCTATTGCCTAAATTATGCAGTATGTCCCAAGGTATAACACAGTGTGTTCCAAGATACAACACCTTGTTGTACCTTGGGACAATTTGTCTTCCTTACTTTAAATGAGTGGCAATTTTTTATTTTCAAATTCACCGAATTTCTAAAAATATATTATAGAGATAAATGTTGGCGTATTGAAATGCTGCCTTCAAATTTTAAATCAGATTATAATCATTAAAGTAAAAGATTAAAGTGTGAAAACTGTCCCCAGGTACAACACTCTTCGCTACACATTATATATAACAGCATGGTATATAACCTTCACTCCTTTATTGCATGTATCGTAATCATCAATACAATTCCTCAGCAAACAAGAAATTAAAGATCCAATACATTTAATGATAAATCCAACCAGTAATGTATGAAACACATGTTTGGATATAATATATTGGTTGGACAGATTATATCTTGTGGTGTGTGTCATCATAAAAATACCAGTGGGTATGCACTAGATTCAGAGTAAAAATACTGTACAGTGGAGAACCTATTATCCGGAATCGTCGAGACAGAGGGCTTTCCGGATTTTGGAATTTTCCGGATTTCAGGTCCGTCTGAAACTCGGCACTCCCCTCCCCCCCCCTCCAAAAAAAACCCACAGAAAATTGAAAAATAATAACAAAATTATAGCACTGCTATCTAGAATATGAATGAAAAGCGTGTTGTATGAGAAGTCTGTGGAAAAAACACTAAGCTACAACTTTGACTCTTGTACTATAGTACAAAGTCTCAAATCCGGACATCCAAAATTCAGAGCTCTTCAAAAACCGGACATTTTGCTAACTGGCTTTATATATATATATATAGATAGATATATATATAGTCGTAAAATACCATTAATCCGCCCCCCGCAAAGGTGACGAAAAATCGCAAAATAATTAGAGGGGGGCGTTTACACGGGATTTTTTCGCGATCGTTTCAAAAACTTGCATTTTTTGCGAAATATCTGCAGGATTTTTTCGCGATATTTGACGAGGTTTGCAGAATTTTATCGCGATATTTGACGAAGTTGCAATTTTTTCGCGATACTTGAAAAAAATTGCGTTTTTTTATGGGGATGAATCATGATGAAATGAATGAATCATGAATCTTTGAATGAACTATGAATTTTGATACTTGAAGCAATACTTGAAAAAAATTGCTTTTTTTTTAAAAAAAAACGTAAATTCTGTCGAAAAAAACGCAGAAAAAAGTGAATTTTGTAAAAAAAAAAAAAAAGGTCAAAAAGCATGAAATCTCAAAAAATCTCGAAAAAAAAACCCGCACATTTGATCAAAGACTCATGATTCATTCATTTCATCATGATTCATCTCGTTCTCAATCGTCTTCATTTCCGGATTTCGGAATTCCGGATAATAGGTCCTCTACTCTAGACCATATGCTATATAGTTTTATTTAAAAAACAGAAGGCATACAGAGTTTTTTAAAAACATCCAGAAGGTGTATGCTGTATACCTTCTTCTATATCCCTGATTTATCCCATTTAATTTTAATCAAGATTTACATTATAATCTTTTAATTAAATTTTGCTATTATATCTTAGGGGGGAAAAAGTTGTAAAAAGGTCATTTTTTTATTTTCAAAAATTCCAGTGTTGTTTCAACATTACAGAGGCATTCGGAGTTTTTTAAAAATATCCAGATGCTGTATACTAGGATGGACCGAAAAAAATGATTTTTCGATTTTTTTTTCGATTTAACGATTTTTTTTCGATTTTCAATGATGGCGGATGCGGAAAAGTGGCTACTGGTGGCACTCAGTTCACACAAAAAATTTGAGATTTTTTTGGACATTTCCTTACTTTGCCACAAATGGCTTGAAGTTTTGCAAAAATGTTGATTTTTGAACTTTTTTTAGTAAAAACTTTTAAAATATTAAATTAAATTAATTTTTTTTTTTGCATTTACTTGAAAAGGCATATTTAATGTACCAAACGTTTAATAAGTTTTGATTATGCATTATTTAATTGCTATATGTATTTTAAATTAGCCGATTTTTATAGGTTTTTCGCTTGTAACAGGCAAAAGTTGTGCTTGTTTTAATCGTTCATTAGTTTCCCTCATATTTATGTCTCTTGGTCTTATTACTAAACTAAATTACTAAGCACAAAGTACATTCCTCCCAACCTTCTTGGTCTTATTATCTTTTTTTCTATGCGTCAAAGGTCATATATTTGGGCAGCGGATAGCAGAAAATTTCAAAAACAAATCTGGAAGCGAGCGCAATGATTCATCGTAATGTTGAGGGGACAAAATGCGATAAGGGATTCTTATTATTTTTCCATGCTCCATTTCCTGCGACATTTGTTCAGTGTGAACGTGAAATATTTTTCTAATGAGATACTGTGCTTTTTGGATCATTTAACGTGCCATTACAATGTTTTGTGCGTTTTATTAAGATGAGCTTAGAAATTACTAGTATGAAGAGCTATGGCAATGTAATCACGCGCAATAACGTGAAAAGTAGCCTTTTTGGGGCACCATGCATATTGAAAGAATTGCGATTGTCAACTTATGCTGATATCATGCGCCGCTACTACTGGTTGCTTCAACATGCAGGAGTTGTGACAGCAGAGGAAATAGGATAACAATCTCATCATCGATAAAAAAAAACAAGGTCAGAAGAGAGAAATAGAAACTTGGATAGAAGATACAGGTGAAGAAGTTCTTGAAGGAAGGAAAATTAAAAGCATATTTTTGATGGTAGAAAGTATAAAACTATCTTCATAGAAAAAAAAAACAGATTCAGATTCAGCCAGGTGAGGAAGCCTATCAGTTGGTTAAAAAAAAAAGAAAAAAAACAAGCAGCACCGTCGAAAGAAAGGCGACGAGCACATCACCGTGTTGTCTGAACCCTGTTCGGAATACTTGGTCTCTTGACACCTCGTTCCGGTCATAGAAAAGAAATAGCAAAATCATTATATAATCTTCTAAATCAGTACACGTTAGACTTTTCTGAACTGACAGCACTCGGGTGTGATGACACCGCTGTTAATACAGGAAAACGCACTGGTGTCATTGCCTGTCTTGAAAAAGAGGAAGAGGAAGAGAGCTGCAACATTTAATATGTATTCTTTATACGAACGAAACTCCGACTCCGACATCTACTCTCTAAACTTGATGGTGGAACCACGAGGCCTTTGACGGTCCAATCGATGCTAAACTAATGGAAAGGGAAAATCTATGTGTTACTTTGTATGAGCCTATTGTTGGTTTTAGGGACATCAGAAATGGAAATTACTGAAGACCTCAGTATCGATCAGTAGTACTTATTTGATATTTGTGCAGAGGTTTTAGCCGGAGTATGTCCTCGAGAACTGGAAAAAAAATACCAGGACCAATTGTGCAATTGAGATTGTTCACAATTCCTTGCAGAATTTTATGCTTGTTCGTTAGTAGTCAAATCAAGATAAAGTGTTAAAATATATCTCGCTCAGTAAGTGATACAAGTTTATGCACCTGTGTGGTTTTCCGTAAGCAATAAAAATTAATTCAATGTAGTTAGAAGAATATGTAGAATAATTAGAACAAATTAATTCAATAAATACCATAACAGTTATTTAAAATTAAATGTATAGTAATAAAGTTTAATGAAATGTTTAAAAATATAGTGTTTTCGAAACTGTATAGTCATTAATATTTTTAAATGTGTTAAAAGTTGTTAAATTAGCTGAAAATGGAATTATATTTGTTTAAAGTAAATATTTTTTTTTCCTTTTTTTAAGAGATGAGCAGTAGTAAATATTTAATACACATTGAAAAATATAAATAAATTAGTGGACTTTTAAAGTTTATGCAAAATTTATTTCTTCTATACATATTAAATAATTCATTGCATTAAACAAATCCTGAACTTCGGGGTTGAATGATGAAATACCCAATTTTTTGGTATCCTATTTAGGGCGTTTCACATGTGTCTGTCTCGCCATCCCAGCCGTTTCAACACTCTTTGAAAAACAATTAAGTAAAAGAAGAAATTCAGAGGCTTTTCTCAAATTAAGAGAATGAAAAGTAAGAAATCTATGGAAATCATATAATGTAATAAAAATTGCAATTTTATAATCTATTGATATTATTATTTCTTTGTTTTACTTTTGCTTTGTCTCTTTGTCATGTATTAATAATTATAGTTCCTTTATACATGTTAAAATAAATGATTGTCTTAACAGGAAATGAATTTTTTGTCCTGTAAAAAATAAATTTGTGGTTCTTTTAAGAACATGCATAATGTGTATACTGCTTGTGAAGAGTGGCTGTAAGTTTAAGAATTATCGTGTATTTAATATTTGCATCTTACTTAGCATTTTCATGCATAAAGTTGAAAATTTCAATTACTTTGGCACGCCTTTTCATTATTTTTATTTAAAAGAGCTTACTGGAGTGCAGTTTATGTCATCAGATTATCCCAGATTTACATTCAAAGAAAAAAATTAAAATATCTAAATACAATTTTAAGAGCAATTCAACAAGTCCAAACGATAGAATTTTTTTTCATAGTTTGAATTACTTTTTCAAATTTCTAATGCTATAAATTGTCAAAAACATTTATTATATTTCATTATACACTGGTCATTAAAATTAAAGGATAATGAGTAAAATTATGTTCACTCAGTTCATGTTTCAACCAATGCCCAGTTATTTATGTTAATTAAATACTACTAAATACAAAATTGTATTTCCGCGCATAATTTAGCGTCAAAAATATCTAAATTAGGCGATTGTCAACGTTACGTGCAAAGGACATATGCTGGAATTATCATCTCATCTCATTCATCATTGTTATCTGTAGAGTTGTTTAAAATTAATGCGATGTGTAATTGTGATCAGATCAGTATTAATTAGTTATGGCTCAAAGCATAAAGTGAAGATCAAGAGTGAAGAATAATTGATAGAATCGACATTTGTCAAACACAAATTGATGTCGCCCAAAAATTGAATATTTCTCAAAATGTCATATCAAGAGCTTCAAGCCGCTTTTTAAGAGCTTGATATGTTGACAGATTGCCTGTTCAAAGGAGACCAAGAGCAACAACTACATACAAATACCATTTTCTATCACTTTCAGCTTGAAGAAACCATGAAGTGATTACAAGAGATTTGGTTTCAGATATTCAGGCTGCCACAGGAACTCTAATTAGCCGTGCTACTACTGCACGAGGCTTAACGTGGGTGGACTGTGTGCGAGAAGACCAGCATTTTGTGTCCCACTCACTCCAACTTCCAAAGGGGCCCGTTGTAACTGTAATCGTCGTCATGTTCAATGGTGTCAAGAAGACTTGGCTCGAGAATTGTTTACTGACGATTTCAGATATAGTCTGAACATCCATTCTAGGCCCGTTTCGATCTGGAGAAAAGGAAGGAACAAGAAACTTGCCTTCCCTTGAAACATCCCATTCGAGCACAGTCCTCTTGGCTTTATTGAACATCACGATGTCAACAGTTTAGACGGGCCTCTTTGAAAGTTTGAATGAGTGAGACGCAAACTAACATTTATTTCGCATATAGTCCACCCTCGTCAAGCCTTCATTCAGCAGTAGAATAGCTAGTTAGAGTACCTGTGGTAGCCTGAAGATCTGAAACCAAATATCTTGTAGTTCCTTCGCGAATTTTTCCAGCTGAAAATATCAGAAAACAATTTTCGGATGCAATTAATGCTCTTGATCGCCTTTGATCGGGCTGTCTTTCAACCTATCAAATGTTTAAAAAGCTGCTCAAAGCTCTCGGTGTGACACTTTAAGGAATATACAGTTCTTGGGGGACCTCAATTTGTGTTTGACCTCCCATGATTTTACCAATTTTTCACCACTCTTGACCTTCTCATAAATGATAATTTTGAGCCATAACTAATAACTACTGATCACTATCAGATACCGCATTTACTTTAAAGAAGCACTACAGACCAGAATTCAAACATGGGTCCATTGCGCACAACGTTGACAATCGCCTAATTTGCATATTTACGATACTAAACTACTCGCGGAAGTACAATTTTATATTCCATAGTATTTAATTAACATAAATTAATGATACATTGGGCATTGGTTACAGTATTAATTGAGTCAGCATAATTTTACTCATTATCCTTTAATTTTCATGACCATTGTCTAATAACTGATCAAATTAGTGTTTTTCACAATTAGTTTATTATTTTTATGCTTCTGTTTAACTTTATATTAATAAAGAATATATTTTACTAATAATATTTAAGATTTTAAAATGTGTTAGTCTACAGAAGATATTTCTGATACTTTGTTGTTACTACAAATCATCCATGTTTTTATTGGTTAATATACATAAATACTAAATAGTTTCTACTAAAAAATTTCTGTTTTTCATTTTGCTAAACACTATAAATTTTTTAATTCATTGAAATTAAATAATTAACATGCATTGAGCTTTGCAGATAAAAGTTTTTATTAATTTTTTTCAATATTTTAGATAAAAAAGGGAACAAATAGCATTTTTTAACAGTTAAAGTATCTGTTTGAGAATTTCAGCAACATACTTAACTATGCAGAAAATTTATCTTCTGACTTAAAGGAAAAAAACATTTTCTTTAAAGAAAATATCAGTGCCTCATGTCACTTTCAAGCAGCAGAGATGACTTTTTTTGTGAAATCTGTTCCAAAGGTTTTTCCAAAAGTAGTGGTCTGAAAAATCACTTGTGTATCCATAAAAAGGAAAAAACTTTTGTTTGTGAAATATGTTCCAAAAGATTTTCACAGAAATGTGTCCTAATATTACACTTGCGTACTCATACAAATGAAAAACCTTTTGTTTGTGAAATATGTTCGAAAGAATTTTCACGGAAAGGTATCCTTAAAAAACATTTGCTTACTCATACAAACGAAAAACCTTTTGTTTGTGAAATATGCTCCAAAAGGTGTTCACAGAGGGGTCATTTAAAGGAACATTTGTTAACCCATACAAAGGAAAAACTTTTTGTTTGCGAAATATGTTCTAAAAGATTTACCCTTAGGTGTCATTTAAAAGCACATTTGCTCACACATACTAAGGAAAAACCTTTTATTTGCGAAACGTGTTCCAAAGGATTTACCCTTAAGAGTCATTTAAAAGCGCATTTGCTCACACATACTAAGGAAAAACCTTTTGTTTGTGAAATATGCTCCAAAGGATTTTCACGAAATGATAGTCTCAAAGAACACTTGCGTATCCATACAAGGGAAAAACCTTTTGTTTGTGAAATATGTTCCAAAGGATTTTCACACAGTTGTGCTTTAAAATCTCACTTATGCACTCATACAAAGGAAAAACATTTTGTTTGTGAAGTATGCTCTAAAAGATTTTCACAGAGGTGTCATTTAAATAAACACTTACGTATCCATACAAAGGAAAAACCATTTGTTTGTGAAATATGTTCCAAAGGGTTTTCATGGAGGTATAAGTTCAAAGCCCATTTGCTCACACATACTAAGGAAAAAACTTTTGTTTGTTAAATATGCTGTAAATGATTTTCAATTAATGAGGAATCATTAAAATTTTTTTTGCTTTGTCATAAAAAAGGGAAAATCTTTTGCTTGTGAATTTTTGAAGGATTATTACTGAGGTATAATTTAAAGTTATTTTTGCTGTCCCTTATAAAAGAGAAATCTTTTATTTGTGAAATATGTTTCAGGAAATTTTCAGAAAGGGATTATTTTAATGTATATTTGCTTATCGATACAAAGGAAAAACCTTTTGTGTGTGAAATATGTTCCTAAGAATTTTCAGTCAGTAACAATCTAGAGAAACGTTATCTTGCCCATACGAATTGAAATACTTCATTTGTGATGCATACTCTAAAGCATGTTCACAAACCCAGGGTTGCCATAGGCAACTTTTATTACATTTTATTCTTACAACAATTAAAAATAAAAAAAACCCCAGATTTTGATGTATATTCTCATGCAAAACATCTCAAACAACATCTCAATAATTTTTGTTTTGAGAAATGAGTGTGAGATAAAATTGAAAAATATTAGCTTGTGAGAGTCTTGCAAAATGGCCATCTAAAATTGCATATCCGCGTTCTCACAGATGAAAAATCTATTCATTTGTAAACTACTACATTTTAGGATACTTTTGAGATCATAAATATATTACGCAAATGTTTTGTGAAGTATGTTCTGGGTAATTGTTTCTAACAGTCTCTTCTGAAGATCTTATGCATCTCATATAAAGTAAAAGGTTTTCATATTTTGATTATGCTCTAAACAAGTGTTGAAAGATGATATTGTTATGCTCTGACTACTGGAGTGCTTTTAAAAATATAAAATTTTCGAAGCTTCTATATCAAAGGGTTCTTTTAATCCAAAATTTATTTATTAAAATACTCCTCATAGCATTTATTTCATATTTATTGATTACTAATTACAGGGATGAGATTTCCGCTTTTTTTGACACCAGTATAATCTTAGAGAAAATGTTGTTCTATTAAATTACAAAAATGTTCCGATTAAATAATTTAGCATTTTCTCTAAGATTTTACTGGTGTCCAAAAAAGCGGAAATCTCATCCCTGTAATTAAGATTCCTTCTATGAAATATTTCTAGAGCTAACTTTCATGTGGAAAACAAATAGTATTCATATTGCATTGTGAACAATTAAAAGGAAACTAGAGAGGTTTGACCCATTTCATTTAATAAATGAGCATAAAGCATTGGAGTAAAATGAATGTGAGTGGGCATAGCGTCTCCGCCATATCTTCCCTTAAATTTTAAGACTACTGTTACCATTATTCATTGTCTTTTCTTGATTTTTACTCTGTTTCTATTTATATACTGTGAGTCTTATTTAAATGGAAAAAAGTTTTTATTATTTTTCCTACTTTTATTTTATTTTCCTTACAGTGGATACTATAGCAAATTTTGCATACCTGTGTTTATTCAGCTATAAAAAATTTTCTTTTCTATCAAACCCATTTATTTTATTGTAGCGTTACAGAATAAATTTAAATTTTTTATGTGTAACTATTAACCTTACATTCTGCACAGTGTGTAATAAATGATTTCTGTAACCATTTAATTAAAGGAGTCTTGCACGTCTGGTCAATCCTACCTCACCCAAGCACGAACCCTATTGAAAACGAAGTTGCTTCCATGATTAGTTTATTTACAGGGACAGTCAAAAGTTTTCCATTACATTAGGGCCTATGGGGAGGAATTGTTTCAAATGAATTTTGATGTTACACCCTGAAAAAATCTTCAAATTTATATGCACTAAAATATGCATTTTGTAAAGTAACCAGCGAAAAAAATATTTATTATTCACTTACAGGGTCGCACAAAATGATTCCAATACATAATAATAAAGGGGCGATATTGCTTGCGATATAGCAATAATTATGGTAAACGATTCCATATTAATCAAATTGATATACGTTGCTGAGGATTAATATGAGATATTTCATGTATAATACGTAGTGCATGGTATTTACAGGGACATACAAAAGATTTCAAATAGTATATTCTATGCGAAGTCCTGTATATTATGGAAGATGGCTGTTAGATGGATGAAATGCAATTATGATATACGCTTTTAAGTTTCACTAGATGTATGCATATTATATGGTTTATGTAAATGCTAATTATTACTCAATTTGAATAGACAGGGTTACACAAAAGATCTTGGAAAGATTACTGATTATGAGCTTAATTTACTTAAAGGTGGTTTTTAAATATGTTATGCCGTTTTACGATGAACTGCATTTAGTTTACTAAGAAATGGTTGTGGAATACAGATAATGATATACAGGGTCACTCAAAGAACTGGATACAGGGTCGCCGTTGGATGATAACTTCTAGAAATTTGATTTAAGTAGTTTAAAGAGAATTTATTTTTAAACTAAACTTTACCAAAATACTTTCGTGTATTAAAGGTACTATGTATTTTACAAGGCTAAACAAAAGGATTCAAGTATGTTTCCATATATTAGTATAAATTGCTAAAAGGAAAATTTCAATCAGTAAGGTGTTTTCTTGCTAAATTAAATTTTGCCATTATATAGTCTATATATTAACCAACAGATTAAATACATGGCTTTTCAAAAGTATTGGAATACATATTTGGATATGAACAATAATACGTTATTTCCCTGGATAATAAAGTTTTATTAAAGATTTCAAGAAGTGTTGGAAAGTGCTTCATAATCTATGCTTAACGCATGATTTTTCTTACGTTTTAAAATTATTATTTGGTCGCAACCGCACAAAACATTTTAATCTGATCTATGTATGTATCTTTAATTAAAGATATTTATTAAGTTATATTTTTCTCTATTACGGATGCTGAGGTCATTTTTATTACCTAGGAGTTACCTGATACTACAGTACAATTATTTCAGGACTTCTGAATTATTAAAATAAAAGATTTTATTCAAAAAATTAAATATTTACTGCAATACTCAAAAACATAAATATTTAAAGTTTTACGCCTGCAGTTTAGATTATGTTTTATTATTTTATTGTGTGATATATATTTGATGCGTTATTTTAAGTGCATATTTGTATTGATTTAATAAAAATTTTCAAGAACGTCAGTAACTTTCAAATAAAGTTTTAAAAATTATCGGATTTTGTATCAACATTCTTTAAGTGAATTTCATTTTACAATAACCATCCAGAGATGAAAAATAATAGGAACATGATCATGTAATTGCGCGAAGCACTGCCGATGCTAATCGGCCAAGAGCCCAGTAAATTGTCTTTACTTACGACCCTTATGCCATAGATTCTAAATAGAAAAGGAAAGAACTGAGAGACATTGAAACCGGATAAATTTAAAAGAGAAAATAGACAAATTAAAGACACTGAAAAGCGCGAAGGGTGGATTTTGGGGTGATGAAACTGAAGAACGCCCGAACGTACGTCACAACTACGAGACTCGACGGCTTGGATGTGTCAACCGCCGCCGCGGTGAGCGGCCCATCTTCGTCCACAATTCCTACCTTCGTCCCGAATACTCCGACTCTTGCGAGAAGCGCTGCCGATGCTAATCGTCCAAGAGCCGACAAGCGTCTTTACTTACGACCCTTATGCCCTAGACTCTACATAGAAAAGTTTAAAAAAGAGAGACATTGAAACCGGACAAATTTAAAAGAGAAAGTAGACAAATTAAAGACGCTGAAAAGCGGGAAGGATGGATTTTGGGGCGATGAAACTAGCGAATGCCCGAACTTACGCTCCGAATATATTATGGTACGTTATTTTTTAAAACTATCGCTCAAATTTTATTATTTCTGAACTTTTTTTTCTGCATAGGTAGCTAGTTAAAGACGGCTAGTTTTAAGGCTAGTTTTTATTTTTCGATTTTAGTAATATATTTTTTTATATTAAAATAGTTTCAATTTCAGAACCGGTTTAAACCACTTCCGAATGTTAAAGTATTTTTTTTTATAAAAATCTGAAATTAAAATCGAAAATGTAAAAATTAGCAATCCTCAATTGGCTTATGCAAAAGAAAATAAACACTCAAAAATATTAAAATTGGAACGAGATATTTGAAAAAAAAAACGACCTTATAGACTTAACATTATCAAGCGGGTCTTTTTCTGTGTCTAATGTTGCGTCTTAAGAGTCCACACTAGTCACTGAAAAAGACCCGGATGATAATGTTAAGTCTATGGATGCATTATTTTCAAATATCTAGGTCATATTTTAATATTTTTAAAAGATTCTTTAAAGCCCCCAATGCTATTTCTTTCAGACAAGCTAAAAAGTGTCGTGTCAAGAATTGTGGCTCACTTTTTCATATTCTGGCCGCTAAAACGAGACATTCATACAATCTATACATTTAAAAGACCTGGCTGTTTTTTTAGTCATCAGCCCTGAATTTTCTACTCAACCTATTTTGATAACTATTTTTTAAATGAAAGCTATTTATTTGTAGTTGTGCCCATTTTAGCTAGTTTTTAATTTATTTCCATTTTTATATTTTATTTTTAATTTTAAATGCTTTTTAAAATATTTCTTCAAAATGGTGGCAACTCAGTTTAACTTTCCTCTCGATAATAAAAATTTATTTTCCATTATCACTTTCCATCAGTCAGAAGCTTTATTTCATCAGTGAACATGTCCTCGCATTTAAAAGAAAAAAGTTAATTGCTTTCGTAAAATTTAACCACAATAAAATGATTGCGTATAATTGTGCACTAATTGAGGTAAAAAAAATATATTTACTGCGAAATAATATTAATAATGTAAATAAAATAACAGAAAATAAATTTATGATAAAAATTAATGTCTAAAGCAAAAAAAAAAAAAAAAAAAAAAAAAAAAAAAAAAATTTCAAATGAAGAAAATGATGTCATTCAGTAACCAGATAATTGGGAATTACAATATTATTACGGATGCCTTTTTCATATTACTAATAACAGTAACTTTTAAAAAACATTTAAAGAGAAAATGACGTCACTATTTAAAACATCGCATTTTTACTCATAACGATATTACATATTTCAATATTTCTTTTCATTATCGACACTGAGATTGAGAATTTACTTTCAGATGACTTCAGTTAGTGAAAATAATGTCACAGTACAAATGAAATTAGTTTTTTTAATAAAATTATTTTTCTGTGAATGCATATAAAATAAATTTCTGGATTTCGCCGGCACTCAGATTACAATTTTAACTGAAGATGTGCGAATATTTGCATGTAAAATTGTAACTGGCAAACTTGACTTTAAGTTTGGAAATATATTTATTATATATTGATTCAATAATGTAATTACTGTTGCTTTTTTAAAAATCAAATCGATCGGGTCTTTTAAACATTTCATTCGTCGAATTCGACGGGATTCCACTCGTTTTATTATTAAAATTCATTTCCTTTTTCTCAGAGTCTATAAAAAAGTGTTTAAACTAAAGAAAAAATCCGTTTTTGATGAATCAAGTCAATGAAGAAGTTGCATGTCAAATAGTATCTCTTTCTTATTCCACAATTCCAATGTCTCAGAGAGAAATTGTTAATCAATTGGGTATTTCACGCAGTTCTGTTTGCTGTTATATTGATAAACGCAAGAAAAATGAAGTTAGTTCATTGCATTCTAAACGGGGTCACCCTTCTTTTTTTTCTAATTAGGGGCGAAACTGAATTCTGCCATGGCAGAATCTACAGTCAACTTGTTTTTATTTATTTATTTATTTATTTAATTTTTTGCATAAGCTAGTTGAGGATGATTAAAACCGGGCTAGTTTTTTTTCTTTATTTGGTTTTGGTTATATATTTTTTATATTACGATATTTTTAAATTCGGAATCGATTCTAACCGGTTTCGAAAGTTAAATTAAAAAAAAAAAATCTGAAACCAAAATTTCAAAAGTAAAAACTAGCCCGATTGTAGATTGTTTTGAGCTATCCTATGCGAAAAATCCACGAAAGAATATTAACATATGAGCAAGATATTTGAAAAGAACGCCCTCATAGACTTAACACTGTCATCCGGGTCTTTTTCAGTGACTAGTGTGGGGCCTTGACGCGTTGAGTGTCACGTCAGTCAAAGGTGACTGACCCTGATTTTCCCGTTTATACCGCGTCAATCACCGGCGACTGACAATATTGGGATTGTGTAAAGGGAATCTTATTTCGCAGCCCAGACGGAAAGACAGACAAAATAGATTTTGTACTTTTAAATGTTAATAGACATAATTTTTTTTGTTGTTGTTTCTCATAATCTTCCATCTTTTAAAATATAAAACCGTTTAAATATTACGTAAGCATTTTTTAAAACTTATTTTGTACTCGTCCCTTCCCCTTGTAAGAAAAACTAGTCGTTGAGGGTTACCCTAATACTTCCATGTCCTGGATATGAATACTATAATATATGAAAATAAAACACGTGTAAACTATTTATAAAATGCATTGCAAATCCATAAACAAAATGTAAACTTATATTTAAATATTTTTTATATTCATAATGAACTGCCGATGAACCCATTTTGACACATTATATAAAATACCAAACTACTCGAACAGTGATTTCTGATCTGGTATTTCTGGGGGTATCTGGTCTCTTTCGCTGTCCAGACGCGGAAGGAGTAAGACGTGTTCTCACCCGTCTTCCCGTGTCTGTGCTTAGTATTTATAGTGTGAGTGTGGCCTATTTTCGTGCCTATTTTTGGATTGGCTGAGCACTGGATGACGTCGTCTGCCTTGTCTGAGAGCCTCTGCAGCATCTTAGACGGTGGACTGCTGGGAAGTAAAACCCAAGTTCCTAAAGAGAAAGGTATCATATCTTTAAATAATATGTCTTTTTGTATTTTGGGAAGATCTGGTATTCCAGATGTTAGAGTTTGTCGGAGTCTGATGTTGAAGCGCTCTTTAATAAGACGCTTGCTGATATTTTTGCTGCAAGATGCAAAATGGATAAATACAAGTTGATCTCTGAGCCATCTGAGGATGAGCTGAAAAAAATGTCTGAGCTTTTAGAGAAGATTTCTCTTTTAAATCAAGATTATGACACAATATGTAAGCCCCGTACTGGAGATCTCTTCACGTACAAGTACCTTTTGCCAAAAGTTAAAGATGTTAGTACTGTTTCGACAAATGTAAAATCGGACGTTCCGAATTCCAACTCGAGCCAGTCGAGGGAGGTGGCTCCATCTGTTATTGCGGATGATAACCAAACTCTTTCGGCCAGTAAGAGAAGGTTTGAGGACGATTCCGAAATTCAAAATTCTACTCAATCCGAGCAGGAAAATTTCACTGTAATTAAAAGTAAAAAAAGTAAAAAATTGTCTAAAGCTAATGATAATAATTTAGTAAATTCTACTGATTCTACGTATATGGAAGTGACAGAAAATGAACCAAAGGGTTCACAAAAGAAAAATTCTAGGGTTCCCCCTTTCAAAATTATCCCTCCAGATAACTGGAGTGAACTCATCTTTCGGATAAAAAGAATTGTGCCCACAGCCACTTCAAAATTAAAAGGAAAATTCCTTAATATTAAAGTCGATAACTCAGAAGATTATCGGCAAGTTCAGAGCTTATTACTCGACATGAAAATTCATTTTCAATCGTGTCTTTTGGAAGATGCAAAACCACTTAAGGTGGTTCTTCGGGGACTTCCCGTCAACACGGCAGTCCAAGAAATTCATCAGGCCCTAGAATTTGAAGATTTCTCGGACTTCACGGTGACCCAAATGTACAGAGGTCCCGTGAGTAACAAAAGATATATGCCCCTTTTTTACATTTCGATCTCTAAACAAGCCGATGTTGACCGCATCTTCCAAATCACTGAAATTATGGATACTGAGGTCAGTTTAAAAAATATCGCTGGCAAAGAGGTCCCTCACAGTGTCATAATTGTCAGGGATTTTTCCATTCATCCATTTCTTGTAATTTATCATCGAAATGTCTTAAATGTGCCGGTGCACATAAGACGAAAGAATGTGTAAAATCTTTTGACACTCCCTGTCGATGCTGTCACTGTGGCGGTGATCACCCTGCGAATTTTAGGAACTGTCCAAAGTTCCCTAAAACAACCCCCCCTAAGAAAGGCAAAAACTTAAACTTAAATTCAAATGTTATTCCAAAATCAAAGGCCAACACTAAAAATGTTGTTTCTGTGAATTCTAACCGTTCTTTTTCCAACAGGAAAGCTGAAAATTCCCTGTCTTTCAGGGAAGCTGCTATTGGACAAAAGGTTGCTCCACCCACCACCCCTTCTGTTCCTCAAAATTCAAATTCGGCCTCAGCAACGGATGCATTTTCGATCGCCGAGTTCATTATTAATTTGTTTCTTTTTTGTGATAGATTTGGTGAAATTACTGTTGTGACGGCTTTTAATAAAGCCCTCCCGGAAGCATATTTCAGATGTGTATATTGCTGGGACGATTACTGTTTCTAAACCAATAGGAGAGCGTCATTATCACGGTCAAGTACACGCCCACACAGTTTGATTGACAGGAACTCGTGGACAATTGACGGTGCTAATTATAACGATAATGTGTTGCGGATGAAAGTGAGCTGACTGGCTGAATGGTTAGAGCGTCGAGCTTGAAACCGGAGGATATGGGTTCGAGTCCATCGCGGGCCGAGAGTCCGTTGGTGATTTTTTTTTTTTTTTAATTATTGGAGGCTGTCTTTTATTAATAAATAAGACATTTAAAAAAAATATTTCAAACCCTTTTAATATTCTAAATATCGCTCCAAAATGATTTATATATATATTAAACAAATGAGAAAAAAAGTATTCTGCGAAAATATCCGTATAAGCAAAATTCTTACTTTAATTTTTATTTATTTATTTATTTATTTATTTCAGGATCAGAAGAAGTATAATTTCTAATTGAAGTAAATAAAATTCAGTCATTTTGAAAAAAAAAAAATTCTTTCGTACCTTTAATTTTTAATTACCGAGTACAAATTCAAACAATCCGAGTACAAATAAATAATAAACACACACGATCAATTGTCCACGAGTTCCTGTCAATCAAACTGTGTGGGCGTGTACTTGACCGTGATAATGACGGTCTCCTATTGGTTTAGAAACAGTAATCGTCCCAGCAATATACACATCTGAAATATGCCTCCCGGAACTGCGCAAGGCATCCACGCAGATTGACCGGGTCAACATCCTTTTAAATAATATTCTCTCTGTTTCCAAAACTGTTTAGGTAGCGCCATCCATTGATGGTTGCATCCCCATTTTAGACTTATCTTTCCTATCGCCATGTTCCCAGCTACTAGTAATTTGGACACCTTCTCTATTGGTATATTTAATGCCGATGGGCTAAAAAGACAGGCTACTGAATTCAGCGCTTGGGTTTATAGTAACAATTTAGACATCGTTTTGGTCAGTGAGACTCACTTTTCCCAGGGAAATATCTCCAGAATTGCCAACTACGAGTTATTCAATGTTGACAGGGCTCGTAGGGGTGATAACTCCCGCAGCTTTGGCGGCACTGCAATTTATGTTAAAAGAGGATTTAATGCTACTTTTATTAATATTCCCCCTACAAATTGTATTGAAGTTACTCCGATTGTCTTGGACTTTCCCAATATTCCAAAACTTCTTATAGCAGCCATTTATGTACCACCTTTAAATGATAGAAATCTGCTGGAGCAAGACTTATCCCGGCTCACTAATACTTTTCCAAATTTTATTCTTGCGGGTGATTTTAATGCTACTCATCCCTCTTGGCACTGTAGATCTACTAATGGGTTTGGAACCAAACTCAGGAAATGGGTGAATCAAAATTTTGCGCAAATTATAGCGCCTCCCTCACCCACTTTCCCTTTTTCTAATAATTACTTGGACTTAGCGATCACCCGCAATTTTCCTTATCCTTACTGCATTCAAACGCAGAACGAGTTGAGTTCGGATCACTTGCCGGTTCTTCTCCGGTACAAAGTTGACTCTTACAACCTCGATCTTGGCAAGCAAATCCATACTAGATGGGAAGATTTCAAATTCCTACTTGAACAGCGTGAAACTCCGGCCACTCTGCCGGAAATGAAAGAGCAGGCGAAACTTGCCATCAGCCAACTTGGTGACGTCTTGAGAGATACTTTTGAGCAGTGTTCTCAGCCGAGAAAAACCACTGCTGCATTTCTCAGACTACCGGAGGAGGTCAGGCAACTGATAATCGAGCGAAATCGTGCTCGCAGGATATGGCAGATCTATCGCACGCAATATTTTAGAACCCAGTTAAATCATCTTAATAGAAAAATTAAGGCTGCTATCTCCAAGTTTAGAAACGAACGCTGGAACACTTTTGTCGAATCTCTTTCGGCTGAAGACAACACCATTTGGAAGGCTGCTTCCCGCATTCGTAGGTCACAAACACACATTCCGGCCATCAGATGCCCAAATGGCATGGCTTATACTAACACTGAAAAGGCCGAAGCTATTGCTGAAAGTCTTAGAAGTCAGTTTACACCTAATTCTGGCATGGACAACCCCAGGTTTGCAACTGTGTTGGAGACCACAGTCCAAAATTTCTTAAACAAAAACACACCAAACACGCTACCCCCGGCCACGCCTACCGAGGTCCGGGAGTACATTTCAGGCTTAAAAAAGAATAAGTCTCCGGGTGAGGACCGCATTTCTAATAATATGCTTATTATCTTACCTAACAAATTTATTCTTTATATTGTTCTATTAATTAATTGCATGATGACTTTAAATGTTTTTCCTGATTGCTGGAAAAAGGCTATTGTCGTTCCCCTGCTGAAAAGCGGGGCGGAGGACAATCACGCCCCAACCAACTTTCGACCTATCTCTTTACTCTCCTGCTTATCTAAAGTGTATGAATATGTTCTCGTCAACCGCCTGAAGGAGTTCCTAAACTCTAACGACGTGCTGATTCCGGAGCAATTCGGATTTAGAGCACGTCACTCAACAACCCATCAGATTTGGAGAGTTTCTGAACTCATTCATGACGGTTTCACGTCCGGCGGGGTGACGGGAGCAACTTTTCTCGATATCCAAAAGGCTTTTGATAAAGTCTGGCATATCGCACTTCTTTTTAAACTAATCAAACTAAAAGTTCCTGCCCAGCTAATTAAAATCTATGCAGACTACTTTAAAAATAGATCCTTCTCTGTTAGAGTAGGAAGTTCCTACTCTAACCCTAAACCTATTGCTAGCTCTGTACCACAAGGTTCCCTGAATGGTCCCACTCTATTTAATGTCTTTATTAACGACATTCCTAAAGAGCCTGACATCGAATTAGCGATTTTCGCCGATGGCACAGCCATGCTATACAAACACAAACAAGCACAAAGAGTGTTCTCTAAACTTCAAAATTATCTGAATATACTTTCGGCTTGGTTTAAAAAATGGAAAATTAAAGTGAATAGTGCCAAAAGTGCCGCCATTCTTTTCACCAACCAACGTTCAAACCCCATAGCTAATTTAAATTTCAAACTGAATGATGAACCAATTCCCTGGAGGTCAGATTATAAGTACCTAGGTATTCACCTAGATTCTAAATTAACATGGCGCACGCACATCACAGAAACTCTGGATCGTGCAAACCGCGCCGTGGGCTCCCTTAATCCTCTCTTGGCTTGGAACAGCCCCCTGTCTATGAAAAATAAGTTGTTACTATATAAATCCATGGTCAGACCGATCATAACTTATGGTTCGGTTGTGTATGGAAGCGCAGTTAAAACCAGACTTGAAAAAGTTCAAACCTTTCAGAATAAGCTTCTTCGTATACCAAAGCAACCCGTTATGTCCGCAATAACGTCATTCATCGTGACCTTAAAATTAAACCGATTTTTGCGGAAATCAAGAACCTTACAATATAGTTTCACAGGTCTGTCCCTGCCGGCGGAATCCTGCTTTAAATGCCATTAGGCGTTATGATGGAATAGTGGGGAAAAACCAGAAACGGCCCCTAGCTCAGGGCCGTAACTACCGCCGGGGCAGCCGGGGCACTTCCCCGGGGCCCCCAAGCCTGAGGGGCCCCAAACTGATAGTTAAAAAAAACTATTGATTTTAGTTTCTAGTCTAAGTTCCTATAAAATGCCCAGCACATACCTAAAAGTTATTAATAAAAAAAATCAAAGTGCTAGAATAGATGTTTTTGCTTGTCTGTCAATACGCTCCTTACGCTTCGCATGCAAAAGGAGTTCTACAGCAGACAGCAAAATGTCGAGTCGAATATGTGTCATGTCGGGCCAGTATGTTTACTGATCCCAGCGAAGCTAGTATAAGGAAGAAAATATGGACTTCTAATCGACTGAATAATATAATAAAAAGCATAAATTCTAGAAAATATTTCTTCTTATCTATGCTAATAATTTAACAAAACGCTTTGTTTGTGTATGTCTGTGTATGTGTGTGTGAGTGTGTGACTGCGATGGTTAGCGAAATCTACCGATGAAGTCTACCATAGAAGTCTGAAATTTTAGGTGAAGATAGTCCAAGAAAGGTCCTGATGCACCTGAGGCTCAGACTTTTAATATTTTAAGGGCCAGGACCCTGGGCCCCTTACAATTTTTATGCGTCAAATTGTTAATAACTTGAATCCTTTTTATTTAATCTTTTCCGTTTTGAGGTACCTTTCTCCTTTTATATATTTTCGCCTTTTTACTCTTCAGTTATGATCTTGGACTCTTGGGGCCCGTTTTAGTCTTTGTGATAGTAAATTGTTAATAAATTGCTTTCATTAATTTCGATCTTCATTTTTGGGATACCTGTTCCATTAAGATATTTTAAAATTTTTACATTCCATATAAGACACTGGGGCCCTCTAGATAATCATAGGGCCGACCCAGGGCCCCTTGATCTTTTTGTGTGCTAAACATTTTTCACTCCCTAAATTTCTCACCTTCTTAGTGCAAATTTTTAAAGCTGAATCTTCGACTCTTATGTCAGGACCAATACCCTGATATTTTTATTCGGGCCCTGGGGTCCTTTTTTTAACGCTTACCCAAACAATTGGAGCATTTTTAAAAAATATTATTCTTGCAAATAATTCATACTCTATGCTTAATTTTGACTAATTAAAAGTTTAAAGCGTTATGTACTAAAACATTTTAACATGTTTTCATGTTAGAGCCTGATTGTATTTTTCAGTTGGCCCCTATGGGGCCCTCTATCATAGCTCCCTTAAAAATGGTTGGATTCACTAGCTTTTTTTTTAATAACTTTTTAGGTCCTCGAACTACGACATGAACAACAAAAAATTTTTTTTAGACTTCAGCTACCACTATTTATGAATATTAATCGCTTTCTTGGAGCCGTTGGTGCAGATTCTTTAAAAATGATCCAAATTGCTTTCAATTTTATTCAACATAGTTTTAGCGTCTTCCCATTATTTTAGTAACTACACAAATATTTTTATATCCAACTACATGCGAAATAATTTCCTGGCCCTTTGGGGCCCAGTACAGGCCCCCTTGAAGTTTTTGTAATAATAAATTGTAAATAAATTGCTTCCTTTTAATCTGATCTTCATTTTTAGGATTCTTTATTCATTTAGATATTTTAATGTTGTGACATTCTATACAAGACACTGTGTTCCCCTGTGGAATCATAGGGTCCAGCCCAGGGCTCTCAACATTTTGTGAAATAAACATATTTCAATTCCTATATTTCTGATCTTCTTAGTGCAAAATTTTAAAGTTGCCTGGGACTTTTCTTTCAGGACCAATCCAGAAAACCTGATGTTTTTATTCGGACCCTAGGGCCCCTTTTTAAACATTTCCCCAATCAATTGGTGTGTTTAAAAAATTATATCATTCTAAAGAATAGTTCCTATTATATGCTTAATTTTGACTAATTAAAGATCTAAACCGCTATGTACTAAAATATTTTAACATGGTTTCATATTAGGGCCCTGGTTTTAACTGTCAGTTGGTCCCTACAGGGCCCCATGTTATAGCTACCTTAAAAATGGTCCAATTCACTAGCTTTTTTTCTATCAATTTTTTATGTCCTCTCTCTTCCTATTACATGAACGACAAAAGAATTTCTCAGACTTCAGCTGCCATTAATTTTGTTTGTCAATTGCTTTCTTGAGGCCCTTGATGCAGCTTCTTTAAACATGAACCAAATTGCTTTCAATTTTATTTAACATAGTTATAGCGTCTTTCCATCATTTTAATAACTACAAAAAATATCTTTATACCCAACTACATGCAAAATAAATTCCTGGCCCCTTGGGGCCCATTGAAGTTTTTGTAATAATAAATTGTTAATAAATTGTTTCCTTTTAATCCGATCTTCATTTTTAGGATTTTAATGTTTTGACATTCCATATAAGACACTTTGGCCTCCTGTGAAATCATAGGGCTTAGTCTAGGGCCCCTGAACATTTTGTGACGCAAACATAGTTCACTCTTTAAATTTATCCCCTTCTCAGTGCAAAATTTTTAAATTTGAGTCTTAGACTCTTCTTTCAGGGACAAGATTCTCATATTTTCATCCGCGGCTTGGACCCTTTTTTTAAACATTTTCCGAATCAATTTGTGCATTTCGATAAAATATTATTAAAATGAATAATTCATACCCTATGATTAATTTTGACTAATTGTAGATCTAAATAGCTAAGTACTAAGATATTTTAACATGTTTTCCTGTTAGGGCCCTCTTCTTAACTGACAGTTGTCCTTTTTGGGCCCTTATTATAGATCCCTTTAAAATGGTTCAATTAATTCCTTTTTTAAACAACTTCTTAAATCCATCAGCTACTAAGAAACTGCCATAGTCTAGCCATCACCAATTTTGAATATTAATCGCGTTCTTGGGGTCGTTGGTGCAATTTCTTTAAAAATGATCCGGATTGCTTGCAATTTTCTTTCACATTGCTTTAGCGTCCTCCCATTACTTTAATAACTATAAAAAATATTTTATACCCAACTACATGCAAAATAAGTTCCTGGCCCCTTGAAGATTTTGTACCATAAATTGCTATTAAACTGCCCTCTCTTAATCCAATCTTCATTTTTGGAACTATTTTTTCACTTAGTTATTCCCATATTCTTACATTCCATTTAAAAGCCTGAGACGCCCTATGGTCTCGGCTCAGACACTTTGAAATTTTTGTTGTCCATGCATATTTCACCCTCTTATTATCAAACCTTCTCAATGCATAAATTTAAAGTTGAATTTTGGACTCTTATTTCAGGACCTACACCTTGATGTTTTTATTGAGGTCCAAAGGTCTTTTTTAAAGCATTTACTCATTTTTTATGCATTTCTTTAAAATATTATTTAACGAATAATTCATATCCTATGCTTAATTTTGACTAATTGTAGATCTAAATTGTTAATTGTTTGCTTAAGGTTATCATAACGTGTCCCGGGCAATGCCGGATGGGTCAACTAGTCTATTAATAAATACATAAAATTAAAAAAAAATATCACAATCCATCTTTCAAAAGGTTTTTTGACAGAAACGCATGATTAAGCTACATATACTCAAAAACGAACCTAAATAAAATGCTCTTTAAAGTATTCAACCAATCAGGTTCGTATTTTCTTCCCTATGCTAACTTCAGTGGGATCGGCAAAAATGGCGTCGCCGCCAAGTGCCTGCCAAGTAGAGTTGTCCAATTCTACATTTTTTTAGTCATTTTTGGGCTTATCATACTATGTACATTTAAACAACGGTGTGCGAGAAAAGAAACTATGCCCGGGGCAAAGTTTCAATTTGCCCTCCCTGGGGGGCCCCCCGGAGGTTTTGCTCCGGGGCCCCCAAGTTTATAGTTACGGCCCTGCCCTAGCTATTCTTGCACGGGATGATAACTTCATCCCATGTTCCAAAACATCCAGAAGGAATCCTTTTGCCGTCACTTAAAGCAGAATTCCCGGGAAAAATTTATATTTTCCCCTAGTTTGAAAGAAATTTTCAACTAGATTTGGAATTACCCCTGACGTCATGCAGCATTCTGTAGTTTTGTACAGTCGCGTTTTTCAGCTTTTCTAATTAACTGTAATATTAATTTTGTTACTTGTTTTATCATTTCGACTTCCCTTTACTTTCTTTTAAATATTTTTATTTTTAATTTAATTGTAATTGTATTGGGTACTCTATCTTTCTCAAAATTTCAGTTGTTTTAGAAGTCACTTCCATCTTTGAGTATAGGCCTCGCCTTCCTCATTTTCCTATTGGCCAATGAAGTGCTTGCTCACTGTACCTCGGCTATTTAAGACCTTTTCTTCCCCTTTTTGGCTCATTCTACCCTCGACCGCTGGTGTGTGAGGAACTCGCCGCTGGCAATGGTCGCAAAATTTCTTGTCACAGCTTAAACTTATTGCAGAATTCAGTTTTTTTTTTAAATTTTTCTAAATTTTACTGTTTCCCTTTTAGACCAGGCATGAACCGAAAAACTTGTTTACTGGAGTTGTGGACCTGCGCGAGCGTAGTGTGTACAGGAACTTCGTTTGGTAGTGCGGTACAGGTGGCCGATAACATATGCCAGTAAAACGCGGTACCTGTGCCGCTTTGTTAGCCGATGGGAAACTTCGAAGGTGGACGGGTTTCAGGTGATTGTCACCAAAATTAGTGAGCTATGTGGCCCCCTTTTTTTGGTTCTTAGAGTTAGTCATGGGCTGGGATACCTTATACTATGCCTTTTCTGTGCTTCTTGGTACCATACTGCCTTTACACTCTCCGTTTTTTGCCGACACCAGTCGGTGAAATGACATCGAAGTATGGGGCAACCAAACTCGTTTGGATGCCACATGCGCCCCTTCTTTTGGAGGTTATATTTAACCTCGTGCTTCCAGCTCTGGAATAATCTTCGGATTTCCACCAGAGACTCTAAATTATACTTTTTGGCCGTGCTTTGCTTCGAAATTCATCTTTTTATGTTCATTTCTTAATATTTAGTTGGAGGTTACGCGCAATGGACACACATTGTGTTGGCACTCCGTAAGCACCGCGATGTCATGATGTCATACTCGAGTAGTGCTGAATTGAGTCAAAGAAACAACCTTATAGCTCCAAAATTAATAATCATATTAACTAGCAGTTTACCGCGTCAGATTAAGCGTCTCATCTCCAAATAAAAAATATATGTTTAAATTGAAATTTGAATGAAATATCGAATAATGTGGAAAACAGGATTACAAATATCTCGGCAACTAATAATCCGATCAACTTCGTTCTTTATGCTATTTTCTTTGTGTTATTTTATTGCATTTTACGTTCATTCCTTAAAGTAAAAATATTCGAAAATTTTTATATACTTTTCATCAGTACAAATTTTTCGAGAGTCCGAAAAAAATAGTTCCACATAATCGAAGTTACTGATATTAAATAAGTTTCCTCCCATTCTGACACGCTAAGTACATAGAAAATTCCAAGTCTCTATCTCTTTTTTTTTTCGGGAGAAAGAGCGTTTACAGAGAGACAGACGGATGGCAATTTTTTTTTCTAAAAATATGTGTTTCGGAATCTCCAGTATCTGAAACGTGTAAATCCGTTAATTTTTTTTCCGATGTTTCAAAACGATTGCAAGACTTGATACTACGAAGGATGGGTACCCATTGGGTAAGTAATAAGCAAATGCTATTCCCCCCCCCACCCTCCCTTTGCTTATGTAAAATCTTATGACATTCTAATATCAAAATTGTTTGCCATAAAAACTTACAGTTAGCGATAAATTTACATTATTAATCTAGCACATTTACATAAATTGACATACGGAAGTTGAGATATCGAACGAAAAAAAATTGGTTTAATATATTAGTACTTATTGCTTTAGACAATTCATAGAATACAAAATAATTTTTAATGTATTATTATTTATACCGGTTGAACAAAAAAAAAACATTTAATAATTACAAAAGGCTTTAACTTACTTGGGCACAGGGCCTATGACAGGTTTCACGGGCCCCTGGGCAGGAAAAATAACGGTTACCTACAAAAAAAGTATAAAAATTTGCCGCTTATTCGAATCTTCGTATAATCGAATCAGTATATATATATTTTTTCGTTTTTACTTAAGAACATACCGTTTATTGTCTTTCATTTGAATCAACCCTACTCCCTCAAATGGAATCAGGTTCAGATTTACGAACAGGTCTAATTTAAAAGGTTATTGTTGAATTTTGACTGAATTTTTCATAAAATGATTTACTTCAGGGTATTCTGAAATTTTACACTTTATCAACTTAACAACCCCAATATTTAAAACACAAAACATGTGCAAATAAAAACAGTGAATTAGTTGTTAAATAATTAAGAAATGAGCCCTTCCCGTATAAATGTGATCCAACTTTAAGGATTCGAACTACCAGTTAACTAGTATGTTGAAATATACTAAATAATATTTGTGCATTTGAAATGAATGTAAAATTAACAAATTTTATTTACAAATTCTATAAAAATCGTAATTTAGAATATATTTAAAGAGTTTTCTGCTCATACCATTATTTTAAATTTCGATTTATCAGTATTAGGATATTATCATTATTACATGGAGATAAGTAGCAAAATTGTTAAAACAAAATAATACTCACTGAAATACTTGTTTTCTTAATAGAATGCTAGACCACGAATGGTAATAATAATTTCACGAAACTGTGACGTAGCAATCGCATTCATGTTTCAGAATTTTTATATAAATTTCATATCAGAAATTTTTTTGGAGAAATACCAGCATCGAATCTGAACCTAGTAGGTATTGTGAATATGGTGTTAGCACGGCAGTTACAATAGGCCTGACTATGAGCTCGAATCTGATCGAAATACTTCGAACGACGGATCATTTTATCATAGAAAATCCATAGGTATTTTTAATTTTCATTCTGAAATAAATTTTTAAGCTTATTTGGGTTTCAAAATTTTGACTCTACATTAAACAACAGAAAAAAACAGCAAGAAAAGACTGCCTAAAAGCAGCCATTTCTGTTTATACAAGAAGTTTACCATAAAAATCGTAAAGGGAGAAATGGGATATGCGTGCAAAGGGAGGAATGGAACCAGTCTTATTTCTTCGTTTTAATAAGATGAGTTTAAATTTCTAACATGGAAATATTGTTGGAGGGTAGTATATTAATTATAACTTTGAAAAATAATCATTTACTTCAGAATATAAATAAACTGAATGTGCGATATTTTAATGTCACTTCTACCTAACAATCCTCAATTTTCCTTCCAGTGGTGAAAATACTGGAATACGATATTGTAGTACAGACGTTGTCAACCTACAATCTTTATTAGGTTGTATATGGCTGACACTAGAACTAGACTATATGTGTCTTGTAATACATTGTTTTATAGTTGTCCGATACCTTACTGTAAATGGGGAGATAATGGGACACATTTTGAAATTATCAATTTCTTTGAATCGAATAGCGTTTCTCATTTTTGGCAAATAATATACTTGTATAACCTTGCTGAGGTATAAGAGATTCTTGTCAAATGCTTGTGGATTTTTTTTTCCTTCCCATACTGTCGCTTCCGAAAATTCTATTCAAAGCGCTAACTTTGACAGTATTTTCTTAAATTGCTTGTATAAAAAAAATGATAACGCCGTTTGATTACATAGTTTCTGAATAAAAATAACAGCTAATTTTATGCGTTTCCGAAAAGAAAAAAATGAATCCAGAAATGTATCAGAAAGTAGCTTCTTTGGATTTGAGAATGAATTTGGATTTGAGAATGAATTTGGAAACTTTTTAATAAAATGATATTGAAATATTTCCATAAATTTACTTTTGTTATACAGCTCCAAAAGTTACGATGTTTTTAAGTTTCTTTTTTTCTCTTTTATTCTAAAACCATATTCATTTTTAGGGTTCCCTTCATTTGACCCTCATCACTCATCTGCTCTGCTGTCTGTCAAAGAGTTTGTACACAAAAACTATATAAGTCAGAGAATTCAAATTTTGTATATTTACAGCTAAATACCATTTTAATACTTATAACTGAATACCAGCTGAACCCCCCCCCCCCCAAAAAAAAAAAAGATTAAAATGCCATTTTATTTTAAAAATAGAATTTAGATCCTTCAAAAGCTCTTCCATTTGGGCATCTTTATAAAGAATGGTAGATATAGAAAAAAAGCAAAAATCTATCCAAAATCTTTGACAATATATATATATATATATATATATATATATATATATATATATATATATAAAGCAAAATAAAATGTTATTAAAAATAGATTTAAAAAAGTAATTTTAAAAACACATTATTCGGCTAAAAGAACAATAGCTTACTACTGGGCCCCTGATTTTGAGAGAGGTCGCCTAGGGACCAGCAATTTTGAGGGAAGATGGTAGATTTTGAATATTAATTAAAATTTTTCGTATACTGAATCTCGTATGTAGTGAAGTTATAAGTGAGTTTGATTTCAAAAGATAAAAATAAAAATATATTAACGTATTTCTGTTTTCAGAGGGGTTTTTTTTTTGTCCTTTTATATTAATGGTTTTAATTTAAACTCACTCGTTAGGTCTAGAAAAAAAATGGGGGCCCGGATAAAAGGTGAGATGGGCCCTAATGCATATCCTGCATGCATTTAAAGGTGTTCTTAAATCAAAAAGAACAACTTTGTGAAACATACTTTATTTTTTTTTCGAAAATGCATGAAAATAACAGGTGTTCTTATTCAGAAGCTGTCTGATTGCCCTCAATTTTCTGTTTTTTAAAAAAGACAATAGATTTTTCATAACAAGCCTTCAAAGTTGGCATTTTTGAGCACATTTCCCGACGAAAGCAGAAAAACCGGTCGAAAAACAGGAGAAAAACGGGTGATCACGTGACCAAAATAGCTTAGAACTGGATAGGTAATTTAATTATCATAAAATGGAAAAATAAGTTCGATTCGAAATCGCTTCCATAGTCAGACATTCCAATTTTTTATCTTTCTGTTAAAAAATGAATTTGTAAATGTGTCAAAATGTTTTGCGCTTGTTGAACGGAGCAATTAAGAACACTCTTAATAAAAAATCGGTTCTCACATCTCTTTTTAACCTAGGTTCCGATACAACTGTGTCGCCTATCACCTCAGGGCTTCTTAACCCTGCTATCACCCACTGTATTTGTCCCTGTCATTCGCACAATAATATTTTAGCTTAAGTAATTACTGAAACCTACAGCCTGGTAGCAATTAAGACTCTAGTATCAATACAATGAATGATCAATGAAACATCAGGATTGCAATGAATCAGATATGAGGGACGCAGTGAACGATTATTTTTGCCTCAAGGCATAAGCAAAGTGGTCGGGGGTCTGAGAAAAGAGGAAGTTCCCGAATATTTCTAACACTATCAACTAGTTCACAGCTTTTATCGGAAAATCACAAAGGGTTTCCCGTAGTTTTGTTGGAAAACTGCAATTACAATTCTGCGAAAATGTTTTTCAGCTGGTAAAGTGAAAAAAAGAATGACAAATTTAAAATTTGGAACATTATGAAATTTCGGTAATTTTTCCATTCGAAACCGGGCCCCCTTTGATCCCGGGCTCCTGGGCAGTTGCCCCCTCCCTGTGCCCCCCTCCCCTCTCACCGGCCCTGCTTGGGCACATAACTAGATTATAGAAATATTATATGTTTGGCGATTACATTTCTACTCTGGTATCCAAGGTCTTTGAATCAGTGTTTTTGCATTGTCTATATTCACATTTTCAATGTAGTGGCGGACTAAAATGTTCAGGTTCCTTTTTTTACACTATACATTTTTCTCAAGTCGTTCAATATTCATAAAAATCTCATCCAAATAAGGGTATTTTTTCTTGTCGTTGTTTAATTATAGTTTCTTCGTTATCGAATGCTTACATAAGAATTCTCGGAGACTCGGAGTCCACTGACCAGCACCCTACCTCCCGGGATTTGACCCAGATGAACGGTTTTGAGTTGCCTGGGCAGCGGGGCGGAATTCGCCTGATCGCCGCATGGGGCGGTCTACCATGACAAGTGCCCGGGTTGGCTGATATGGCTAATGGTTGCTGGTCTGAATTGTTTATTGCCTGAGTTAAATTTCTGTGTTTTAGCGCCGTACACACCACACTCACTCGCCATGCTTGATGGAATGGGGCTGGATCGTTTTTGTGCCAGAACGGTGGCACTTACTTAGCAATAAAAAGGGGGTAATTTTGAGAGAAATTACATAGCTAAGTTGGCCAAATGCTACGTAGTGCCGCTGAAGCGAGGAATTTCGGGCCGAAATGCAAGGCAGACAAATCGCTGCTGGTGGTAACGAGACCCCGCCTTACACAAGAACTCTAATGAATAAGAATTCTAATGATTCCCTCTTCCCCCTGGTAGCTTGTAAAATAAGCAAATACTGGACCCTCCTCCCTCCTGTACTGCTTACGTAACACCTAAACGATTCTTATTTTATATATTATTTTTTTAAATTCACGGTTATTTACAATTCAGTTGACAATCTATAATTTATTGAGAATTCCGTTAACTATGTGTATAAAAAATAAATTGAATTCTAACTTTATTCTTACACAGAAACATTTAAAACAATGAAAATATATTATTATTTTATCTGCCTGAGACCTAAGCAAAATAAAATACATATATTTTTTTCTAAAGCTAGTTTTTTTCAACAACAGGCATCAAAAGTGAGATTTTTAAAGAAATTAAAGCATTTCGATTTTTTTTAGGTGAGTTCGTAATTATGTAAATACGTGGCACTTATAGTCGTCGTTCAGTGCGCTCGTCTGTCCGTCTGTCTGTCCGCTTATCTGCATATAACAGAGAAAAACTACTCAGCGGAATTGTTTGAAATTTAAGATACATATTTTTTGCATAATTTTGTCGAGTTATCTCAAATTTTATGAAAATTGGTTGCATAGTTTAATGAACTAATACAGATTAGTGTTGTTTAGTCTTTGGTCTAAATCTCTCAAGAATGTGGCACTGCTATGATGCAATTTTCACGATTTCCTTACAGCTGTATCTCAGGAACTATTGCATGGATTTTCATCAAACTTTAGATTCAATTAGTACCTGATATAAATTGATCTTGATTCGTGTTTTGTGTACATCACCTAAAAGATAGCACGGTTAATAGTTCTAAAGCACAAACAAACGCACGGATTTTCATCAAACTTCAGATTCAGTCAGTAGTTGACTTTAATTGTTGCTGACTAGATTTTGATGTAAAACAGCTGTCCGGTGGTGTTCAGTTTTCAGGAAGTATTAACATGTGTGAGAAAGAAGAAAATTTTGGGACTGCCACATTTGACTAATGTTTTAAATATAAATGTTTGCTATAACGATTTTTGAGAAACGGAAAATTAAGAAGAGTTTTTTTTTCTTTGTAAATTGCAAATGTCAAAGTTAAAATATAGCAAAAACCTAATACTTTAAAAAATATGATTTTTTTTGTTAAATTTATTTAATTCAATAATTTCTTCTTCTTCTTTTTTTTTTTTTTTTTTTTTTTTTTTTTTTTTTTTTCGCCTTATACTGGGATTATAGCTAAACAGCTGAATAGTTGAGGAAAGAGATTTAATTTTAACTTTAAAATTAACAATTTGTGAAAAATCTTGATATGGTTAAAAATGAAAGTCATTTTTGTTTTCAGCAGTGAAAAACGCATAAAAAATATTTATCAAAAGTTAAAAATACATATATTTTATAATAGCTAATTTTAGCCAATTTTTCAATTTATCATTTGCAAAAAAATTTATGTGGTGGTGAAAAATGAGTTTTAGTTTCGATTTTAGCCGTATAGAATACATAAGATTAAATTATCAAAAACTAAAATACATGACGTTACCAAACTTTTGCAGACTAGTATTATATAATAATATTTAAAAATAAGCATCATTTTGTAGATAGTTAATTTTTATAATTTTATTTAGCAAGAATTCTTTTTCCTTATATGTATCATAAAAATTGTATACTTTGCATTCATATGTCCGAATGATTAAAAATTTCAAATTTAATTTGCAATGTTAAATTGACCCTCAACCTCTATTTAAGATATCTGACGAAGTTATATTTCTACTTAATTTGTAAATTACCCTTAATTTACAGCAAAAAATATTCTCCAAATTTAAACAGTAATTACTCAATCAATTTTAATCGTAGAAAAACGAGACCTTTTTTTGTCTTATTTGTTAGTGTAACAGGGAAATTTTACTAAATATCACATACAGGACTGGAAAACCATACAAAATTTTAAATTTCGTAATTTTTTATGAAATTTTTTTTTATCCTAACCGTTTTTAAAATATATCTTTACCTCATTTAAAGCATTTTGATAATTGGAATTGCATGTCAATGACTAACGGTTTAGGAATTAGCCATTGGCAATTCAAGAGCTAGAATACGCCATCTGGTGGAGAAAAGGTGTAACTTCTCCATTCAGGATAACGCCGTGTAAGCTCATTGCATTACATGCATTTTAAATTTGTTCAGAATAATTATTCTTTTGCACAATTTCAGATTTCCTGTGACATTTGTGTTCTGTCTTATATGACGAAATAAATATTATACGAATTTGAATATTTAAAACTTTTAAATGCATTTACGATAATGAACTGTTTCAATTGGACTTTAACATTAGTTAAAGGGAAATTAAAGAGACAATTATCCTGTATCGAAGGCTGCGAGCAGCGCCTCTATAGCTGTTTTAGTTATTGGCCACTGTTGAGAGGGGACAACCTGTATAAATGCATAATGCATTTCTGAATTTGATATTTGCAAATTTAAGAAATCAATTTCTGTCCAAAAATTCATTACAATTTAACTTTTTTCAATACAAAATTAAAGCTCATTTCACATAGCAGTTTCGAGTTATGCCAAAAAAAAAAAGTACCATCTGTTTTACAACAATAAGAATTCAACATTAGGAGTTTTAAACTTAAATCCTCCCAAATCCTTAATTGTTGGACAGAATGGTTTCTCATTTGGTATCTAAAACTAAGATTTTACGAAAAATTCAGTGACGATGTAAAAATTTGATGTTAATATTTAAAATCGTGCAATTTTAGTAAAACTTCAGTATGCAGACAGATTATTAAGCACATCTTCACTTTAGTATTCATTTGTAAAATGCCATTACCCTTCAGTTGGTTTCAGTGACATTTTTTTACGAAGATTTTAATTAAAGAATTTTTCTTTTTATTCGTTAAATCTATATTAAATCTTTGATGAATCCCCTATTGGTATTTATGTGTGTTTATTCAATGAAACTTTCTTAATCATTTATACATGTTAAAAACCTTCATACATCGTCATAATAAATATTTTTTGCTTTATCGAGTATTATTAATTCATTGGGTATTTATTAAAATCTTCATCAGTTGACTACCTGACAAATTTTCTTTTTATTCAATTGAGACTAACCTAAATTTATAGACATATTTTAAATTTTTGATAAGTGACAAATTTAATAAATTTATTTTACTTTTATTTAAGAAGCTGTGCAAATATGATGTTATCATGTTAGGGGTTAGAGGGAGGGGGCGGCGTCTGGCACATGATATCGTAAGATATCTCTAGGAGGAGAGGGATTATCTTTGGATTTAGATATCATTTTCGATCCAACCAAAATTTTCTCTTTTTATTTCTAACATGGTCTTTGATACAAAATAGCATGTTATCTTTTTTTTAATCTGTTATCTATTTTTATGAAATTACAAAGTTATTAATTAAATCACTAAATTTTTATAAAATTTAGTAATTCTGAAAAGTGGAATTCTTTAACGTTTGACATTCTTATTTTTCTATGATGTGGGCATGCATCTGTAATCACTGTTTGAGGAACTATATATGAAGTATATTTTTATTGAAACTCATGTTTACTAATAAAAAAAAGAGAAAGAATTTTGTCCACTTATTTTGATGATAGGAATTTTTACCCTTCTTTTCTCCCGTCCAGGGAAAGTGTAGCAAGACAGTAGTATTATTGAATACATTTTGTAACAAGTAGCTATTATAAAATACTTTTAAACCAAATCAAGATTTTTTTTATAAGGATATTATTACTGGCAAGGGGGGGGGGGAGTTCAAAAGATGACAACGTCTGATATCGGAAAGGGGAAGGAGGTCTCAAAATTATCAAAAAGTTGATAATGTTACATATGCACAGTCCCTAATATGAATATATATATATATATATATATATATATACAACAATAAATCTTCCCAAGAGTGAAATTAATCCTGGAATTGAAAATCTTTCACCCATGGATCAGTTTAGTTTCAAAATTCTAATAGGAAACTAAAACAAAATAAAACATTCTCTTAGTTAAACATAACACATGCACACATAAAAGAGTTAGTTTTTTTTCTCGAATAAAAAAGGAGTCTTTGCACTCGAATAACAGATAATTATCAAAAGTTTGAGCTGACTGACCTGAAAAGATTCATTATTGTTGATTGGATTTTTTATTGAATAAAAAGCCACTTGAAGAATTATTCTTAGTGAAGCTTACTTGGTCAGTTAGATTTGAAAAAAACTACAAAACCATACAAAAAAAAATCTTTTTTATTTAAACAAATTTGCAAACTACAGATGTACACATAAATTTACTGAAAACAACTCTGGTGTTTATAATTAAAAACAAAGAAGAAATTGCTGGAACTGCTGTACCAAATATTTAGCTTACTCTTTTATTGTATTTAAAGGTAAACACGATAACCTCTCCAGAGTCCCAATGCTTTTTGAGTATTTTATTTAAAGCAATAGATCACTGCAAAGTGTTATTCATGAGTTCAGAAAAATAGTATCTATTTAAACACATGTACAAAGGCACATACATGCTAAAGCATTTGTCTTTATCTCGATTAAAAACCAATAATGAATTGTTTGAAAAGAAGACTGGAGAAAATCTCATTACTGCTTGGCATTTTTTAATGCAAATGCCACCAGTAAATTGCAATACTTTTAATGCATTCTCAGAAAAATAGTTGTTCACTAGCATGATCAACTCAGTTTTAAGGAGACACAGGGTCCTTGAATTTGCCGAAAGAATCGCCTTTTTTTCTAAGTACAAATACTCAAATAATATTCAATTAAGATCTTTTTCTTGTTGTTTATGCCTAAAGTATATATTTTATTAACAATATTATCCAGAAAAAATGCTGTATAAACAAAATAAAAATGTAAATTTTAAATTCATCTCACTAACGTATTAGTTAAAATCACAAAGTGTCACTCAACTATGCATATAGAAAACATTTGTTTCAGAAAATAAAATCATAGCACGCTTCTACTGAATTACACTGAAATACACTCAAAAAGTTCTCTTTAAAATTTAATTTTAGTACAAAATAAAAAAAATATATTCAAATTTAAAAAAAATGGTTGCCTCTCTACAGTCAGCTTTTGGTGTATTTTATTTAAAGCAATAAATCATTTCAAAGTTGTATACATGAGTTCAGAAAAATAGTCTTTATTTAAACTATGTAAAAAAGCACATACAGAATTTGCCGTTATCTCAATTAGAAATCAATAATAAATTGTTTGAACAGGAGACTGAAAAAATTCTCATTACTGTTTGGCATTTTTTAAATGTGAAAACGATAGCCACTAGACAATTGCAATATTTTTTAATGCATTCTTAGAAAAATTGTTCGTGAATAGTTGTTTAACTCGGTTTTACGAGGAATTTCGAACTCAGTTTTACACAGAACTTTCCGAGTTTTCCAAACTGAGAAAAATCATTGTGTTCTTCCAAGTACAAATACTCAAATAACATGCAATTAAGATTTTTTTTGTAGCTGTTTCTGCTTAAAGTATATATTCTTAATATTATCAAGAAAAAAATATTACACACAGAAAATTAATATGTAAGTTTTTAATTTAAAAATTCATCTCACTAACGTGTAAATTAAAACCAATAATTGTTACTCAGTTATGCATATAGAAAACAATTTTTTAACAAAATAAAGTCATAGAATACCTACCACTAAATTAAAACCAAAAGTACACTCAAGAAGTTTTGTTTAAAGTTTAATTTTAGCACAAAATAAAAAATATTTTTTAAAATGTCAAGTTTTTAATGTAAAATAAAGAAAAAAAAATCAAAATATGTTATTTATTCATTCTTATTTTTTTAATATATAGATAATACAGAAACTCATATTTTGTTGTTCTTTTAGAGCAGTAGGTTACATAGTTTGAAAGTAACGGTCCATGCAAACTCCAGAAATACTAATCTGAGAAAATAAGTTTTAAAGTTTCAATATTACAGACCTACAATTATAATCACTGACTACAAATAATTCTAACTCAAATAATAACAATGCAGAAATTTTAATGGGATTTTTTTGCAAATTGTTCAGAAATTTAAAAAATCAGAATAAAACGAAAACACAAAACTGATTTTTTGAAAGTGTAAAGGTGCCTTGCCCCCTTAAAATATCGCAAATATGTTTAAAAAATGCATATTTAATAATACTTTCAAACAATATATACGCCTTTCGGTATCAATGACTACAAATGATTCTAACTCAATAATAATGCAAAAATTTTAATGGGGTTTTTTTGCAAATTGTTCAGAAATTTAAAAAATCAGAATAAAACGAAAACACAAAACTGATTTTTTAAGAGTGTAAGAGGGGCCTTGCTCCCTTAAAATATCGCAAATATGTTTTTAAAAAATGCATATTTAATAACACTTTCAAACAATATATACACCTCTCAGTATTTACTTTAAATGAAAATGAAACATCAGTTGCATAAAATGCTGATTAGATATGATAATGCTGAAAGATATTTAAAGTTTGACGAACAACTCGTGACCCTATGTTGAATTTTCAGTTAAAAATGTTTGCGATTTCACAGTCACTAAATATTTTGGTGCATTAATCAGAAGTAATAAGTAATTACAACAACTTGACCAACTCAATTTCAGATTGTTATAAACAAGTTCAGAAAAATATTCTTTCTTTAAATACATCGGAGAGAAATACGTGTATATTAAAATGCGTTTCTTTTTATCTAAATTATAAACAAAGAATCACTTGCTTCAACTGCTGTTGGGTACAAAGGATTTGATCAGCAACTCGTTACTTTCAGTCGGATTTTCGGCTAGAAATATTTGCCATTTGACAGACACAATGATCTTGGGGACATTCTGCTTAAAGTAATCGGTACACAGCCTGATCAGTTCAGCTTCGGAATGACTCAGAGCCAAGGTGAGGGTTTCGCAGAAGGTGTCGACACTCAAGTTCCGTTTCACAAATTCCAAGCACTTCGCTCTGAGGTTCAAAACCTGGTATTTGTCGGCCGCCGTGAAGAGGCCGAATACATTTTCCTGGGAAATCAGAGTGGCATCTCCGCAGTAGAGGTAACACAGAAAGTCTGAAAATGTGGAAGGGTCGCAGTCGTCTATTTCAACGATACCGGTCGCGTTCTCCTTCATGTCATGTCGAAAGGTGGAAGCGAACACGGGAGACCGGGCTTTCAGGATTGTTCGGTGTGCCGGGAATTCCGAGCCTTTGAGCTTGATGGTAACGTCATAATCTTTTTTGCTAAGAAATAATTCTTTGAGGTCATGATTTAACTCATCGTCATAAGGCCAAATGGAAGATCCTGAGGCAGAAGCTTCACCTAATTAAGAAAGAAATTATTATTATTTATAACAGTTTTATGTAGTACAGATTTTATTTTAAAAGTGCTCATAAAAGAACTTGTGATTTATTTTGTGAGGCGTATTAAAACGCAAAAACTTACATTTTTCTTCTACAGTCTGTATAGATGCTTCTACAATCTGGGTATATACTTCTACAGTCTGAGTAGATACTTCCACAGTCTGAGTCGATGCTCTCACACTTTGGATGGAAGCTTTTACACGTTGAGTCGATGCTTCCACATTTGCATGCTCAGGAACATTCCCTATTGTATTAAAAAGTAATTGTCATTTTAAATTAAATTACGCACATTTAGTCACAACTCTATAAACAATGCTGAGAGATCAAATATCGAATGCAAAAATAATTAAAATTGCAAAAATATTCAAAGACGTGCTCAATTCTTTTGAATAATTAACACATGCAACTTTGCTCGTTAGCACATGCAATTACATTTTCAGATTGGCTTAGTTATGTAATTGGAGTAAATTTTTAAACCTAAGTTTGAAACATTGTTTTTTCAGGCAGTTTTTGTGTTACAACAATTTCAATCCAAGATATTGGTGAAAAACCCATCAAGAAGAAAAACGCATTTCCATAAGAAGTCATTTCATGATAACCATTGCTTGAAAGCTAGATTTTTAAATCAAACCAAAACAGGAAAATTAATATTTCCCCTTCTAATTAAGATAGAAACATGATTTAAACGTCATTTTAAGAATACAGAAAAACAGAAAATTATTATTGCAATAAAAGTTTTTTAGAAAATTTGAAGATTTTGGATCCCCTTAAAAATACAAACGTTCATTTATCCTTATTGAAATACAATAAATTTCTTAAGTTAATTGTGGTCAGTTTCAATGGATTTCTCTTAAAGATGGTTTTGTCTAAATTCTTATAAACCGTGGTAGATACAGGATTTCGATGGTCTTTATTTTTATTAGTAGCTGACTGTCAGTCTTTCCGAATAATAATCATGGCATTGTTTGATTACGGAAACTTAAGAGTTCATAAACAGAAAATTATTTTTCTGAAATGTAGGTATTAAAAATGTTACAGAAAAAAAAATTGCATATGCAGCATTTTTGTTTAAACGATCTGCAAAAAACTTTTAAAGGAGAATAGCAAATAATTATAAAAATAATACTTATTTTGAAATTTTAAATATTGAATTTTTAAAATCTAATTATAACCGAAAGATGGATTTTTTATGATTGGGTTTTCAGCGAATTGAAAATGCATAAGTTTGTTCATCTCTTATTGAAGTGCAATAACAAATTCTTAAGACAACTGAAGTCTAATATATTATTTTTCTTAAACAGAGATTGGTTTTAAATTCTTAAAATCATTCAAGCTACTAAAATTGCTATAGGTGCAGTTTTTATTTTTGTTAGCATTGAAGTATTTCCATAACAGCGTTTCCGAATAATAATCTCGGCATTGTTTATTCACGGAAACTTCCGGGATTTCATCAGCCAAAATTATCATTAAGAAATATAATCAAGAGCTCACATATTTAAAAATAAATGCATGTGTATATTTTTTAATGTAGAATTTGCGGTCATCCAACAAACACTTACTGTCACTCCCGCCAGGTGTCGACCTCCTCATGGTGCAAACGACTGTCAGGACATTGTCCGGCAACAGCTCTGACCTTAACCTGCTGAGTTCTGGTCTCGAAATGAATCGAAGTAAATCATGATAAAATCCTCTTGGATAAAAATTCCGAAAGTCTTTCGTAACATGTTGTTCGCTGTATCTTTCCCCTTTCGCCGTTTTCAGCGAAAGGGAAAATGACACTCTGATGGAGCGACCGGAATCCCATTTACGGAGCCGCAGATCCACGTGTCCAAAAGAATCAGTGAAACTCCGACCATTCGGGAGGATCCGCAACCACCATCTTCCACCGCCGAAGGCGAATGGAGGACTTTCGTAGAATGCGCCGTCATGTTCCCTAAGAGCGAAGAAACCTGCGATTCTCCATTCGACGACGAGATGCTCTCCATTTTCATGGGTCGTAATGGTTCCTTTTTTTAATGACATGGCGGGTATCATTCTGTATAAATACTTAATTCTTTCGAGACAAGAAGAGGGGATTCCTTTTTTTCAGATGTTCAACGGCAAGTGTCACCTGAAAAGAGAAAAACGGTGTCAACAGAATATTTCCATTCCATTCGTGACAGAGCATTGGTGGGTGGACACGAAATTCAGTCGGCGTCAATAGTGTCATGAGGCGTCCTAACCGGACTCTTCAACGATAATATAATTCAGATTTATTTAAGGGGCTACTTCATTCACCTGGAAAGAATTGCTGGCTAATGTTAACACTATGGAAGAACTTTACATGGATATCACGTTTGTGTTTTAATATTTTTGAATATTTCTTTTTTTTAAAACAGTAGATAGCTAAGATGGACCTTTACATCTGCCTTCTTTTACTATTTTGAGTTTCAATGCATATTTTTCTTTCAAGCGGATTCTTTCACTTTCGAAACCGGTTCCGAAGATGAAAGTGTCCCCATTAAAAATATCTAAAAACAAATTAAAAAAAAAGTTTCATTACAAATAGATTTCAGTTAGCCAATGCAAAAAAAAAAAAGTTTAAAAATACTAAAATGGAAACAAAATAATAACAGGATATAAAATTTCTACCTTAGGAAAAACATTAGTGAATGGGATTCTTTGCTTGACTAAACCAGCCTCTTAAGGAAATTTTAATGAGTTATTATTTATAATATAACATCACTATCGATAAACGCTGTTCAAGAGAAAATGGGCTTGTGATGCCGACGCACAGCGTTTTACGAAGATTTTTTTTTAACATTTTAACTATTTTTATTAATGGTATTTTTATCTAAATAAAATAAATATAAAAAACAAACATATATTGTTATTCCTGCATTTTTTTTAAATTCAAGATGGACCAATTTCGAAAATATGTTCAGTCGTGGAATAAAAAAAAGCAAACACCCCCTACTAACTCTGCAATTAATTAAAGCAGAAGAATTAATTAGTATTGAACGATTGGATATAAAGTCTATATTTAAATGGTGTTTATAAAATTGGCTTAGGAAAATCAAAACCAATTACATAAAATAACATGCAAATCTAAACTGGAGAAAACTTTGTTTCTTCCAATGCCAGCACCCAATTTTGGCATTATATTATAACTTTTTGTTCAAACCGTGCTTAAAAAAGAAACTTCAAGTCATTTACATGTCTGTAAATTTTTGAATTGTAAGCGTTCAAATTTCAGAGTTTCTATTGTTGAGTAACATTTCCATAATATTAACAGCTCTTGAAATTATCCTAATGTGACAATTTTTTATGTGGTTATAATACTACAAACTCAACATAAATACATAAAATTTGTAAAAAAGATACATTAATTATGAAATTAAGATTCGAAAAAATATGAATTGCAACCTACATCATTTTTGATAGGTTTATATTTATTATGTCCTGCTTTATCCAAATTATCAAATTCAAATTTTTCTTCGAAGTAGTTTTCTAATTATGCTTCAGAAAGTCCAAATGATAGTTTAAGGGACCATCTAAGATGCGCAGAAAAGCAAAATTTGAAAAATTTATATTTTATTTCTTTTATAGAAACATTCGGGTTGGAAATAGTCGAAATATATTAAGCAAGTGTGTTTTGTAAAACATTCTAGTACCTCTATTTTTCTTACCTCGGATATAGGTTCTCTACGCTTTTATTTGGTATATCTTGTCTTAATTTTCTTCAGAACACATCCATTTTCATGAAACAATAATATTTAATTGCAGAACGAACATAAATACTACAATAATTCTCTTTTTTTAACATCTAGATTCATAAATGCGTACAATCAATCGTACGTCTCGTTTCAAGAAAAAGCATAGAACAAACAAAACCATAAATCAAAATAGAATACAAAAAAGTCATATTAGTTCACACAGCTTAAAAAATATTTGTTCGCCAAGGAGTTTGAAAGTTGAGAGTCTGAAACCACAACAATGTGAAAGGGTCTTTTTGGCAAGAAACACCACATTAGTAGAAGTGGTATATTCATTCTATAGCATTTCATCGAACATCAAAATTCAGTTTGGATTCAGCCCCTAAAGCAGTCTCATTTTAAAATAATTTTTGTGAAAGTAATAGTACGAATTTCGTGAAAAAAAGTTTTTAGTTTAGTTGAAGAGTGTAGACTTTATTTGTGGTGTCAAGCGTAGGTATCGCCATTGAAAAAATGGGTTTGTTTTTATATGTAGATTTCCCCCTAAGAAAATTTTACATAAATCATTTAAAAGTAGAAATTATTTCCAATCGTTTAGTACCACAATTCTCTACTACAATAATTTGTTGCTGAGTTAGGAGAAAGTGTTTACTTTTTCCCCATGACTGTATGTATGATAATGCAGGGTTCCCAGCAAAATATGATTGGAAAATTACCTGACTTTCCATGACCAAATCTCAAAAAATTCCTTGAATTTCTCTGATCAGATTTCAAAATATTCTCAGACTAAAAGTACATACAGTCACCGCCAAAAAAATCTTGACTCTTTCGATTTTTGATGTTTTTTTAAATATCTAGAAATATACACAAGGAATCATTCTGAAACTACTGGTGTGTAAACAAAATAGTACACGTCATATATTTTGACAAAGATTTTCCCTCGAAATCTAACAGGGGACCGTCAATAAATTGAAAAAGAACGAAGATCTTTTGGATCACCCTGTCAAAACTAATGAAGCAAAACAGTTTAAACTGCAGATAATGATTAAGTGGCTTATTGTGATAAGTTGTGTCGATTTTTATGAATATAGCTTGAAAACTCGTAGAGAAATTAAAGTTTTTATAAAAACGGTCCAAAAAATTTCCAAGTTTTTTGCTTATAATTTTCAGAGCTCTTCATAAAACACAATAATCTTTTCAGCAAATATGACAAACAACATTGCACATAACACCCTGTAATCAGAATTAAAAAATAATAAAAAATGTATGAAAAATGAACGGGTTTACAAAATAATTTTTTACTGCGCATGCGTCAACGCTATTAAAATTTCATTTGCATATTATGTTAGTTAAATATATAGAGCAACTTTAGTGAAAGTCTCAAAAACATAGCTTAAAAACTCTAAAAATTATCGTCAATAGAATATGGTCAAAATCCGTTACTTCCAAAATAAAGCAAAAAGATAAGGAGTTGTATCCAAATATATTAGTATGTGCAATACTGTGTAAGTACTAATCAATGGAATATGGATACAGCCCCTCATCTTTTTGCTTCATTTTGGGAATAATGGATTTTGATAATATTCTATTAACGATAATTTTCAGAGTTTTCAAGCTATGTTTTTGAGACTTTCACAAAAGTTGCTCTATACATTTAAATAACATAATATGCAAATGAAATTTTAATAGCGTTGACGCATGCGCAGTAAAAAATTATTTTGTAAACCCGTTCATTTTTCATACATTTTTTATTATTTTTTAATTCTGATTACAGGGTGTTATGTGCAATGTTGTTCGTCATATTTTCTGAAAAGATTATAATGTTTTATGAAGAGCTCTGAAAATTATAAGCAAAAAACTTGGGAAAATTTTGGACCGTTTTAATAAAAACTTAAATTTCTCTACGAGTTTTCAAGCTATATTCATAAAAATCGACACAACTTATCACAATATGCCACTTAATCATTATCTGCAGTTTAAACTGTTTTGCTTCATTAGTTTTGACAGGGTGATCCAAAAGATCTTCGTTCTTTTTCAACTTATTGACGGTCCCCTGTTAGATTTCGGGGAAAAATCTTTGTCAAAATATATGACGTGTATTATTTTGTTTACACACCAGTAGTTTCAGAAAGATTACTTGTGTATATTTCTAGATATTTACAAAAACATCAAAAATCGAAAGTGTCAAGATTTTTTTGGCGGTGACTGTACAATGAAACTTGTTACTTTTGCAATCCTTTATCAAAATTAAGTTTTTTTTTCTACAATAGTTCTTCAAATTTCTCGATTTTTCCCCCCGACTGTTTGAAAAAAATTATGATTTTTTAACGAAAGTATTTTATGAAGTGTGTAATTTTTAATTTTTTTCTCTAAGACATTTCCATCACTTTTTAGAAATATTTGTATATTCACTGACTTTTCCTAAAGATTTTAAAATTTCCATCACTAGTTTGAGTTTCCCTGACTTTCCAAATTTTCCCTGATGCTGGGAACTCTGTAATGTATGCAGTAATATGTACAGTCATTAGGGAAAAAGGTAACCAAACCAAACTAATTTTTCAACAAATTATTATTTTAAAAGAAAATTACTGATACCAGATGATTTTGTATGCTTTTCAATGATGTATACAGAAATATGACTTAAGGAGTCATCTGCTTATCAAAATGAACTCAACTTTTTACATTTAAATAGCAATACCTAACAGATGTATCACACGGGGAACGATTTTTCCGCAAACATAATACAAAACACGATCGTTCATTTTGCCCTGTGTTCGGTAAACAAGTTTTTAAAACTTTTCGCGGGGTCATTTAATTTCTCGCTCAGCTCCAATTGGTCAGTTGATCAGAGCTGAATGAATGACCAACATTTTCCGTGCAATGCGGGAAACGCTCGGTAAACAAGAATTCTTCAATATATCAAGGTCAAGAAACTTTTGTTGACTGTAGCGTTGCGTAGGGAAAGAAGTTCTGCGAAAGGGGTTCGTGTGAAACCGCTATAAGTTTGACACGATAAATGAATTTTACACCCTTCAATTAACCTAAATCCAAATTTTCATGGAATTTGTACAATTAGTACAAAATTAATTATTTTATAACGAGTATATTTTAAGAGTCGTATCCAAGTTGAAGTTATGTACTCAATTGTTCAAATGCTACAGAATGACTGTCAGTTTGTCAATGTATTATATCTTGCCAACGGTACCATTTTACTAGGTTAATTTTTTTGGTTACTGTCAACGCAAATGTTTCAATAAAGTAAGTTTAATCAGTTTATTATTTATGGTTTTCTGCACATAATAAACAGTCCCTTAAACCATTATTTTGATCTTTTTTAGCACTTTCCAACAAAGTTGAAAAGTGCTTATGCATTCGGTTTGTCTGGCCGTCTGTCCGTCTGTCCGCGCTCTAACTCCCGTAAATATACTCGGATTGCTATGAAATTTTTATACGTTATTGAGGTTTACCCTAGCACGAACCGTATTGAAAATGAAGTATCTATCATGATTAGTTTATCTACAGAGAGAATCAAAAGTTTCCCGATACATTACGGCCTATGGGGAAAAATCGTTAATATACTCGGATCGCCATGAAATTTTAGGACGTTATTGAGGTTTACCCTAGCACGAACCCTACTGAAAATGAAGTATCTACCATGATTAGTTTATCTACAGAGAGATTCAAAAGTTTCCCGTTACATTACGGCCTATGGTGAAAAATTGTTAATATACTCGGATTGCCATGAAATTTTAGAACGTTATTGACGTTTACCCCAGCACAAGTCCTATCGAAAATGAAGTTTCTACCATGATTAGTTTATCTACAGGGCGAATCAAAAGTTTCCCATTATATTACGGCCTATAGGGAAAAATCGTTTCAAAGAAATTTTAAAGATGTTACACCCTGTCAAACATATTAAAATATGCATTCTCTAAAATATAAGGTGAAAATGTAGCTATTATTTATTTACAGGGCCACACAAAAGAATTCTATTAGATAATGGTAAAAGGGGGAATTGTGTGTGACATATTTTAAATATATTCAGCTTTTTCATGTATAATAAAATTGATATATGTCACTGAAGCTTAATATAAATTATACGCTACTGTCTTGCATAATATGAAGTACATAGCATTTACAGGGCCATACAAAAGATTTCAAATAGTATATTCTTTCCGAAGTACCGTATATGTGTCCGATGATGGCTGATGGAGGGATGAAATGCATTTTAATTATGATATTAGCGTTTATATTTTGCTAAATATATGCACATTATATGGTGTGTATAAATGTTATAGTTCATATACAGGGCTACCCAAAAGAGCTCACCAACGTTACTGAATATGAGCGTAAATTATTTAACCGTGGTTCTTAAATAAGCTATGCATTTTTACGCTGAGCTGCATTCAATTTACTGAGAAATGTTTGCAGAATATAGATAAAAGGATATACAGGGCCACGCAAAGAATTCGGTACATGGACGCCTATGAATGATGATTTATGAGAATGTGATTTCAGTTGTTTTAAAAGTGTTTTAGCTTACAACAACTTTTAGCCTAATGCTGATGTGTAATAAAGGTACAATGTAAACTACAGGGCTGAACAAAAGTATTCAAGTATGTTTCCATCTAATAGTATGAATTGCTGAAAAAGAAATTTCAAGCTACTGGGTATTTTCTTGCTAAGCTAAATTTTCCCATTATATGAACTGACATTATGAAATACAGGGCTGTTCTAATGTACTGGAATACATATTTGGGTATATTTGGATATACACTATTATTTTCCTAAATAACAAAGTTTTGTTAAAGTTTTCATTAAGTGTTGGAAAGTGCTTCATAATCTATGCTTAACGCATGATTTTTCTTACTTGTTAATTCTAATTTGAAAACTACTTGGAACAAAAATTTGAAATAGAGTATTTGTATAAAGCAGGACATAATAAACATAAATCTATAAAAAAGTGCAACTTGCAATTCACATTGTTTTTTTTTTCGGATTTTAATTCTGTTATTCACATTTTTCTTAATTGAAAATTTAATGTATTTATGTTTGGAACACTTAGTATTATAAACACACACAAAAAATAATTACATTACGATTACAATTTCAGGCGATATTTATAAAAATAAGGAAATGTAATTTAACATAAGAAAACTTAATTTTGAATTGTTACGATTCAAAAAAGTTATCATTCGAATGACTTCAAGCTTAGTTTCTAGGCATAATTTCAAACAAAGGTTTAAAATATTTTGTCAAAATCGGGTGTTGCCATAGAGAAAAACAAAGTTTCGTTTAATTTTGAATTCTAACTAGATAAAAAAAGTTTGGTCTGACTTTCTGAGTCATATAGTATTTAAAAATTTTTGAGCAAATTTTATTGAAACTAATTCATTAGATGAACTAAATCATAATCCATCAATTTTTCCTGTTTAATAAATAATGCATACAAGATGACTATAAAGTCAAAAATTTCTTAAAACAAGAAGTCAGACATCCAGCATAAATTATGAAACACTTTCCAACATTCACAATACTGTACGGTTTAAGAATCTAAACAATTTGAAAACGCATAACAAACTAAAAGAAAAAAAAAACTTTGAAATTATCAATCAGAGTCTTCTTTTTAAACATATAAATATATACGCAAAATCAAGATGTAACACCCCCCTTTTTTTTAAGAAATCATTACCTTCTTTAGGGGGGAAGGTTATAATCCAGAATTTCTGAAAAAAAAAAATCCCATTAAATTCTGTTTTTATTATTAATTTCAAGATTTTACGGTAAATGATACATAAAAAAAATAATTGTCAATATATTGTTACATTATAAGTGGTATTTAAATCACTATAGAAATGGCATTTTGCTAAAATAATTTCAAAGAATTCATCTTTTATAACAGAAAATAATTTGCATGGTGCCGTCATTTACATTCACAGAAAGAAGATAACAATGTTATTTTCTTCCTCTAGGCATAGATGGCTACATCAAACAAGTTTATTTACTTATTTGCAAAACCGACATCTTTAAACAATTTCAAGATAAATAGTGTGTTAAAAAATAATAGCAATAGATGCAAAAAATTATTTTGAGTTATTGAATTAGTTTTAAATATTAAATAAAAGAAAGAAAATTTAATCAAACTTAAAAAATATATTTACTCCATCAGTCTTGTAGGATTGTGTAAAATTCAGATTATCAAGCTGCAATTTTTTTTTCAAATGCAAATTGAGTTAAAATTTAAAGAAGATTCATAACTTTAAAAGAGATAATTAATCTAAAAGTTACATTTATTATTATTTTGAAAATAAGGATTTTTATTATTTCTTTTTTGAGGAGGGGCTTATATTTTAGAACAGAAGAAAAATCGAAATTTCTGAAAAGTAAGGAGAGAACTTATATTTGAAGGGGTTTACTATCGGGATTTGATTGTACATACATATTTTACCTTGAACTTGTTAATATATACATGCATACAGGGCGAGTCATAAATATCGAAACAATAGGCTATCTCTTTAAATATTGCCCATAGACCAATACTTCCAACTGCAAAAGTTCATAAAAAAGTTGAATTTTCTTATAAGATACGTTGCAATTCCATGGGGGGTCTATTTGAAAAAATACGAAAATTAAATTTTTATACGGCTCCCGTAGGGCAAAATTTCCAATTAGGAAATTATACCTTATGCATTCCTAAATTGAACAAAAAAAATTTCATCTCCATATCTAAAAATCTGACAGAGATATTTAAATCCAAAATTCTCGAAAAATCGTGACTTACACCACTTAACCATGCCTGTAAAAGAATATTTATCGCATTTTGAGAGCAGATAAGGGATCGTCCACAAATTGTGCATTATTATATGTCGGTTTAAGACAGTGCCTCTTATTTGGACATGACAAAGCAGCGTATTGAATTAAATCTAAACTTGCTTTCAAAATTTGTTACTCTACATTGCAGGTCTGCATGGATCGAAATATCCAGGTCCAGTCCCAAAATGACCCATAGATAAAAAAGTTTGGCCCGGCCTGGAAAAATGTTAAAATCACAGCACGAACTGGCTTCGAAAAAAGTTTAAATCATAGCCCGGCTCAGCCGTGAATTTCAACATAGTTTTTTACTTCAATGTGGTTAAAAATTGTTTCGTATGGAGGATTTCTGACCAAAAATACTTATTATAGCTTCTTGTTTTTTATATTTATACTTTTTATTATTTAAGAAGCGTCGAAAGCTGTGATGTACGTATTTTATCAATGAATCTATATGTAAATGTTTCACTTATATTTTGATACCGTTACTTCATATCCCATGCGTGGGAGACTTTGAAAAATGTTATACAGTAAAACCTTGTTAAGACGGAATCACATAGGAAAGAAAAAATACGTCATAGAAAAATAACCTTCTTAGGAGGTGTAAATGGAGTTTTTTTTTCTCTGATATTATTGTATTTATTTTGCATGGATCATCACATTATCCGCTTAAGACAGAATTTTGTCATAGGCAGATTTTTTTCACTGGTTTATCGTATTTAAGTTTTTTGCCTTTAAATATACTATTCCTTAAAACAAATGAATTTTAAAGGTTTCTTTTTCTTTTTGCAAAATAAAAGCGATTAACATCCTCTCCAGGACGATAAAAAGCCTGAAATTGTGAGAGTTAAAAAAAAAAAAAAAGACAATCTACATCTTAGAAAATGCATTCTTTGAAGTAACTGACGAACATTTAAACAGTAAACTTCATTTTCCTGTATAATGAATTTTCCCCCACTATTTCTTATCATTGAATTATTAAAAGTTAAGAATTATTTAAAAAAGAACTTAAAACATGTCATTTTTGATTATTTTACATTAGTTTTGTTTTGTCAAATTAAAAAAAATATTTACTTTTGAGAATAGGATTTTTTTTAAAAGTTATATTATTTTTTCAATAAATATTTACAATAGTTTTAAAATTAATATTGAAAAACAAAAACCCTGGAACAAAACTATAATCAGATTTTCATCTTTAATTAAATGGAAAGAAATTGAAGTCTGATAAAAAAATGTTTCGAGTTATAAAGATTTTTAATTATCATTTAAACCAGTACTAACCATGTGAAAATTTTATAAATTGTATGAGAAATTTTAGGATGTGTTTTTCTTAGCAAATTATATGGCTTATCATCACAAGTAAAGGAAAAAAATCAAAACACTAACTCAAAAGATAGATTTTTACACGTTTCCTAGAAATGTCAAAGTAACATTGTTTTTTCAATTGCGCACATTTCAATTTGTGTCTAATCCCTTAAAACCCGATGAATTTTTTAAACGGCTATAACTTCGCGAGTTTTAAAGATATGAAGACGCAACTTTTTGTGTCTTATTCAGGACTGGGTAAGGAAAGTTTCCCTAATTGGAAATTTTGCCCTACGGGGGCATTTTAAATAAAATGCTACTAAATGCTACTAAATGCATTTTAAATAAGGGCTACTAAATTTTATATAAAAATTTAATTTTCGTATTTTTTCAAACAGACCCCCCCATGGAGTTGCAACTTATCAAAAATTTCACCTTTTTTTTATGAATTTTTGCAATTGGAAGTATGGGTCTAGGGGCAATATTTAAGGAGATAGCTTATTGTTTCGATATATATGACTCACCCTGTATATGTGTGTGTGATAAAAGAAACAATTATTTACTAAAATCAAATATATACTTTACTGGGATATAAAATCCATGTGTTTTAATAACAAAAAGATCTTAAGAAAATTATTTTCCCATGCTGAAATGTGTAAAAAATTTCCTCAATCAATAAATTTAAAATGAGATAGTCGTAAAATGTCTGTTACCTTTCCCCTAAGAAATATTTTTAATCCATCATTTATAAAAACGCTAAATTTGTAGCTTCATCAATTTAAACATTTGATTGAAAATCCTTTTATTCTATGATTGAAAATGATTTTTTACATAATTAAGGACACAGAATATATATTTCCTGCATAGTGACAAATAGAAGCAGTTAAAAAAAAAATTAAAAAAAAGAGTACTATCTGTAGATTGAATGTTAGTAAAAATCAATACACATTTATTTCTTCATAAATATACAGGGTTCATACTCATTTTCCAAGAAAAAATCCAATGAATATCCCCTGATGTATTTTACGGATGTACAATTTTTCCATATCAACAATTAACGACATTTTAATGTTACATATAGGGTGTTTCAAAAATGACTGGTATATTTCAAAAATCAACAAAAACTAAATGGGCATTGATAGAAATACGCCGTTTGTTGCAATATGCTTGGGACAACAGTAAATTTTCAGACAGATAAACTTTCGAAATTAGTTACAATTTTCAACAACATATGGCGCTGTGCAGTCTAGAAAAATCTAAAGTACTATATTTTCCACATATCTACCATGCACAGCAATAATTTGGAGTAGTCTCTGAACGAAATTATCAGAAACATTTTTAAACGCGTCCGGTGGGATGGCTTCGCATGCAGAAGAGATGTACTGCTTCAATTTTTCAATTGTTTCTGGATTGTGGCGATACACCTGGTCTTTCAAGTCAAAATTCCTCTGTTTTAAGAACTAAAGCATTTTTTAACAGCAAACTTGTAATCTGTGAACAGCACACGGTTACAATTTACAGAATGGCGAACTCAGACTGTGTTTACTTCTACATCTTTCAAATCGCCTGCAGCGCCATCTGTTGTTTTAAACTGTAACTAATTTCGGAAGTTCATCTGCCTGAAAATTTACTGTTCTCCCAAGCATATTGTAATAAACGGTGTATTTCTATCACTGCCCATTTATTATTATTTTTTTTTTCAAATATACCGGTCATTTTTGAAACACCCTGTATGATAATAAAGCACGCGAACAGTAACAACTGCCCCCAATTTCCCAGAATATTCTGTCATTTTGGCAGGTTTTCTCAGGTTTGGGAAATTTTTTGTGTTGTCCCCTGAGATTCTCCTGATTTTTACAGCCTAAATTTCATCCCCTGAATCCCATATTCCCCTGATGAGAATGAACCCTGATATAGTCTCACGCAAAATAAATATAAGGATTAACTCAGAAATATCCAACCGAAACTATATTTTTTCTAAATGCGCAAAAACAACTAATTGAGGTGGGAAAATTCTTCAACTCAGCAGAAAAAAATGCCAGCACTCCAGGAATTGAACAGCAATTATTGTCAGCAGGCAGTGATTGAATCTATCCAGGGAGAAGGACAAGGATACTACCAATATCGAGCTGTTAGCAAAAGGAGGAAGCAGGTCCTAATGTAAAAGTCATTTGCAATTGTTATTGGAGGCAGTTATATTGTTAAATAAAAAATATCACGAAAATTAAATTATTTTTATTAAATGTATTTAATAATGACGTTTCAAGTTTATTTAAATTATTAATTGTTTCTGTAACTAATTTATCAATTACATATTTAAAAACTACAATATGAGCTTTATAATAGTTATTATAAGGTAAATGCAGGACACTCCCTGAAATCTGCACAGCTTGGGACAAGAGATTGTGCGGATTTCTGGTCATTGCTTTGTTTACATTTTTAAATCAGTAATTTCAAAATAATAATGCAGCTGAGATTATAATGAATGCTTGCAATACAATAAAATGTGAAAATAATTAAGTAATAAACTAAAATAATAAAAATTTAGTTAACTTTTTTAAATAATTAAAGGGTCATTCCATATCACTTCATCCAGACCATGAAAATCCATGGTCTCAGATTTTGTTGAAAATTTTTGTATTTGTTCTTTTTACCATTCTTATTAATAATCTAAAATAATACTTCAATATCTCAAATAGTTTTTGTGAAAAAAAAAATGTTGAAATAAACTGAAAAGACACTTGAAAGGGTCTGTTTTTAAGAAACATTGTTTCAGAAAAAAAAATAATAAGTTTACTCATTTTTAACATATTAAATTGATATTTGCAACAAAATGTTCACAAAAGAGTGGAGATCTAAGAAAACTAGTAGGATGTGTCAATCCCAAAACTTTCTTCTATCTCATGAGTACATTTTAATATTTAAAAAAAAAAAAAAAAAAAAAAAAAAAAAAAAAAAAAAAACGTGGTGACCCTAAAGTTACCCACTATCGAATTTCCTCGAACATTTGACCTAGCCTAATGAGATTCTGGTATCCGAAAAGCCTAAAACGTAAAATTTAATTAATATTCTGAGAAAATTAGCTTAGTAGTGCCTCATGTTGGGTAATTTATACTAAAACCTAATAAGCATCTATTTATGTCAAGACCTAACAGAATCTGAAATTTGATGGAATTTCGTCCATTAGTTCTTGAGATATTGTTATAACAAAAAATTTGCAAAACGTAGCACAGCAACAACATATCTTGAACAATTTATGCCAAAACGTAAAAAAGCGTCTAATTATGTTATGGTGTAAAAGTATCTGAAGTTTGATGAAATTCTGTGCATTAGTTCTTGAGATATAGCTAGTTTAAAAAAAACCGTGTAAAACATAGCACAGCAGCACCATCAGTTGAAGGATTTATAACAAAACGTAAACATCGTGTAATTATGTTATATGTCATTTTGTAACAAAATCTGAAGTTTGATGAAATTCTGTGCGTTAGTTGTTGAGATATAGCTATCGGAAAAATTGTGCAAAATGCAGCATAGCTGCACCACCTATTGCAAGGTTAATACCAAAATGTAATCAGCGTCTAATTATGTTATATATTCTAGAGTAACAGAATCTAAAATTTGATGAAGTTCTCTGCATTAGTTCTTGAGATATAGCTATCGCAAAATCGTGCAAAATGTAGCATAGCAGCGCCACCTATAGGACAGTTCACACCAAAACCTTATCAGCGGCTATGCATCTCAAGGTATCGCGGAATCTGAAGTTTGGTGAAATTCTGTGCATTAGTTCTTGAGATATAGCTATCATGAAAATCATGAAAAAATGGCATAGCAGCGCCACCTGCTGGCCAATTTACACCAAAACTTAATCAGTGTTTACGTGTATCAAGGGGTCACAGAATCTGAAGTTTGGTGAAATTCTGTGCATTAGTTCTTGAGATATAGCAATCTTGAAAATCATGAAAAATGTGGCATAGCAGCGCCACCTGCTGACCAATTTACATCAAAAGTTAATCAGCGTCTACGTATATCAAGGGGTCACAGAATCTGAAGTTTGGTGAAATTCTGTGCATTAGTTCTTGAGATATAGCAATCTTGAAAATCATGAAAAACGTAGTATAGCAGCGCCACCTGCAGGCCAATTTTCACCAAAAACCAATAGGCACTAACTCATATCAAGGTCTAACTGAATATAAAATTTTATTAAATTTCGAGCATTAGTTCTTGAGATAGAGCGCCCACAAATTTTTTGTCACATACAGACAGACAGACAGACGGACAGACTCACAGACAGACATTTTCTAAAAATAGTCAAAACGTGTTCAGGACCTTCTAAAACGTATAAATACGTCGAAAACCGGAAGTCGAAAATTTTCATGAATCCAATACTTTCTTCTTGTAAAGATAGAAGAAAGTAAAAATAGTTTGATGATCATATTTTAATTTAAGAGCCCCCAAAATTGTCTAAAATTTGTTTTTATGAAAAATTTTGTAAGAAAAATGATTTTTCAAATCTCATTTTTGAAAAAGGCATAGCAGTCAAACAATCAAAAAAATTTTTAATTTTACGTAAATGTATAAACTGAAAGACTGAAAAAAAATAGTGGCTTTTTGAGTGCTTATATGTTTTATTCATCACAAACCAAAAAAAGCATGTGTTTGGCTGAAAAAGCAACTGTCATTGCTACCAATTTTTATCCAGATGTCACCACTAAAATTTAGAAGCAAATTTTGCCTTATCCAATTACAAAACAAAGCAATTAAATAATTAAAAAATTTTCATTAAATTTTAATTGCAATAAAAAGCATAAAAGTTGGCAGGTATGCACTGTGTGCGCAAATGACATTGGGGATCCTAAAAAGCTTTAAAATTTTATAATGGATATTGATAAAAATAGCTTCTTTCTAAATACTGGCTGTTAAGAATATTGATTTATGGACCAAAACCAGAGTCTAACTGTTACTTGGGCACTTTTATTTAAAGGTATATGTAAGTGCTCTAATAGGTTCTACAGGGTCCCTCCCTATTCGAGTTGCTTTTCAAAAGAGGACACGAGAGAGGAGGTTTTTGTTATTGTGGAGAAGCCTGGGACCAAACAGGCAGTCCAGTGAGAATTCGAGAAAGAATTTCCTCATACAGTGAGCAGGGAAGGATTGAAAATTTGTCGAGGTCCACGGAGACCTTTGTGCATATGTCCAAGTGAATTGGTGAATCAATAGACCTATAAGACTCTACATTTTGACACTATTAGAAAATTTTCTGTGTTCCGGGAACTCTCGCACAAGACTCAGAACCCACTACTAAAAAAATGCGCTACTGACTAACCTATAGTTTAAATAAGACTTTGTGTAAATAAATATTATTTAATCATTTAGATTAGCTCAGTGGGTGAATTTCTTCTCATACGCTACCGGACTAATCCTTTAGTCCGAGAGGAATTTGCAACAATAATAAATAAATAAAAAAAAATCTAAGATGCAACTTTGTATTATAAAAATATTTATAGGATGCAATTTTTTGCATAATAATAATAATAATTAAATATCTGTGCTGCAGTAAATATATCTAATATCTGATTAATTATAAAAGAAAGTTTAGAGGAATAATTTTAAGAAATATTTATATACAATGGTTTATAGGTGTTTAATTACTGAAAAACCTCTATTAATTCAGAAAAAAAATAAGCACAGTTTTTTTTTTATTATTATTCAACTAATAATAAAGGTTCTAAAAAGATGTACGAAACCAATCAAAAAAAATATTTAGGGCACTTTATAATATGCATAAAATACCTAATATTAATTATAAAATTTAAAAAAATTATTCATATATAAATATAAGACAATTTAAAATTATGTCATATTGTTCAGTCAAGTGAAATTTCAGCTCGTTATGATCTTATTATCACAAGTTACAAAAGTTAAAACTTATCAGATTTTGACATCCACCTTTTTATAAAATTTGAGGGGGGAAGGGGAGATAATAAGAGAGAATGCAAAAAATGTTGAATCTACAGCATAGGCAAGCCTAGGATTATTAGAGTTTGAGTTATATATATATGGTGGTGATAATGAAATGAAAAGAGATTGAAATGTCATGTACCAATAAAAAAGGGGGGATGATATCCTAATATCATATTTTGGTAAAAAAAGAAACAGGCAGCTTTGACCATTCTTAGAAAATTAAAGCAGTAGTAAAAAAAAAAAAAAAAAAAAAATTCCATGCTCAACAATGCGAAATTTTCTGACACAATATCCAGACTCTCTTTTAATAGAAAAAATATGAAACCTGCTGACATTTTTTAAGAGTCTTATAAGCGACCTGCTTTTCTATTTTACATTCAATTAATTATAACATGATTTATAAACAATTATTTTCTCAGTAAAACGATATTTTTTGTTTCTAGAATATAGCTCTGTGTAATTAAGATTCAAAATGTCCTATTTGACAGCATTTTTCAAAACATTCTGCCTTTGTCGAAAAATCGACCAATATTACCAACTACATAATTCCTAAATAAGAGATTTTTCAATTGTGATGCATTTGAGTGCAAAAAGGAATTTAAAAATAAGTCAAAAAGTAAGCAGTTTAGATTTGAGTACATGACAATTTTTTCTTCATCAGCTATTTATTTTTAATTTGTTTTTGCTGTAAAAATTGTTCCTACCAATAAATTGTCAATACAAAAGTGTTAAGTAATACTAAGAAAATTTAAAATTAAAGTAGATCGACAATTTTATGAATTGACAAAGTTATGGATGCTTTCCTTCTTTAACACCCCCCCCCCTTTTTTTTTACAGTAAGAATTGTTCCTACAATTTTTTTTTTTTTAAATATAAAACTGATAGATAATATTAAGATTTATAATAAATTTAACTAAATTTGTTTTCTAGAGATTTGACGAAGTTATTTTTTTTTCTAACAAACTATTTTTTCACGGCCCAGTAAATTTTTGGCACTTTTCTAGAAGTAATAATTTTAAACTGATTTAATAACTATAATAATTAAGAAGTTATGGGAATTTTTCAATTTTCACCCTTCCGCTCTATTTTGAACCTTTTGGTCTGATTCTGTCCATTAAGGAGCTTGACCAAGATTTTCTGTGTCAGATCTGACGAAGTTATTTTTTTTTTCTAACAAACTATTTTTTCACAGCCCAATAAATTTTTGGCGCTTTCGTAGAAGTAATAATAATAATTTTAAGTTTGAAAGATGTTTAAGCAGAATTATGGAAATTATTATGTCAATAAAAAATGTTATTACATATTATATATGTATGCACCACGGGTGCAAGAAATCCATCCAAGTCAAGATTGAAATTTTTTCTGAGCATTATAGATAACTAAATGCAAAAAGGTTAGAAGATTTCTAAGTCTTGTATTATGGCTAAAAATTGATATCTTACAATAAAAGACAAGTGATTAAGGGTGTATTCGAAAAAACGCTTTTCCATCTTCAACAGCTCGAAATTTTCCGATACAATTTCCGACATTTTTAAAGGAAGGAACATGAAACTTGCTGAGGGGATTTTGGAAGAGATGTTGATGTATGAGGGGCCGTGCGATGTCATTTTACACTCAATTCATTAGAATTTGATTTACAAACAATTATCTTATCAGTATGACCCTTTTTTTCGTTCTCAGATCTCCTGCTTCGGAAAAATCGGTTCGAAATGCCGTTTTTGATTGCTTTTTTTACTATATTTTCTGCATTTATCAAAGAATCAACAATCACGGCACCTTGTGTACTTTCCAAATAAGAGATTTTGAACATTTGGTGCATTTGAGATCAAAAATGAATTAAAAAATAAATCAGAAAATTAGCAGTTTGAATCTAAATACACCCTTAAATGTTCTTGATGGTAAAACTGCTATTATTTAAGGATATAAAGTAGAATTTTGAGTAGTTAAACATTTCTGCAAGACTGAAATCAGTCCTGAAACTGAAGGTCTTGAATCCATGATATGCACACACAGAGATAGACAAAGTTTTATAACTGGTGGGGAAGGGGTCATGATTGGTGTTGATCTGCAAAAACTTTTCAGAAATTTTAACAGTGGAAAGAATGTTATAAGATAGCATTTCTTAACAAATACACTTAAATATCCAGTAATTTTGCCCCTACGCCTGAAATGAAATCTTTACTTATGTGATGATGCACTGCATTTAAGGCAGTTACAGATTTTAGGGGGGGGGGGGATTTGAGGACCAGTCTACAATACTAGACATCTATCTATTTATAAAAAAAAAAAAAATCGAAGAAAATTAACATATCACCAAGGGGTCAATAAAACCTATTACAATACAATAGACTCCCTTAAATCTGCACAGCTTTTATCCACAGGTTGTGCAGATTTTAGAGTTTTTGTGGATTTCTGGTCATTGCTTTCTTTACATTTTTAATCAGTAATTTGATGTAATTAATAATGCAATCAAAAGTATAATAATGAATGTTACAATGCAAAAATATAAGTAATAAACTAAAATAATAAAAAAATTAGATTTTTTTTAAATGATTAAAATATTAAAAGTAATCATAGCAATATTTAAATTCGAAATTTAGGAATATTAAAAGCAATCAATGATGCAGGGGTGATTCTGGATGAAATTTTTTTTTTCGGAAATTCGCATCGCATTTTCGGAAATCGGCGGGGGGGGGGGGTCGTGAGTCCCCCCCCCCTCCAGCGATCTTCAGACGAAATCAACAATATTTTAGCAAAATCGGCGATTTATTGCAAATTTTTGCCAAAATCGGCGTTTTTTCGACAATCTTTATACAAAATTTGCTTTTTTACACGCGATTTTTTCTCGAAAACGACGTTTTATTCCCACGATCTTTTGACGAAATCGGCGTTTTTTCCGTGATCTTTTGATGAAATCGGCCTATTTTTTTCAAATATTCTTTTGACAAGATATTTTTAAGCGATCTTTTAACGAAATCGGCGTTATATCCCCAATCTTTAGACGAAATCTGCGTTTTCCCTCCGTCTTCAGAAGAAACCAGCGTTTTATCAGCGATATTTGGTGAAATTGCCGTTTTTTCCGCGATCCGCACAGGAAATTCGCGTTTTTCATCGATCTTTTGACAAAGTTCGTTTACAAAAACATTGACGAAATCGTCGTTTTTCCACAAAATATTGACGAAATGTATGCTATTTCGGCGATCTTACCACGAAATTTGCATTTCTACGCAATTGTTTTTTCCGCGCGCAAAACCGTACAAGTTGGCAACTATGCGGAACTGATAACCATATTTCAAATTTTCGGAAGAGGATGCCTTAAATTTTCGGAAATTTCGGACGAGAATCACCCCTGCAATGATGTATGATTAAATATTCATTATACACATTAAATGTATTTTTCAAAAACTATTCAGTGAAACTTAAATCATAAAGCTAAATTATTAATTCAGATCAAAATGATGAAACAGAGTAATTTTATTTCAAATTTGGTTAGACTTAATAACCAAAAAAGCTTGATTAATACTATTGATATTACTATCGATAATTGAAATATATATATTTGGTAAGGTGATTGCGAATACCATTGATATCAACAATATGTTGAATTTTTTCAGCAATAAATTTATTCTTCGAAAAATGAATGCTTCGTGATCAATGCTTCGTGAAAAATGATAAATTCAGTAATTTTATATGAAATTACAAATTAAAAAATGTATGGAATTGATATAAAACTAAAAAAGTCAAATTCTGTCCTTATGTATGAACTGAAGGATTCATTGTTTACATCTGTAACTTAATAAGTGCAGATTTTAGGGAGTCTACTGTATTGTAAAATGAATTATTTAATAAAAAATAATACACATTATCACAGTTATAGTAAAATTTTTTATAAAGTTCCCCATAAAAATCATAGGTGTTGCTAGGATTGTTCATTTTGCCAAGGCAATGCTAAAACCAGACAAAAATCAAATTTTGCATAGCTATAAACAGTGATGCAATTTATATGAAAAAGAAACATAACAAATAAAAAAAAAATTTCTTGATAAATGTAAACAAAATTATAATACAAAAACACATATTTTGTTTTTCTTGCATTACTAGTCTCCCCTACCCCCTTCCAATAAAATAATCAATAAATTTGTATAACCAGTATGCAAAATTATAGAAGTATATTAACATTTTAATTTAAAAGCTTGTACTATGTATATTCATAAAATAATAACAAGAACAACATATTATGTTGTACCAGTAAAGATCTTAGTAAAATAAGAAAATTTCAAAAATCTTTTTTCAAGATGATTTTGTAGCAGTTTAGAATTTTTTTTTTAAATTAAATTTTGGCAGAGATGGAGACATTTTTTTCTTTACATTAAACTGCAATGCTCATGGATTCTTAGTGTTTTTAAATTTTTGTTTAAACATGCGATTATGATATAAGGTGGGTGACCATTAATCACCCTGGAAACACTTTGATCAGGAATTACCCAGGTTCATCCAAACTTCTTAGTTTCAGCAACTTCTGAATGAAAGGGGATAAACAAAGAAAAAAAAAAGATTTAACTACCATGAATTTTTAATATTAATATTGTTTCTTGGGGCCTATGGAGCAGATTCATTAAAACTGACCCACAACTTAGGTTCATTTAAAAGATATAAAATCATACAAACTTGAATTTTGTTTAAGACTGATATAATATAACCATGTCAGCGTCAGGCAGGTGAGCTAGTATAAAACAATATGTTTGTGTGACAGAAAACAGAATATATATTCCTTAGCATTAGCAACAAACAGAATGTAAACAAACCCCATGCTCTGGTAAGGCCAAAAATTCAGCCTACTTCAATATGATTTATATCGAAAGATTAAAATTTAAACAAAAGAATTAAAGAAAACAGGAGTATATAGATATAAGCCTTGCAAGTTTTTTTTTACTTAAGAGTAGAAAAATATGCAATCGTTTCACTGACCTGTTGAATTTAGGAGGTGAATAGCCCCCTCTTCTGGACTCTGGAGTAATATGTTGAGATTTTGTGTTTTCAGTTGTCAAAAAGGACAAGCCCCCCCCCTCCCACCTCAGTAATACACATCCCAGAGAAAGTTGTCTGAATTCAATAGTGCTCCACTGCTGTAGAACATACTAAGTGGGGAAAGAATTACTCCTTATGATGACAATAATATTAAGCGAAACTCATTTCTTCAGGGTTGAGATTGAACAAAAAGTAAAAAATCTGAAAATTGTGTGAACGACATTTGAGCAATAACACTTATGAATTTCAAGCGGAATAAATATTTTAGTTGCTATCAAAATTTATATATTGCATACAATTTAGCTTTAAGCAAATTAAAAAGAAACTGTTAGAAAGAATTAGGCAGAAATTATTTACTTACTGCAGTGAAAAGTCTAATTCACCAAGATACAGAGTTTAATAAAACCACTGACATGAATATTTTTTAATTGTAATTAAAAAAATAGTAGATATTTTTCTTGAAACAGCAAATCACAATAATTGCAACCACATTAAACATGATAGAGCAGTGTTCCTACTCTTTTTTTTTTTTTTTTAAAGTTTTTTTTTTTTTTTTAAAGTTTTTGAGGAATTATATTGAACAACATTAAATTGAACATTGATTGTTAAAAGGTGCAGCAAGCCAACCACTAAAAATGAAGATTTATGGAAAAATAATAAAAATAAAAAATTTTAAAGTGTTATTTAAAAGACAAATTAGTAATACTACACAAAAGATATTAAAAATTCTGAACATTAAAAGGAAGTCAGAAAAAATGGACTATTATATCAAAGTACAATAAGAAAAGTAAAAAACTATGAAAAAATATAAAAAATTCCCAAAAATTTAATTGGTGAAATTTCTTTAAAAATTGAAGAAAAGTCTGAAATTCAGATGAAGAATCTCATCTATGTTTCTTTTAACTTTCCATTTTTTTGGACAAAGTTAAACCAGAAACGAAATGTTTTTCAGTAACTGTAACGATGCGATCAAAAATGTTAAAGATTCAGAATGATATTTACATAATTTCACAAACTGGAATGATATATGACATAATTTCAAGAATCAGATCAATATGTCTTAACTCCACAAATCTGAGCATTGTTCCTGTTTGCTATGGTACATATCACAGTAAAAGTATACCATTTTTTTAAGAAAAACAAACAGAAAAAGATTAAAAGCTGTTGCAGTAAGACAAGTGACATTTAGAAAACATTTGGCTATATTTTGTCTAAAAATTTTCAAAAATTTATCCATCTTTTGCAATGGAATTTCAAATTAAGGATCAGCAAAAATAAAATAAGATGACAACATTTGATTAGGTTGATTCTATGCTGGGTAATTTGTCGGGGGTCTGTCCAGACTTTTCTCATAGGGTCCTGTTTTTGTGAATTTTAAATTAGTGATGTTTTTAGATTCTATCCTTCATAAAGCTAAGTGATATGCTCTTTGGTGAGTTCAACTGCTTATTTACAAGCTAAATTTTATTTTCAAATAATTAAATTTGTGAAAAGTTCAATTTGGAGGTGCAAAAATTATGATGAAAGGTTTATTTAGAAGACAAATAATTTTGTGAAGGATCTTGTTTTGGCATAAAATGTTTTCTGAAGGGTCCTGTTTTAAGATAAATTATTTTGTGAAGGGTACTTTAAAAGACATAAAATTTTCCTAAACTCATCCCTGTTTGTGCTGATGAATCACAAGTCACTCAGCCTTGAATCAATGAAACCATTATTAAAATGTTATAATAAAATGCAGTCTATTAGAGTATTCAATATGTAGAGAAACAGAAGGAAAAAACTCACCTTTGATAAGAAATCTGATTGTGGAAATAAATGCAGGCAAGAAACTACTCGGGTGCCTGAAAAAAAAAAGTGACAAATATGAGAGAAGAGACAAAATACTGAATGAAAATTAATTAAAAATTTCATTTAATGACCGGGTTGTTTTACAGTTAAAGATTTTATTTCTGTAATCGCCTTGACACTTTAAGAAATGGAAAGCTGTTTTAAACACCCAGTGTTGGTCTGTGGATAAACATTGTATTTCTTAAGAATATATTTATTCTATGCCTATGGCTGAATCGTCATAATTATTTTGTTACGATACACATACATGATTGCAATTTTAGATTTATGCAATTTAGTTATATATCATATGCGCAAAGTGTGCAATTTATTTCATTTGTTATTTGTGTTATTAATTAATGAAAATAATTTTCATCTTAAATATTTTTTATCATTATTATTCATTAAAACAAAAATTACACATTATGTAAGTTAATATAATCTAATTAAAAACTTCATCGTTTTGTAAAAATATATTTCTTAGTAGCTATGCAATAATTTAACACAGGAAAAACTTGATAATTGTTTTTTTTTTTTTTTTAATCAAAAGATAACCTTCATATATAAATTCAAAAATGCCAGTACACAAATCAGTAATCCTAGTATATTCTATCTATTCAAACCATAGCAAGTATTAACTAAAATTTAACCAAATCTTTTGGCAAAAATTTGAAAAATCACTTAAATCCACTTAGCATTTTTTATGTGAATTATCTTTGTTTACTTCAGACGATGGCTTAGAGCAGCAGTTCCCAATCTAGGGACATAAAAATAATATTGGTAATCGTGGAAATGACAAAAATGGCTAAAAATTCACTAAAATAGTTAGAAAAGTAACAAAAATGTTTAGAGATGTGATTAAAATTTTTATTACATAAATTTAAAGTTGATTTCAAACCTTTAAAATTTAAATTAGCATTAAAATAATAAATTCCATTCTAAGTTCCGAAAAAAGGGTGTTATTAATGCTTATTTCAATTTAAAAAATATATTAGCATCAACAAAAGTATTGTCATTATCATCATTGTACTAAGAATTTATTTATTTATTTAGAATAATTTTTCTAAGTTCTAAATTTTTTATTTATTTATTTTTTTACAGTTTTAAAGCTATTTAAAATTATGTTTAGAGATATTATGTAATTTTAATATTTTAAAAATAAAATGATAAAGTTGTAAGTTTAGTAAAGAGATTTTTAAATTCTCTACTTATACGTTTTTTTAAAGGATGGTTAACTTCTCACTTTGTATAACACCACAAAATTTTAGATTATTTTGTGCATTCTGACCCAAAAAGCATAAAAAATTATGTATTAATTATAGTAAAGCATTATGTTGCTGTTTATTTTTTAAGCTTGCAAACTTTAATTGCTAAATTTATTTTGCTAATGAAATTTTATTACTATTTAAAAAAATAACAATAAGTATGATTGTTTCCATAGTACACTTTTATAGTAATTGTATAAATATTCTGAACTTCGCTTATTATTCATTTTTGAGGCATTCAAAAGTCAATCCGATTGACTCCATCAACAGAAAATACTGAATTTAAACTTTTAAAGTTATTTAAAAAAAAATGTATAATAATTAGCGTTGGGAAAAAATAAGGTTTTTTTTCACCCCCCCTCCTCCCAAAAAAACCCCGGGTTTTTTTGGTTTAGACCCGGTTTTTTTAAAACATCCTTTCTTATTACATATACATGCCTATTTACAGATAAAAACAGACATTATTGGTTTATAAGCAATGTAACTTCATTTAAAATAATTTAAATTTAATAATTACAGTGAATTGATGATGAAAATTGAAAAAATTCATTTTTCAATTTAAACAGTTTTAGCAAACTGTCTTATGTTAAAAGTTTTAACTGTTCTACACAGTGAACCATCGATGCCCTGTAAATCTTTATAAACAATCTTTTGATTACTAATAATAAACATTTGGTTGTAGTTTGATAAATATTCTTTTTCACAATTATTTAAATAATAAATTATGTACTTCTTAGGACTTTTTCTTTCTGAGGGACAATTTGAAGTTAACATTTTTAATCGTTAGATTTAGCAAATAGTAGAGGGGGGAAAATATTAAAATGCTGTAACTAGCAACCAGTCTTTGCTTTTAATTCATCAAGATAATCTCCCAAAAGAAAAATTTCTTTTACAGCTTGTGCAAAATCTTAAAAGATCATTGTGTTACATTATTAATTGCATTAAATAATCTGCATTATTAAAAAAAATAAAACATTTTATACTAAAAATATTGAATCTTTTTTATCTTTGATCAATTCACACGTTTGAAGTTTTTTCCTTAGAGCAATATATATGTTCACCAATATGTACTGATTTTAATCCTATGCATAAAAAAATGACATACACCTAATATAGCTAATGCTTATTGATGAAAGCGTAATTTTTTTTCCCAACTAGATTTTGCCATCCAAACTCTGTCTTGCAATCTGATTGGCCAGAGCTTTGGACATGAATTCAACGCTTCTTGGCAGGAATCGTGCTTGGCGAAAAACACTTCTTTGAATTTTCTGTTTCTTATAGTGTAAGTTTTTTTTTTTTTTTTCACAAATTCTAAGTTATCATATGAAATTAAAGAATAGCCCTTATCAGAGCCAATTTCTTAAAATTTCCAGGGTTTTTTTTTAAAATAATTTTTTAGAAAGAATCTCGGTAAGTTATGTTTATCTTTACTTTGTTCTATCTTCAATAGAAGAAAGTATTGTAATCGAAATTTTTTTCGACTTCCAGTTTTTGACCGATTTGCACGTTTTCGAGATCAGAGGTTCCAAAAAACATGTTTTTAGAAAATGCCTGTCGGTCCGTGTGTGTGTCGTGTCAAGTGGCGTATTCAGGGGGTGGGCTGATGGGGCTGCAGCCCCCTCCGAAACTTAAAAAAACATGAAATATAATTACAAAAGTTTATAAAAATGTAATGAAACCAGCGACGATAGACTTTTTAATGCACAGAAGAACTTTTCGTTTCAGACAGGTTTTTATTAAAAAAACTATTATTTCGCGAGATCACAAGAAAACTGTTCCAGCCAAATTTCCGTTATACACAGGCTATCTTTACAGGTCATAAAATATTTATTAAGACAAAAACCTTTTTAAAACAAAATATTTGCAATCCCATGCGATTCAATCTAAGCAGGATCTGTATAGTTTATGCATTACTTGTTAATCTGTTTAAAGCGGAAAAGTTATCTTTCTTATGATTCCCTCTTAGAAACTTTTACTATATCTTAGCACCCTCCGAAATAAGTCTAGATACGTCACTGTGTCGCCATTGTACCATCAAAAAGTATATGAAAATATGCATAGAATTGGACTAAATTTTTTATGTATGATTATTTTTGGGTATAGCACGCAGGTCAACCCTGAATTTGAAAAAAAAAAAAAAATCTACCGGAAGAAGGACACTGTAAAAGGGATTTTCATGCTATTTTCATTATTGTACCATCGAAAACTATATGAAGTTATGTATAGAATTGAACCAAAATCGTTGTGTAGGTTTTTGGCTATGGCCAGCAGATCTTCTCTGAATTTGGAGATATTCCGAGGGAAAGGATCACTGTGATAAGGCTTTTTGTATCATTTTCTCTGTTCTTTGTAGTTCTATTGTCCATCGGCTCATGCAGAGACAATTGTTCTTATTAATAAACTATGTAATTGAACGGTGTTTTCAATTTTTTGGAGATATAGAAGATAAGAAGATATTTTAGAAAATACTGTCAAAGTTGGTGTTAGAGAAAAAAAATTAAAATGAGATAACAAACCTTATTTTTGAAAGATATTTCTTTGAAAATTTAATAATTGTAAATATTATATAATATGGCATATAAATATTATAATATAAATATTATAATATACAATTTAAGAAACAGTCGGACAATTGCAAGTTTTACTCGCACAGAAGAGATTCTGTACTACAAAGTACAACCGTGTACAAAGTTTAAACATGGTATATTTTACAAAGCGCACTTCTAAAGCAGGTCGAAAAGTTACAAGTTAAGTCGCTATGGTCCGAGGCGATGTTTTCTAGATAGGTTTCTAATTGATAACATAGCAAATTGACTATATTTAAAAATGAATATTTTTATAATAGCGAGTTTTATTTTGTTATTTCAGATTAATTAGAGTTTTTTTTTTCTTTTTGTGTAAAGTAACTACATTGATTGCAGTAATTTAAGTTTGGTAAACAAAGTTATTTTTACTACTCTGTAATGCAATAATTTACAGTCATTCACGCATATGTTTCAAAGTTGAAACAGATTCTAATGAAGTGAAGATACTAAGCTAAGGAATAAAAACTCACTATATTAAATTAATTTTTTAGTATCCAACAAATATAACAGCTTTAGATAATTATATAACTGAATCTTCAACTTTTTTCAGTGAAAGAAATTGATAGGGGTTTTTAGAAGATGTTCCTTTTTTAATGGATAAATACTGTGTTATATTTCAACAACATATTTGAATTTTGTAAGATGCTATGTTTAGAAAAGGTCCATTTTCAAATGGCTAAATACTGCATTATATTTTTCAATATATTCGAGTTTTGTAAGCATTAGGTTATTTTTCTTTAAATAACATCATAAGGAAAAAAAAAAAAAAAGAGTACAAATTATTTGTGTTTATTCTTCTTGAAAATAAAATAAAAAGCGATTGAGAATCATTTTCAAAAAGGAATATATTAATTTTTTTAGCGTATTCAGAATAAGTATTCGGATGTTGTGTATACAGATATGTGCTTACAAGAAAGAAAAAAAAACTAAGATGTACTGCTTACGAACTGAATTTTGTTGTGCATAAAAAAATTTTTGTGGAAATTTCAAGAGGGCATTTATGTGATTGATTATTATTTGAAGAAATATTGAAAATGTTTTTTAAATATAAATATTTCAGAATTACATCATAAGCAGGATAACATCATAAGAAATACGCAGGAAAAATTGAAATTTCAAGCAAAATTTAGACGACCGATTATTTGTCATTTCAACAAAATAACTAACTAAATTAAAAAAATATATATATATATTATTGATTTCCACTTTTTCTAAAAACACTCTCTGAAATTCCTATTTCCACAAAATTATGCAAAGTTTAAAATCTGTAATTATTTCTTTTTTACATGATCTCTCCTATTTTTTATTTTATAACACATTATTACATCTTCTACAATTCTCCAACTACTGACAATTTTATTTCCTTCTCTCCAAGTAAATAATCCTTAGAGCATACAGAGTTTCATAATTATAAGAATTCTTAAATTTAAAATCATTAAGAAAGGTAAAATTAAAAATTTATTTGAATAATTACAAATTTAATTGAATAGATTTTTAATTAAACTAAATTATAAATTTATAGAAAACTTAAAATAAAAAATATAATATAAATTTAAAGAATATGTTAAATTTAAAAAATAACAAATTTATTAAAATTTTTTGGAATTTATTTTCTTTTAAACTTTTTATAATACAGTAGACTCCCTCAAATCCGCACTCCTAAAATCTGCAACTCTCTAAAATCCGCACATATTTTACGGATGTAAACAATGAAACATTCAGTTCAGATGTAGGTGCAAAATTTGACTTTTTTAGTTTTATATCAATTCCATATATTTTTTAATTTGTAATTTTTTTAAGGTTATTGAATTCATGTTTTTTCATGAAGAAAGAATAATTTATTTCAGAAAAAATAAAGATATTGCTGATATTATTGGTAATAACAATCTTACCAAACATATTTGTATATTAATCAAGCTTTTTTTTCGTTATTAAGTCTGACTAAACCTGAAATAAAGCTTCATTATTTTATGATCGTGAATTAGTAATGTGCCTTTATGAGGTAAGTTTCATTGAATAATTTAGGAAAAACATATTTCATCTTTACAATGAATATTTAATTGTATGTTATTGAATATTAATTTGACCTTTGCTTTTAGTATTTTTATCATTTTAAAAACTATCTAAATTTTTATTATTTTAGTTTATCAGTTATTTTAATATTTTATCATATTGTAAGCACTCATAATACTTATGATTTCATGATTAATTATATTCAAATTACATTAAAAAAATGTAAACAAAGCAATGACCAGAAATCCGCAAAATTCTAAAATCCGCAGAACCTCTGGTCCCAAGCTGTGCGGATTTGAGGGAGTCTACTGTATTGCTAATTTGTGGTTACAGCAAATAATCTTATATAAATCTTCTATCTTCAGAAATTTTCACTTTGTCATTTTTTAATCTACATAACCTTCTTCATGATTCTTTAAAAAGTAGCAGAATGCTGTCGAAACGTATATCATCACTCCTCTCCCTCGCTTTTTCATAAGTTAATGGAAATTATCTTATTTCTGTAAAAATCACTTTTGCCATCTATCCCTATTTTACACAAAACTCTGTTGAAACTAAAAAATTTTTTCCCTTTCTCTGCCCATCCTGTCTAAATTATCTACTTTTAGAATTTTCGCCAAGCACAATACCTTTCCACCAACAAAAGTCTCTTTGGTGCAACCAGCCCTGACCAATTAGATTACAAGATGGCAAAACCCGGTTGGGAAAAAAAAATATGCTTGCTGAAATAAAGTGCTAAAAGTAGAAATTATTCATATCCAATAATCTGAAACTCATAAATTATACTAAAAGAAAGAAAATGTCATTAGATTTCTTCTAAAAAACTATTGAAATTATATCTAATAATCTGAAACTCGTACATTACAAAGAAAAAAAGAAAATGTCATTAGATTTCTTCTAAAAAACGAATTGCTTTTTTTTATAGAAAAAAAATAATTGATTTAATCCTATGCATAAAAAAAAGACCTAAACATACTATGTATAATACACTTATTTTTGAAATGAAATGTTAAAAGTAGAAATTGTTTATGTCCAATAATCGGAAACACGTAAATTATACAGAAAAAAAAAATGTCATTAGATTTCTTCTAACAATTTTTTTTTTTTTTTGAGAAAAAAACCATTTGATTTAAACCATGGTTAAAACCAGCTGTTTTAAACCATGCCAACCCTGCTAATAATCAAGGGCAATTTACAAGAACTGTATAGTAGAAATGTCGCATTTGTTGAGGAAAGATTCCAGTCTGAAAAAAAAGAATCGTTCTTTTCTGGAACAATTCTATAAAACAAACGACTTGTCGGAACCATTCCTTTTCAGAATGACACCGCAAAATCTGTACAAAATGTACTAACTCCGAAAGAGGCCGATTCATCAGAGTCATTCAGGAAAGGATTGATCCAACGGAATCAGTCAAAAATGTAATGAATCCGAAATGGAGCGATTTCTTGGAGTCGTTCTAAAATATATAGACTTTGAAATGGACCAATTCCTCTGAATCAGTCCAAAATGTAACAATTCATAACAAGAACGGATCTGAAGAGTCCTTGAAAAAAGGAGGGAGGGGGGCGATTTGAGAACTTTTGATTTTCCAATCAGAAATGCGGCAAGAGTTGGGAATATTATTTTTTTTATTGTAGATTAAGTTGGGGCTAATTTTTTTTGTTGTGGATCGAGTTTTGGTCCGATTTACTTTTATTTTTTGCTGTTGTTCCGGTTAATTGTTACTTATTTGCAGAGAGTCATGTTTGGTTCTGGTTCACTTCTACTTTTTGCTGAGGGTCAAGTTCACTTCTATATTTTTGATGTGGGTTGGATTTGGCTGCGGTTTACCCACTTTTTTGTTGCTGGTCGTTTTGGATTAGGTTGATATCTAATTTTTGTTGTGGATTGGTTTGACTATTATTTCATTGCAACTAGTTGAGTTTGGGACTGGTTGACTTCGTTTTTTTTTTTTTTTTGGCAACTGATCAGGTTGATTTTTACATTTTTGCTGTGGGTCATGTGGAGTTCTGTTTATTTAGCTGCACGTAGTTATCATGTTCGATTGATTTACATTATTTCAGGTTCGGATCAATTTCAGATAGAGTATTGTCTTGCAAGAAAAATTCGGTTTGACCAGATTTTTCAAAATAAAAGCATAAATATTTTAATCGATAAAAACTATATACTATACAGGCTTCATAACAAACATGCCAAATCATTAGTTGTGAATATTTTTAAGCATGTACATAGAAAACTGCTATTCATGAGTGTTAGCATGTACATTAAAAACTCCACACAGATTCTCCATAATTGTAGACACCTCTATTTAGCAAACTCTTTTCAATAATTTGGCAAACCCGTTCAGCTGCTTTCGTTGTTTAGAGTACCTAAATTTGAATATTAGTGGGTTTATATTGGACATTTAATTTTCTATACAAAATATAAAATTGATATTAAAGACAGAAATGTTGACTTTCATATTTTATTTCCCTTAAAATGTGGATTAATTCTCCTTCATTTCAGTTTCAAATCGACAAAAATTCTTTGATCAGATTTTTGCTTGACTTTATAAATTAAGCTGATTTGACAATTTTATGAATTGTCAAGTTATGTTTTTTTTTTTTTTCATTATCTCCCCCTCCCTCTTTCTGCAGTAATAGTTGGTCCTATCAAAAACTTAATTATAAAAAAATTGTAAATAATATTGCGATTGATAATAAATACTAGATAAAAATTACAAATTAAAATTTATATGAAATTATAAAAAACTAAAAAAGTCAAATTTTGTCTGTATATTTGATCTAAATCTACCATTGTTTACATTCGTCAATTATTTGCAGATTTGAGGGAGTCTACTTTTTTTTTTTTTTTGTTGCATATCTCACTTCACCCCTCAAAAAAACATTAAAGTTGTGTAACCAATATGCAAAATTATAGAAGTATATTAAAAATATAATTTAAAAGATTACACTAAGTATAGGTGTAAAATGACATAAACAAACAAACAAAAACAAAATTACAGTAGACTCCCTCAAATCCGCACTCCTAAAATCCACAACTCTCTAAAATCCGCACATAATTTACGGATGTAAACAATGAAATATTCAGTTCAAATGTAGGTGCAAATTTTGACTTTTTTTAGTTTTATATCAATTCCATATATTTTTAATTTGTAATTTTTGTTAATGTTATTGAATTCATGCATTTTCAAAAAGAAAGAATAATTTATTTCTGAAAAATAATCAAGTTGTTGCTAATATCGCTGGTAATCATAATCTTCTTACCAAATATATTTATGTATTAATCAAGCACTTTTGGCTATTAAGTCTAGCTAAACCTGAAATAAAACTTCATCAATTTTTTATTTTGATGTGAATTAGAAATATACCTTCATAGTTATATTAATTACCTTTATAGGAAAGTTTCATTGAATAATTTAGGAAAGAACATTTTATCTTTCTTATTAATATTTAATCATACATTACTGATTATTAACTTGACCTTTGCTTTTAATATTTTACTCTTTTAATTTTTGCATAATTTTACATAATTTTTACATAATAGTTTCCATTTCATTGTTAATTACATTCAAATTACTGTTTTAAAAATGTAAACACAGCAATGACCAGAAATCTGCAAAATTCTAAAATCCGCAAAACCTTTGGTCCCAAGCTGTGCGGATTTGAGGGAGTCCACTGTATATGTTGTAGCAGTAAGAATCTTTGTAAATTGTGCAATTTTCAGAAACAATCATTTTTCAAGATGTATTTGTAGCTGTTTATTTTTTACATTAAATTTCAGAGAGTTGGAGACTATTTTTACTTTTCATATATTAATTAAACTACTTTGCTCACAGATTGTCAATGTTTTTTGTTTAAACATACTAGTATGACACAAAGTAGGTGCCCCAAGGTAATTACCCCGGAAACACATACATCAGGAACAGGGTTGGGTTTTTGACATGACAGTGGTAAAAACCATGTTTTTACTGGTTTATTTTGTCATAAACCTATCTTTTTTTATTTTCCTCCAATTGATAGTGTAAGAGCAGCATGCAATATATTTTTACATTGATTTTTCCTTATTATTCTTCACAATTACATTTGTTAAATTTATTTTTAAAAAGAGCCTTTTGTAAGTAGGAAATTTTTTTAAATACAAGTGTAAAAGGAAAGAACAATATTTGTAATAATCACCATCAATATATAGATTCTACTAACTGCAATCAGGCCCGTAGCCAGGATTTCCCTTCGGAGTGGGCTTAATCTTGCAATTTATTCTGATGTAACAGTAGTAATTTGCATAATTTAAAGCATAAATAATAATAAAAAACAAGGCTTATTAAGGTATAAGATATAATTAAGGACTAATTAAGATATATTTCTGCATAGGTTACTTGATGTACATGAAAAAAAAAAATGCTATTTTGTGCTTTTTCGAATTCTGTTGTAATGTATGGTTTTAAAGAACACTTCCAATTTCCATACCAGATCGGAAACTGGAATTGTGTTTAGAAAAATATTATAACAGTAAAAAAAAAAAAAAAAAAAAAATAGCACATACCAATATTTGAGATTGGCCACATGTATCCTATCAGAAAAAACATTAAAAATATTGAAATGTAAACAAGTAATTTGAATAGATTTAAACGAGTAATATTAAGATGCAAGTGTTTCTTAATACGAGTGCAGAGTCTTAAAATGATTACCGTAATTTCCTATAAATAATCCACAACTCAAACAATTCTGTTTTGACCCAGAAAATACATTCAGTAATTTAAGATAGATATATACCGTGATACAAAATGCTATATTTTATTTTTGAAAATTTCTGGGTCGAAACAGAATTTTTCGAGCTGCATGTTGTCTACGGGAAAGTACGGTAACCCATAGATGAAATTAATTACACATGTTGTTTAAAATAATAATAATAATTGTTACGCATCTATGAAAACATAAAAATTATATTTATATTTCACATTATCTGATTAGAATTAGAATAATTATAAATGCAGTACTATTGGTGCAATAAGTTTACTAGTGCTACAGAAGCAATCTTTGTGATTTCTTCTCAGCCACGGGCATGATTTCTTATCAGGGTTTACTGTAATATCCCAATGAATGGAAACCATCGCAAGGCCTAATCAGTCTTTCATCAGCCATAACGCTTGAAGACAGAGATTTAATTATTGTTATTGTCCAAAAAGACTTTTCAGCATTGGCTATTATTACGGGAACCATCACTGTCAGCAAGTGTTTGATCGTATTGTAATACATTGTAATATTCTAAAACTTTTGAGATTTCTGTGTTTGCGACAATATTAGAAATTCTCTAGCACCATAAATCATATTCAGTTTTTTCTTGCGATATTATCACTTTATCGAAAAAAATATTCAGATATTCTCTAATAGGCATGCTTTTCTGGAAAAAGAAATCCTGGAAGAAGTACAAGGATATCTGCTAGAATGTCTTCATTTGAAATTAATCTGAGATTCGAATTTTAAGTAAGACTTTCTACACAGAGAATAAAGACCTGTAATATTCTCCAGCGAATGTAATTTGAGGGTTTGCACGTTCTGTCTGCCTAAATGTTTGTCGTAGGATCTTTATTTCATTTCAATTTGAAAGACGTCTCGATAGTTTCAGACGACAGGAATTAGCATGCTGTTTGACAATGCAAAGTATAAACATTGGCTTGTCCACTGAACGTATGTACTTTTCTGATACTTCTATACTGGACCCCAAAACATAATAGCCATATTGATCGTTCCGTTTTACACCTGGGCGACGCAATTAGACATCTTAAGATGTAATTCACCCCAATGTTGTAATATTACAACTGTTAAATTTTCGGCAAAGTCATTTGCTGGGACAAAACTTTAAAACAATCTTCCCAAAATATGAGTTTTTTTCATTTTTTAAAATTTTCACATATGTAAGTCTAAGAGCAAGCTGTTTGTGCTTGAAATGTTCATAGTTTCACCAGAATTTATCCTAAAACAGATCGCGTTATTTATTTTCGTAATTAGTTCTTCATTAACGATATCCGAGCCTATATGAATGATTTCATTCTGAATATCTGAGCTGAAGTAAGCAGCATTTCTATGGCTGTTTATAATATGCCACTTCAATTCATTATATCGAGACTTTTCTGTAAATTTTAAAAGCGCTCTTAGAACAGTCTTTTGTTATCGGCTTATGTAGGTTTAGATGACCGCTATTGTGATCATATGGCATTTCTCGCTCAGCATAAAATAAGATTATTAAAATGTTAGATGCCCCTCTGAAAACTCCCTAAAAAACAGAAACTAGAAATTTACCAAAAAAAAAAAAATTGGTTGCCTGTAAAGTCGGTATACGGGCGAAAGTTTTACGTGACAACGACTTTGAGTTGTAAAATAATTTTAATCTGAATATTCATTCGTATAGTAGGAAGAAGGATGAAATAATAGTAACAATTTAAAACATTTATTTATACAAAGAATTATATTTAAAACATTAATTTATACAAAGAATCTCACACTGAATTTCATATTAACAAAATTTTATTTTTACCTTTACACATACATACGTATTTATATACAAATATACATACAATAACTTGCAATACACTGTGTTTGTTAAACACATTTTACTTCATGTTTATTGATGTCAAATGTTGAATTTTGTAAACAGCATATTAAAGAATTTTTCAATGAGCAGAATATAACTAAAGTAAAATGGCTTTCACTAATCACATATCATTAGTTTTCCATAATATACCACCGAATTACGAAATAAACTACACTTATTTTCTTTGTACTATATACTAATAACTAATACATAACGTATTTCGTCTTAGTTTGATACTATCTAAAATTCCTATTAAGCACCGCCCCTTCCTTGCAGCAAATTCACATTCACGTTCAGAAAATGGTCCCACAAGTGACCGGAAAAAGTTAAGAGAAAAGTGAGCGCGTATCGTGCGCGGAGCGTAACATAACGTAACGTAACGCAGTTTCTTGAAGTGTCTCCCGGCAAACCAATTTACAAGACGTTGTCACGTCAAAAAAAAAAAAAAAAGCAATACATAGAGGTACTAAAGTTGGTAATATTTTTAAAGAAAAAAGAAAAAAATTCTCAGACAAACAAAGTATTTCGTGCACATTTTCTTTCTATTAAAGATTCATATGCAAACATTTTAAAGCAAAGTTGTTCAAAGAAGAGTATGGAGGGTTGCTGTGCCGTGACACCTCTAAAGGTTTCTCAATATTTTATCGTTTGTTTTATTTCAAATCATTCATTTTCGAAATTTTCTGTTATACGTGGATTTTTTTTTTCTTTCTTTTTTTTTAAATAAAAAGTCTTTTAAGGTTATAACACCATTTTCAAAGATACTCTCTTCAAAATCATTGTAGACCAGGTGGCGGCAGCACAGACATACTCTTCATCGAGTTCATGGATGAAAATTTAAGATTAGTTAAATCTCAATTCGCATATTAAAATGCAATGGATCTGCTAAGTCACATGTTGGTAGAAAACACTTAAAAACGTGATTATAGCTATTGACTCGTAAATTTACCATTGTGCTTTCCTACATCCAAGAGTATGAAAACATGGAGGATTGGGAGAAGGAAAGCATAATGGTAAAAATATGAGTCAACCGTTAACATCGGATTTTTAGGTGTTTTCCATCAAGATATGATTTGGAAGAATGATTGCCTTTTAATATACGAATCTAAACTTAACTAATCTTAGATTTTAATATTTGAGCTCGATGAAGCGATTGCCTGTGCTGCTGTCTTCCGGTCTATTAATTTATGCAGGTTTTTATGTAATTACGCAATTATTAAAACTTTTATCTTCTTTCTCTACAAAACATTTTAACATTAATCACTCTAAATTTTCATTATATGCGTGGTATAATGAAGATAGAGAAAATTAAAGAAGATTACTAAACACAAGCAAATGTTTTATGTTTGATTCTTAAAGTTACGCCACACTTACTTTTTCTTAGTCAAATTAACGATGTGGAATTAGCCTTATCGACTTTTACTGTGCATAAAGATTGTTAAAATTGCGTTTTAATTTGAACTTATATTTTTAGAGATAGAAATGAATAAAAAGAACAATAGATCTGAATGAACTACATAATGAGGGATGGCTATAACTGTAATCGAATAAATTCATATATTTACAACTAAAATGTATGTGATTTTAATGTATTGGAAGATAAAAACCACAAAAATACTGTTAGTTTTTAGATAAGTTTGCAAAGTACTTTTTAAATTTCAGGAGGGGCTTCAGCCCCCTTAGCCCCCTCCCTGGCTATGTACCTGACTGCAATGAATATTTATACAGGGTCATTCCACATGAATTCAACCAATGGGTGTTGCATCATAGTCACAGATTTTTTTTTAATTTTTATCATAGACAGATACAGTAGTGAAACCCTCAAATCTGAAATTTAAAAGTAATTTTCACAATATTGGCTGAGATATAGCCATTTGAAAACTGACCATTTTTACGAAATGGCGGCCATCTTGGAATTGTATCAGTGTCTAAATATGACCATAACTTGACAACTAATAGCTCAAATTTTATATATCTGGTACCAATTTGAAGCTATTTGTACAAAGAATGCATATTGCACATCAAAACAATAATACATTTTTATTTCTTTACTTTTTATTGTGTGCAAAGTGAAAATTTCACCCCAAAAAAGGGCAGATTGTAATGGCTCATAAAAAAAAAATGAATCATCATGAATTTTTCTGAAACTTGGTAAAAACATTGCTCCATCTGTGTGCTTTAAATAAAATAAAAATTGGAAAGGTAAAATTTGTTGTTTTAAAATAAATGGTTTTTTACACATAAGGTGTCATTAACCAAATAATGATCATTTTAGAATCTGTAAGCATTCCTTATTCAAAAAAAAAAAAAAAAAAAAAAAAAGGTTAAAATAAAATTTTCTAACATCTAAATTAATGTAAAAGTATATTCAAAACTTCATTTGTACTAATTTTGTAGGAATCTGCCCTCCAACCCCCCCCCCCCAAAAAAAAAAAATAAAAAAAATTAGACAATTGAAAAAATTTTACACTGAAAAAGATAAGAAAATAATTAAGGACTATAATGTATAATTATAAAATAACTATAAATGTAATGCATATATATATGATAATTTACTTCACATATAGGGGCGAGTGGGGTGGAATGGGACAGTAGGTTTTTCTCCTTATGTATCATTTAAAATATTTCATCAATCACACATTAAGTGAAGTAATGGTACCCCAATCTTCAGTTAAAAAAAGTAGCTGATTTACATAAGCTTGCAATTATATAAAGAAAAAGATTATTTCAAAAATCAAAAGTAAATTTAGTTCATATACTTTCTACGCTTTCTGTATTATGGTTTGATTATGCATAGATATTACAGTTTCTCCATATATGGAAGAGATTTTACCTCTCTAATACTGCAAAATTAGAGAGGTAAAATTTGTTGTTTTAAAATAAATGGTTTTCTACACATAAGGTGTCTTTGACCAAATAATGATTATTTTAAAATCTGTAAGTATTCTTAATTTAAGAAATATTGGTTAAAATGAAAATTTCTAGCATCTAATTAAAGTATTGTGTGTATATTATATAATTCAATAAAAAAATATCAATTTCCAGTTATTTACACTAAATATTCATTTTACAGTACTTTTTATTTCATTTCATTCAAAATATGATAATATAATTTTCAAAACATATTTACATAAATATTTTAAATACCTTACTATGGAATACATGAAAAAAAAGGCACATAATATTTTCTCCAGAAATGTTGAAGAAATACTAGCTGTAAATTACAGAATTTAATTATTCAATTGTGTAATTTAAATAAAATAAATACATATAAATGAGTTAATTGAGTTGACATTTGTTATTTTTTGTTCACACTGAGTTAAAATTTATATGAACAAAAATCTAGATACGGTGAGACAAAATAATAATAATAACAATAATATAATACAAATCCAGGGCAAAACATTGAATATGATGAGAAATAAGCCAAAGTTTAAACTTACACATGGAACAAATCTAGACAAAATAAGATCAAAATATTTACTTACATGCATATAACTTTATAATATAATAGTTTTTTCTTCAGATTTAAGCTAAAAAGGATTTAATCAGTTTTAAAGTCTAAAAATAATGCTTGAATTGTTCAAGTTTCCTCTGGTGCAACAGTATATGTTCTTCCTGTAGCAGTTACAGGAATAGACACTTCTTTTATTATTTGTTCATACAGAATCCAACAAACATCTGAGGATTTTGGCCCTGAATATGAAGAATTAGTGCCATGAGGATACATGAACATAATTTTATAGTCGGTAAGTTCTTCATAGTAATCTAAAATTTTTCCAATCCACCAATTTATCCCATATACAAATGCAACATATTGTTCACTTTTAAATATCAATGGTCTGACAATTTCATTGATTCCCAAAGAAGCAATAAATTTTGTTGATGAACTGTCTGAAACCCTGGAAACTAGCATTTGGCAATCATTGATTGGTAATCATTGATTGGCAGTGATTCAGTCTTGTTTCTATGATTGTATCTGCTTTTGCATACCTATCTGCTAATTGACTGTTTGCGGTTTCAATTTCAGATTTTATTACAAAAAACTTTTAATTCTTTTAACAGATTCTTTTGCAAAATTATAGAGATCAAATGCATTTAATATACCATCTTTAAATGGACGCTGAAGACTTGAAATAATCTTTTTCTGTATATAATTGCAAGCTTATGTAAATTAGCTACTTTTTTCAACTGAAGATTGCAGTACCATTACTTTATGTAATATGTGATTGATGAAATATTTAGAATGATACATAAAGAGAAAAACCTACTGTTCCATTCCACCCCACTCACCCCTATATGTGAAGTAAATCACCATATGTATGCATTGTATTTATAGGTATTTTATAATTACACATTATATTCCTTAATTATTTTCTTATCTTTTTCAGTGTAAAATTTTTTCAATTGTCTAATTTTTTTTGGGGAGGGAGGGGGGCTGGGGGGCATATTCCTACAAAAATAGTACAAATGAGGTTTTGAATATACTCTTACATTAATTTAGATGTTAGAAAATTTTATTTTAACCATTATTTTTTTAATCAGGAATGCTTACAGATTCTAAAATGATAATTATTTGGTTAATGACACCTTATGTGTAAAAAACCATTTATTTTAAAACAACAAATTTTACCTTTCCAATTTTTTTTTTAATTTAAAGCACACAGATGGAGCAATGTTTTTACCAAGTTTCAGAAAAATTTATGATGATTCATTTTTTTTATGAGCCATTACAATCTGCCCTTTTTTGGGGTAAAATTTTCACTTTGCACATAATAAAATGTAAAGAAATGAAAATTTATTATTGTTTTGATGTAAAATATGCATTCTTTGTACAAATAGCTTCAAATTGGTACCATATATATACAATTTGAGCCATTCGTTGTCAAGTTATGGCCATATTTAGACACTGATACAATTCCAAGATGGCCACCATTTCGTAAAAATGGTCAGTTTTCAAATGACTGTATCTCACCCAATATTGTGAAAATTACTTTTAAATTTCAGATTTGAGGGTTTCACTACTATATCTGTCTATGATAAAAATTTAAAAAAAATCTGTGACTATGATGCAACAAGTTTTCTTTAAATTGGTTGATTTCATGTGGAATGACCCTACAGCCAAGGATTTGTAATTTGTGCACCCATATTATGCAACTTTCTATAATTCGCGTTACTTTACGAATATAAACAATGAAATAAAAGTTAAGAAAATTTACAAATTTGTGATCCAAAAATGATTTTTTAAAACAAATAATTAAAAAAAATTGAAAAACTACATTTTTTAGCATAATTTTTTTATTATATTAACAATAAAAAACAATCTGCATTATGGAACATATGCAATATGTATATGCTATTATTTTTATTTACCGTATATACTCGCGTATAAGTCGACTTCGCGTATAAGTCGACCCCCTAAATTATGGTGTTAAAAATAAGAAAAAATTGAAAACCCGCGTATAAGTCGACCCCCCCTCCAAAAGGGAGAACCGTTTGACTCCCCCCCCCCCCGAAAAGGATATGGGCTCGGATTCGTTCCTAAATGAAATGACTCCGAAAAGGACTGATTCCTCGTACTCATTCCGAAATGAAATGACTCCGAAAAGGAACGATTCCTCAGACTCGTTCCGAAATGAAACAACTCTGAAAAGAATCGATTCCTCGGTAACCTTCCGAAAAAGACGGATTCCTCTGAATCGTTCCGAAAAGAGCGAGTCTTCGGACTCGTCCGAAATGAAATAACTCTGAAAAGGAATAATACATCAGATTCGTTCCGAAATGTGTCGTCCGAAAAATTATGCTTAATGTCATAAATCGGAATCGGGGAATGACGAAGAAAAATCGGATTCATTCCATTTTTTCTTGGACTCGTTCCATTTTCTCGTATTAGTTCCTTTTTTTCTTGGACTCGTTCCTTTTTTCTTTCCATTTTCTCGGATTCATTCCTTTTTTCGGAACAACTTCGCATGACTCATTCCTTTCGGTGAACGATTCTGACTGTAACGATTCCTTATATTGGGCGATTTTGCCCATGTCCTTTTTTTAGGTGCTAGCAAACTATTTTCCGATATTTTTTTTATAGATTTTTTTTAGGTCTCACGTATAAGTCGACCCCCCACTTTGAAGTTCTTTTTTTGTCTAAAATTTCTTGACTTATACGCGAGTATATACGGTATATGTACATATATCAATTTTTTAATAAAATAACTTTCAAAAGGCATTTTTTAAAGATAGCATGTTAAATTAATTATTAGTTTTCATATTTATCTTTTCTTATATAACTGATTAAAGAATTAAAATGCTGTCTAGGTAATAATAAAATGAGGTATACCGTATATACTCGCGTATAAGTCGAGAAATTTTAGACAAAAAAAGAACGTCAAAGTAGGGGGGTCGACTTATACGCGAGACCTAAAAAAAAATCTATAAATAAAATATCGGAAAATAGTTTGCTAGCGAATCAATGCTGTAACACCCCATTGTTTGTAGAGTACAAAATCTGGAACCCTTCCAACCTAGACAATTCTGAATTTAAGATCATTTCTATTTTATTTTTCGAAAAAATATTCTACCCTATCCTGTTGCAAAGAACAAAAAAAAGTGTATGATTTATGTCAAGAACTCATTTCCAATACTATAAAATGGAGATGGGCAAAATCGGTCATTTGAAAGAATCGTTCACAGAAAGGAATGAGTCATTCAATGTCGATCCGATAAAAGGAACGAATCCGAGAAAAATGGAACATATCCTAGAAAAAAGGAACGAGTCAAGAAAAAAAACAACAAATCTGAGAAAATGGAACGAATTTGAGAAAAAAGGAACGAGTGAAAGAAAAAATGGAATGAATCCGATTTTTCTTTATCATTCTCCGATTCCAATATATGACATTAAGCATAATTCTTCAGACGAGTCGATATTTTTCGGACGATTCCGAAGAATCAATTCTTTTCAGATTCGTTTCATTTCATTCCGAAAAGGAACGAGTCCGAGGAATCGTTCTTTTTCGGAGTATGAATGAGTCCGATGAATCGCTCCTTTTCGGGGGAGAGTCAATCAATCTCTCCTTTTGAAGTAGGGTCGACTTATACGCGGGTTTTGAATTTTTTCTTATTTTTAATAACATAAGTTAGGGGGTCGACTTATACGTGAAGTCGGCTTATACGCGAGTATATACGGTAATCCATAATACTCTATAACCCACAATATTCCATAATCCACACAACTTTTGGACCCAACGTATGCAGTTTATAGAGCTTTGACTGTATTGAATGATAATAAAAGGTTATTATAATTATTAAATAACAATCAATATGCATTGCTAATAAAATGCATTAAAATCATTTTAGCGATGAAAAAATGCTGTTATATGGTATGAAAATAGACGTCAAATTTGAACTGGTCATTGATTAAATTTGAATGTTCTTTGATATAATATTTTGAAATACATATCTTATAAATTTCATAAATGCATTTAAATGGCGATTTTCATTGCCACTTCAAATTAGTAAAACTTTCATACTAACCTGTAAGATCTGTATCAATTGAAAGCTCTTAGACTTAAAATTTAACACATAACAAAACATTATTAAAGAAAATATCAGAATATAATAATAATTTATGTACCATACTTTTCATTTCTTAACTTTAGTGCAAATATATATTAATCTTATAGACCACTCGACCACCTATATTTTTAGATATAAATTTTTACTTGAATAGTCATAAAATATTTTTTTAATCAAAATTTATTAAAGCTACCTTAACCACTTAACCGGCGACGGGTATGGGGAAACAGTGCTTTAACCCCCGACTTATCTCGGAGCAGCCGGTGAAGTGGTTAAAGTCAAATTATTTATGCCCTGTTTACATTTCATTTAAAACTATCTAGGTATTATTTAAAAAAGTGAATTGAAAGAAATAACACATTGCATATTTGTATTACATACATATAACTGTGAGTACAAATCTTTTAACTTCAAAATTATTAAGAGGTATTCTTGAATATTTATTTAATTTTTAATGCAGTTAACTTCTTAATGGTTCTTTAGGAATCTACATTTCAGCTTAAAAATAATGGTACTACTTGATTATCCCATTGACAAAAAAAAAATAAATAAATAAATAAATAAAATATCGCCAAATTATAAGATTAAATGCCAATGATGGCTGGTCGTAATGTCACATTCACTTGATTTAAACACATTACACATGTTTCTTACATCATCAAGTGACTTTTATTTTGACGTCTTTTTTTTCTTTATTAATGTTATATCAATTGGTTCTTTCATTATTTTAAATAAAAATTATGTCAATTTTTGTAGTTTGGTGATTCCTACAATTTGGAGAAATCAGTCGATGGAAGAATCAATAGTACCAAAATAATATTTCATTATTTTTTGCTTATTTATTTATTTTAAGGAAATAAGATTAAGAACTAATAATACTAAAATAGATTAACAAAAATATAGCAAAAATTGGAGTCTCTCCATAGTTTAAAGTTTAATACTGATTTGCAAAATTTAATCTCTACAAGACTTAAATTTAAAGAACAAGTCTTATTTCTTTCTGCCAAAAGATGCATACAGTTCTCAACTATCAAAATATATTTTATTTCAATATATATCTGTAATATACAGTAGACTCCCTCAAATACGCACTCCTAAAATCTGCAACTCTCTAAAATCTGCACATATTTTACGGATGTAAACAATGAAACATTCAGTTCAGATGTAGGTGCAAAATTTGACTTTTTTAGTTTTATATCAATCCCATATATTTTTTAATTAGTAATTTTTGTTAAGGTTATTGAATTCATGTTTTTTCATAAAGAAATAATAATTTATTTATGAAAAAAATAAAGATATTGCTGATATTATTGGTAATCACAATCTTACCAAATATATTTATGTATTAATCAAGCTTCTTTAGTTATTAAGTGGCTAAATCTTTGAAATAAAACCTCATTATATTATGATGTTGATGTGAATTAGTAATGTACTTTTATCAGGCAAGTTTCATTGAATAATTTAGGAAAAAAATATTTCATCTTTATAATGAATATTTTATTGTGCATTATTGATTATTAATTTCACCTTTGCTTGTAGTATTTTTATCATTTTAAAAACTATCTAATTTTTTATTATTTTAGTTTATTACTTATTTTAATATTTTAGTATATTGTAAGCATTCATTGTACTTTTAATTTCATTATTAATTACATTCAAATTACTTTTTACAAAATGTAAACAAAGCAATGACCAGAAATTTGCAAAATTCTAAAATCCGCAAAACCCCTGGCCCCAAGCTGTGCGAATTTAAGGGAGTCTACTGTATGAAATAACTCTGAAAAGGAATAATACATCAGATTCGTTCCGAAATGTGTCGTCCGAAAAATTATGCTTAATGTCATAAATCGGAATCGGGGAATGACGAAGAAAAATCGGATTCATTCCATTTTTTCTTGGACTCGTTCCATTTTCTCGTATTAGTTTTTTACACTAATTTTTAGATTTTTGTAGAAATCTTTTAAACACAGATATAGATATGTAATATTCCAATGCAATTTGGTTTGGATAAATATATTTCAGAGTCTTTCTAATATTGAATATTTCATGTAAAATGAAGACTATTTAAAGATAGAATAGAAAAAAGTAAATAATTGTAATGTCAGCAAGCTACTAAAAAATGAGTTTTTGACAGTTTTCGACAAAGATGTTTTTGATGTGGCAGTAAAAACAGTCATGCGTCAAAAACTTGCCAACCCTGATCAGAAATTATCCCAGACCACTCTAACGTCTTAGGTCTGCAACTACTGAACAAATGGGGAAAAAAACTTAATTTTAAATATTATCTCTTCATCTCGCCAGGCAAATGAGCTAGTGCAAAATAATATGTTTGTTCAAGAGAAAACATCGAACATATATCTGTGGTTTCCAGTAATAACCAGGTAAGGCACATTTTTAATATTTTGAGTAATTAAAGTTTAAAGTTTTCAAATGCCTTTTTATTATTAAATTTATAAAATAGATTAGAACTTAATAATTTTTTTCACTACATTCAATTAGAATATTTGAATCTTTTTTTTTCTTTTTTTTTTTTTTTTTTTGCCAAAACAGTTATATAAACATGGTTTTTATTAAGAACAAATTAAAAAAAATTTTCAATTTTTAAATGAAAATTTATAGTTGCCCTATGACGGAAAGTATTCGATTTTCATTTTTCAGTACTATGGCAGATGAAAGTACTCCTTTTAAAGTTACATTTTCCCAAATTCTCAATTTTTTTAAAAATGTGCCTTACCTGGTTATTACCCGAAGCCACAGACATATACATATCCTTTAGTGTTAGCATCAAGCAAAATGTAAACAAACTCAGTGCTCCAGTTAGGGCCGAAATTCAGCCTGCTTCCATATCCATTATATCAAGATTAAAATATAAACAAAACAACTAAGGAAAACAGTAGTATTGAGAGATCTGCCTCTTAAGTTTTTCACTTAAGAGTAGAAATCAATGCAATCATTTCACTGCACTGTTGTGGAACATTGTTCGAGTTTTCTTTGGAACATTTTACAGTAAAAGAAAAACAAACCGACATTAATAGCTGTTGCAGTAAGAAAAGTGACATGTAAAAAATCTTTGGCAATATTCTGTCTACATATTCAAAAATCTATCCATCCTTTGCAATGAAATTTTAAATTAAAATTCAGTAAAAAAAAAAAAAAGATTACGGCATTTGATAAAAACTGATTGATAGATTTTATACAGGGTAATTTGTGCTGATGAATCACAAGTCAGCTTTCCATAAATGAGGACATTATTAAAATGTAAGTAACATCCAGTCTATTAGAGTATTCATCACACATAGAATAAGGAAAAACTCACCTTTGATGAGATACTTGATGGTGGAAACAAATACAGGCAAGCAACTACTCGGGTGTCTGCAAAAATAAAAGTGACAAATATGAGAAAAGAGAACAAATAGTGAATTAAAATTTTTATGCAATGACATGTTTATATTACAGCTAAAGATGCTGATTTCTGCAATTGTCTTTACACATCATAAATTTTTACTTAAATGAAAAAGCATCCTTTTTGCTTTATCCCATCCACCATTTTCTATTCAAAAAACTATCACCAACGTGCAATAAACAAACAGAATCTAAAATAGAAGAGGTTCAGAAAAACCTCACTCGCTAAAGTTTGAACGATCAGTACTTTAAATAGTAAAATTTACTATTTATTACAGTAATCGGATAAAATTTCTTAGACATTAAGTTATTTTTCTAAATTATTCCTCTCGACTGGTGAATTTTTGTGACGTCAGTTGAAAATAATATGTTGTATATGAGGATGTTGTGTTGCAATTTTTATTAATGATCTTACTTTTTTAATATCAGGTTGTTGCCGTTAAAGCGAATAATTAGCATATTATTTACAGAAATGTATGCTAAATTCGTAAAATGTAATAAAAAAATAGACAAATATAAAAGAAAAAGTGTCTTGACGACGTACCACATGTAACGCCAGGAACATAGAATATATATATATTTGGCATTAAATCCTAGCCTTTTTTTTTTCTTGTGGAAAGTGGTTGAGGAGACAAGGAAGGAGTTCAAAATAAATAAATCAATAATAATAATAAAATTAAAAGAGATGTTATATTAGGCAGATCATGATCGTAATATTGAGTTATTAGGCCTAACTTTAACTTCACAGTGTTATAAAATATTAAAGTAAAAACTGAAATATTTATATACGGTACCTTTAATAACAAGAAAATTGAAGCTAATAATCCTGGATTTGAATAGAAAACCTCACGGTGAAGGCTGAGGAGAACGGAGCAAAATACACAGCAGGAATTCGGAAGATTTCCAGACAACGAAGCGAAAGACGCTAAACGAATGAATCAATTTGAATGACTCTTTCGAAGAATTTCTAGCGCAATTTTTTTGCAAGTAATTAATTTTAAATTAAAATATTTATTAAAAAGATTCTTTCTGTGCATACAAATCAATCTAGCCTTAGATTCTTGCAGCATTTTTATATAAAAATAAATTTTTGGCATCAAAGATCAATTTTTGCAAAAGTGTTTTTTAGAATATAGAAAAACAAAATTTTCTCTATACTGTATTATCTTTTGCAAGTATTACAAAAACTGGAACATATAATGATAAAAAAATATACCTTTCAAGAAATTTTTTTATAAATGAAGACGATACGCTATACGAATGAAGCAATTTGAATGACTCGTCAACTAGGCAGGGATTCAGATGTCCGCTAAAGATCTTTAAATGGGTCGAAAATCCTTAAAACCGAGTGAAATCTCAAAATCGTTATTCAGGTGTCCGCTCTGAGATCCTTAAATTAAGATTCTAGCGTTAAAAGCGCCAGGATTTAAGGAAAGCTAAAACGCTATCTTAAGTTAAGGATCGGTAGTTTTCGACGCCATTATTTTCAGCGTACATTTTTAAAAATTAATTGATATTTTCAGTTATTTATGGAACAGCAATAACATTTATTATTAGCAATAAAATTTTTATTGCTATTGTCAAAATATCTTAAAAGTAGTTTTGTTTGGCATCAGCAAGTACAATTTTTTAAACACGCGATGTTATAGCTGTTGTAAAAATGAAAAAAAAAAAAAAAAAAAAAAAATGAATATTGAACTTTACTACGGATATCTAATTGGTATGTATTGCTTTTATTTATAATTTTTAGAGGTTTGTGACATCTAATTTTATATATTTTATCATGTCTTTACAGTTGTAATGTATTATTTTTATCTGTATATACGTGTTCCTAACGATAAGTTACTGTATAGTTTCATGTTTACATATCTAAATTTATTTCATTGCTTGACCGGTTTTATAAACTATTTATTTTATCGACAGATCGAATACGCCATTTACTAAGTTTTATATTTTCTGTATTGAATATTTTATATATTCGTTTATCATGCAGTTTCTTTGCTTTTAATTATCGCTTTAAAAAAGTTACGCAAGGCAGTCTCATACGAAGTAAAATATATTTCTAACAATATTTTTTATTTCTTATTTTGATAAGATTAAATGATTTTGTTTAATTCACAAAGATTCTGCATTTTACCATTTTTCTTTTCTTTTTAATGAAATTTTACAATTTAAGATAACTAAATTACAATTCTTCATATAATTTTAATAATAAAACATAAGCATTTTATATTTTAAAAAACATTTCTGAAATACATGCGTATTTTTAATTTATCAAAATGCAAATACCTTATTTTCTTTATGTTCCTATAAAAAAGTTAAAAAAAAAATAGCCTTACAATTCATTTTGGATTAACTCCTCAAATTTTATTACCCCTATTTCTATCATGTAGTTGACTGATCATTGTAATTTCTGTACTTGTCTCTCATAGTTACTTATCAGTTTTACATTTTAAATGCTTTAATTTTTCAGCGAATCTTAATTTTGTGTATTAAACTTTACAAAGTATTCGGATTATACTTAACTTCTTATATTCCTTCTCCCATATTCTTGAAACTTTATCAAATGTGAATGCTATAAAATATATAATTATACTGCAAAACCTTTTTGAGGTCTATAGTCTGTTTTGCCCCCCCCCCCCCAAAAAAAAAAGGTGAATTTGCTTGAATAAAAGAAAATAAGGTTAACAAATAAAATTTGATGAAAACAAGGATAAATTAAGAGATTGTCAAATAATAAATAATTTCTGAACATTGAAGAAAACACAAGTTGTTATTTTGTTATTAAATTACTTTATTAAAAATTTATTGTTTCATAAAAATGTTTCTTAATCTCAAAAGTTTATTTTCATTTATTTAATTTTATCAATTCAATGAAATCTGCATGTTTTCCTATGTTAGCGAAGGAATTTTCATTTATATTAAAAAAGTATTGATACCAAAACAATAAGAGATTCTCCATTAAAAAAATATATGAGTATTTTTATTAGGTGCAATTTTATATGAGTATTTATATATTTATTTTACAGCATAGGTCAACAGTTTAAAATGAAAAACTATAGTTGGTTGTAATTTTACCATTTCTTGTTGAGTAATATACAATTTTTGGAACTTATAATTAAGCAAGTAATGTAATAATAATAAACTAGTTATTAGGGAGCATTAATATTGTTTTTGATGTTATGGCCAGAAACAGTATCTAATCGGATGCAAAATATAGCAGTGGAGATAAATGTCTGATGGATCAGCTACTGCCGGAATAGATCTCACTTCAAATTTTAATGCTTTCAGAAGATCACAGGTGTGTAGTTTTATTGAATAATAGTAACTACCATTATTGATCTTCTGCGAGCAACTGCAATCGATGGTGCTTTGGACTTCTTTATGCTACTTTTCTGAGGATTATGGATTGCCACTGCATGTCAAAAGTGGAGATGATATAGTAAGTATATTAAAGTAACATCAAAAACAATATTTGTGCTCCATACAAACTAGTCTTTTAAATTATATCAATTGCTAAAATATATTTTCTACAAATAGCATATTACGTTACAAACTATGCAAAAACAATATTAATACCCATGAAATAATAAAGTAAAATTGTAAATATACTGTGAATGTGAATTAAACATTTATATATTTCAGTCTGGGGCATAAATAAAATCTTGCTAATAAAAAAAAAAAAGTATGAAACAGCCTTACATATACCAACACCTTTTTTATCAGAGCAACTACACTGGGTTTTAATTGTAAAGCTGAAAGAAAAGAAAAAAAAATGGGAGAGGGGGGGGGGGGAGAATATGATGCTTTTAGATAATAAAAGTTTTTGGTGTTTTGTTTAAGATTAAGAAAGGGTTTGTTTTTTAATCAACAATAAACATTAAGTTGTTGTTTTAACAAAAAACCTTGGTGAAATTCTGTGAGTTAGTATTATTTTGATTATTTTTTTTAATCAAATGATTCATTCAAAGATATTTGGTTACATAACTGCAATTTTTTAATAATTTAAAAAGTGAACTGAAATCCCCCCCCCCCCCCAATTTCTCTTTTTAAGACTTCATTATTGCTAATTTTATATTTTAAAAATTTTACATTTTTATAAAAGTAATGTAATTGTCTATAAAAACATACATTGCATTTTTATTTTTTTGTATGCTGAATTATAGAAAATTAAATAAAATCCCCATGTCACATTGGTAAAACTGATTTTATGTTATTTACAGCCTTTACAGATTAATATTTATATATGTTTTCTATTATGTAAAGTTACAAATGTCTAGGTTTTAAAAAAAAAAACTACTTTTTAGAAAATAAATATAAATTTAGGAGTTGATGCACGTACAAGATATTTCGATTAGCTGGACGCCAGTGCTATACGTACATGTATTTGTATGTGTATACATATATGTATAAAATACAATATATGTATATATAACACTGGCGCCCAAAAAGAAGTACTGGAAAAGTACTGTTTTTTCGCTTAAAGCTTATGTTCTGAAAATAAAAGAAAGTTTATTCTTATGAAATATAATGTTTTTATAATGAAATTCAATAATTTAAATTTGGATAAAGCATTTATTAATAACTTTTTAAAGTCCTGCTACAGTTTTCTTTTCTGGTAGAGTTGTTTTCTTTGCGAATTACACATATTACAACCTATCAATCTCAAAAAAGTATTTTTAAGGAATAAAATTTTGTGAAGGGAGCCTGTTATATTAAGAGGAATTTCAAGAAAAAGAAAGGGATTGTTATATTAAAATTGATTTTTGTGAATGGGAGCTAATTTTTGCCTAGATCAATCCCCTGATATTAAAAATAATCTTTTGAAATGTTTGTGTGTAATGCATTTGTTTTAGGTTAAAATTTAATTTTAGATCATGATTAAAATAAGTTTTAAAGGGAAAAAATACCATGTACATTTTAAACAAAATTTTGATCAAAAAACTCCCCCTCTCGCCACCCTTAAAAAAGAAAAAAAAAGGTATCCAATATGATTTTTAAGAATAGCAAATTTATTATATATAAAGCATATACAGGAGAAAGAACTCTCCCTCTTGAAAGTCTCCGAAAATAGTGAAATATAACTTGAAATATCCTGAGATATACATATTTGTAGAAAGATATCTAGTGAGATGCAGGATTTTGGAGAAAATGTGTCTGTGGTCCACAGCTAAGTCTGTCTTTTAAAATGGAAAACATAAACATGAAATAAACTAAATTAAGATTTTTTAACGGAATTCTTTTTGCAAGACAATTTGTAAACGTATAAACAATATTGGATCGTCGAACAATATAGGACGTACAAACGTATAAATATTATACGTATAAACATTATAAACAATATGGGACTTTAACAAATAAGAAATAATAAGCATTAAAAAATGTCTTCCACCATGTGTTCAGGGAGCAATTTCACTCCCTCCCCTGACGAAACTATTAATTCCTTTTATTTTATTTTTTAATTATCCTAATTAGTCTTAATTTTCTTAAATTTTATTTATTTTTTTAAATAATTAGGGATAAATCAAAATTGGGTAATTAAATTCTAAAGCCAGTGATGTGTAATGGCTCTCCACTGCCATCTTGCAAGTGTTTATACCAAGAAGATGCACACGTACAATACACCTCCCCCCCCCCCCCCTCCTCTTCCCTTAATGAAAATTTTGTGTATGAACATGTTTTTATATTTTAAAAAAATATTCTTAAATATTTTCTAACCTTGCCCAAAACCTTTTGTTTGAACATTTTATAAATACATTCAAACAATTAAAACATCTTAAAAATATATATTTCAGGAAATAAAACTAAAAAGTAGCAAGTAAAAAACAGCTATTATTTACATTATTTAATTATGTTTAAAAAATAAATAAAATATTTATCTCTAAATATATTAGTAATTCAGAAATTACTCGAATTCGCAAAATCTGCACAATTTTCCCTCTATTTTCTTTTTTTAATACTTTTTTTTTCCTTTTCAACGGTAATAATGAAAAAGAGTAGTAACAAAACCAACAAAACTCAATTTTAAAAAGCGTGCGTAACTTTGAACGGCAAATAATGCGCATGATTGATTGATGACATGACATCGCGGCTGCTGGGAAGCTATTCTATGTTCTGATTGGTCATCGTTTGGGTAATCGGTATCATGTACCGAAGATTGCCGAAGCCAGCTCGGAGATAAAGGAAGTCGAAGCTTGTTTTAAGAAGACCAGTCTGAATAGCGTTTTAAGGATCCTAGAATAAGAATCCTTAAATTTAAGTTAAAGATTCTTATTTAAGGATCTTTACGGTGCGGACATCTGAATGCCTGCCCTAAAGTCATTGGCCGTGTTCAGCTTTTACGCGCGCTGCACGCGCGCGCTCAGGAGCCACGGACATGGAGTGGGTACCTATAGTGGACGGGATGTGCGTTCAGTACTCACTACTGTGCCACCGGTACTGCAACTGTGCGCTCGATAACAGATGGAGAACAGATCACGGATGTAATTTACAAATGGATGTGATTCCGCAAAGAATCTATGTTGGATTTTAGTGAGTCATTCAAAATTATGTTGCTGAAATTTAATACGCGAGGCCGCGAGGGTATGTTTGAATGCTAGATTTGCAAATTTTTACTAATGCTTTGTGTTATTTTTTTATAAATAAATGAATTGTTTTACATTCCATTCCATTTATAAAGGAATTAGTTAAAATTTTTCTGTTGCAGTTTGTTTATTGATTGATTCATTGTTCATGAATGAATTCTCCTCTGTGATTCATTTTGTTGGCGTCTCAATAAATTAAACTGATGCAAGACCGTAATATGGCTAAAACTTTTTCTTTTCTTATTCCAGGTCTTAATAATAGTTACCAGACAGCTATTAAACAAGCTTAAACAAAGAATCTAAGCAAGATTTTTCTGAGTTTCCAAAATCAAATTGCATCCTATTTTTAAAAGATAATATTTATTGAATCATTATTAATGAATGACTTCATTATTCATGAATCATACATTGTGTTGGCGTCTATATTAAAATAGACACTATGGTAATGCTCAATTTGTAACAGTGGATATGTTTTTAGTCAATTTACTGACCCTGCTTCTTTATTAAAATAAATTAATGGTAAGAGATGTTTCTTTCGTTATTCTTCCACTAGAAATTTTTGAATTTGTTATTTGATTTGATCATTTATTGTCATTTTAAATATTCCGCAAACTATTAACTGAATATTTTGCTTGCCTAATATTAATCATCAGGCCGAATACTTCATTATTTTAGAGGTTAAAGGTATTTAAGAATTAAAATTTACTTAACATTTAAAACAAATAACTTCATTTACAGAAATAAGATTTTTTTTTCCTTAGCATAAAATACTTTATAAATAACTAACGTACTCTAATAAACTATAATTTGGCATCATATTTTCTAGCAACCTATTCATTGTTTCAATTACAAGAATTGTTTTGTTTTCCTACCATTTGAATAATTTATTTATTGCAACACTATTTATTTATTTTATTATACAAAAAGAAGTAAATTGTGTACAAAAACCAATCATAATGCTTACACATACACATATATGTATATATATACACATGTAAATATAGAATTATATAGATATATATAAACACTCATAAGAATTCACCAGGATTGTTTTGAAGGCTGTTTGTATCATTTGTCAAATTAATCTAATTTTATAAAGCCCAAATTGTGTGAAGTAGTGAATAGCTATAAAAAAATGTGAAAGCCTTTATAATAAAAAAAATAGAACTTTTTTTTTAACCATTATTACAAATTGTCAATATAAATAATTAACATATAATAAGTATAAGTAAAATTTGATTAAGTCTATATTTTACTATATGTTGTCTATTTTTATATATTTACTGTAATTATTTTGAGTTTTATACGTAATTTAAATTTTTTTATAGTGTATTATCCTTGAACAATACAATGTTAAAGAAATACTAATAATAAAATCTTGATGCAGTAATATATTTAATTGTACTACATTTTTTTTTAATTCTAAAACTAATTGTAGTAGTTTGTGTTTTTTATGTAATTTAGACACACTTTTTTTTTTTTTTTTTTTTTTTTTTACCTTATGTAAAATGAATTTGTAATTAATATGAATTTTACTTTTGTTATTTTCCTTCCTCCAGAGTAAAAAGAAATTGTCTGACTTTCAATTTAAAAATTAATTGTAATAGTTTGCTTTGTTTTATAGGTAGTTTGCATATGTTTTTAATTATGCTATATTGAGTGTTCCAAAATTCAACTACAATTCAAACAACTAAAATTCAACCAACAAATTAAAGAGGGTCAATGGAAGTCCTCAGGAGGGTGAAAAAACACCATCTGAGTCATCACTGGGAGCAGTGCGTGGAAAAAAGGTCAACTGAAAAAACGTCAACGGAAAAAAAGGCAACGGAAAAAAGGGCAATGGAAAAAACGTCAACAGATAAAAATGGCAACGGTAAATAGTAGGGATATATGTTAAGTTATAGAAAACAGATTCTTTGTTTCAAGTAAACTTAAACACGTGTATCCGTTATTTCAACTCAACTGGCGAATAGCTTATGTATAAAGACAACAACTTTTATATCTTTATGAAAACTTTGGCCAAAAACATCTTTTGGAGTGAAAAAAAAAAAAAAAAACAGGTATAGAACATATATTTTAGTAAGGTAGAAAAAACTGACAAGAAATAGGGAAAAAAATGTCTGGATATTTAGAATGTTAAAGGGATAACAGTAAAAGAGTCAATATTTTGAAATTTGTACAAAAAAAACTCAATTTTGGCAACATGCAGCATAAACCATTTAAATTAAAATTTAAAATATAAAGAAATTCGCTATGTCTGTTCCATTAATAATAATAATTAGAAGAACTATAAATGAATAAAAAATTATAATATTTAATAATTATTAATATTTAAAAAATTATAATTAATTGTTATTGTTGTTATTTAAGACATCTGATTATCTGCCCGGGGAAACCCCTTGGAGGAGAGACCTCCGTGGAGGTCTTTCTAGCCGTATTTATGCAAGGTTACCCAAGGAAGAAAAAAAATCATGGAAAACTCCAAACGGTTCAGCCGACAGATGTGATTGGGTTCGAACCCAACACCTCCCATCTACAAGCTTCGAGAGTACCACCTCTCAGCCACTGGTGGGGCGGAAGTGGCAAGGGGGTCTTACTTAGAAACCATAAAGTTGAATAATATTTTTCGATAAATGCAGGCGGCTTTCAGAAAAAGGGGGGTTTTCGACAGAATTTTTGCACTCAACAGCCTGATAAAGGTCATCGAGGGAAAACACAACCTTATAACTAAAAATGTTGAAAAATGAAATAATATGCATATACATACAATTTTTTATTCATTTATTATTATTATTATTACTACTATAATCAATGGAATCACCATAATATATATCCTGATGATTTCAGTTTTATTTAAAATGGTTTATGCTGCGTGTAGCCAAAATTGAGTTTTCTTGTGCAAAATCTCAACATTTCGACTCATTTTCTGTTATCCCCATAACATCCTAATAATATGACTAAATATCAAGACAACAATTTTTTTTTTTTTTTTTTTTTTTGCTATTTTTCCACATTATTAAAATATATGCACCTGTATTTTTTTTATCAACTATTTGGAAAATAGTTGTCGTCCCCAGTAGAGAATTGGGAAATCTGAAATATATCTGAATCCTTTTATTGGTTGAATTCTGCAACTTATTTTATTTTATTCATTTCCTGATTGGTCCATTCTTAATGTCTAGAAGTGGAGTACTTCTGTTTTTTATTTTATTCGTTTTCTCATTGATCCATGTTTTATGTTCAAAAATGGAATACTTCTGTTGCCACGATCACAAAAAAAAGTATTAAAAACAACAAAAACATTAAAAACTCAAAAACAAATTTAAATACAGGTTTCAAACAAGTTGAATTTAAAAGTAATTTTTTTTCTTTATACGACGGTGTAAAAATTGAAAATGTGCGATATTTAGAAGTTTAAAAATTTTCAGTACCAAAAATTGTCAAACTGAAATTTCATTTAATATTTGTTTATGATTGGTCCAGGAATATTAACGTGACTCGGCATATTAATGTGATTCTGTTACTGCGTAAGCTACGTTTTGATCATCATAAGTTTATCATCATGTTATTATTATTTTTTTGTAATATAAAAATCCTTTGTAAGTCTAAAATTATAGTCTTTGGAAATATTATTTTCCAAATAGTCATTGTAATTTTTTAAATTACATTTTTTTAACATTTAGTTTTTAACAGTATTTACGCACATTATTGACCACATATAAATCAAAAGTTTTAATTTCATGCATAAATTAGTTTTCAAGAAAACATTAGCTTTTTTATTTTTTTCACTATTTGGGAAATAGTTTTGTCCTCAGTAGACAATTGGGAAATCTGAAGTGTATATCTGAATGCTTTCATTGGTTGAATTCCGCAACTTTTTTCATTTTATTCGTTTTTTGATTGGTCTATGTTTAATGTCCAAAAATTTAATACTTCTGTTTTTTATTTCATTCGTTTTATGATTGGTCTATGCTTAATATCTAGAATGGAAATACATCTTTTGCCACAATGAGAAAAAAAGTATTAAAAACTACAAAAAAATTAAAAACTGAATGGCAAATTTAGATACAAGTTTCAAGCAAGCTACATACTACATTTAAAGCAAGCTACATTTAAAAGTACATTTTTTTTCTCTATATGACGGTGTAACAATTAAAAATGTGCAATGTTTTGAAACTTAAAAATTTACATTACCGAAAATTGTTAAACTGAAATGTCATTTAATATTTGTTTATAACTGGCCCAGAAATATTAACGTGACTCTAAATGTCCAGGCATATTAATGTGACTCTGTTATTACGTAAGCTACGTTGTGATCATCATAAAAGTGATGTTATTATTGTTTTTTAAAATATAGAAATCATTTATGTGTCTAAAATATAGTCTTTGAAAATATTTTTTTCCAAATATTTGTTGTAATTTGTTAAATTACAATTTTTTTTTTTCTTCTTCTTTTTCTTCTTTTTTTTTATTTTATGTTTTACTTTTTTTTCACACCAAAGAATGTCCTTTGTCAAAATTTGCATAAAGCTATGAAAGTCGCTCTTTTTATACGAAAGCTATTCATCAATTGAATTGAAATAACCGATACACGTGTTTAGCACATGTATGTTTACTTGAAACATAGAATAGGTTTTCTATAACTTAAGATACATCCCTTAATAACTAATATATCTCAACTTTAGATTTATTGAAACACAGACATTTATTACTATTATTGCCATTTGTATCTGTTGCCCTTTTTTCCGTTGCCCTTTTTTCCTAAAATTACTGGGAGCAGGGTATGGTAGTGGAATCTCCAATATTTCTGAGCTTGGCAAATTCTAAATTTTTGAAAGACATTTTTTCTTTAGGAAAAAAAAAAAAAAAAAAGTGAAGGGTGTATGATTTCTTTTTGTTTTGGTGATTATTTTTCTAACTGTAAAAAAGTTAAGTAATCAAAATGCAAAATGAAAGCAACTATGCAGTCTCTCAGATCTACAAAAATAACGTACATCACAAGATCTTAATTTCTCTATTACTGTCCATCAGTAGCTGATTCATATTGTTTAATTCCTCCAAAACTGTGTTCTTTACCAAAGTTAATAAATATCATGATATTTTCAAAATAGTGAACTTACTGCTGATAAAAATATTTAAAGCATAATATAAATTAGAAACTAAAACATATTCCATTTAAAATGAATACTTTTAAAGAAACAGTATATTAAAAGTGCTTTTTTTTTTAAATTAAAGCAATATCGAAAATTTACTAATTAAAAACAGAAACTATTTTCTTTATGCCCTTACATGAAGTTTAAGAAAAAAAGTACAGGAATCAGTATAGGAATAAAACAATTTTTTTTTTTTTTTTTTTTTTTTTTTTACAAAATATTTATGTAATTGAATTTACTAATATTAAGTTAATGCTTGTTGACTAAAAGAAAAGTGTCATTTCACGTTAGATTTCTAAAAATAAAATAAAACATTCTTGTACAAAGACATCCTTTTGTCACAAACACAAATGTACAAAAAAAAATCATGAAAATTCTTCAAAATGATAGAAATTGGTTTAATTCCATTGTTTCAGAGGAATAATAGGTTTTATTTATTGACTCTATCTTTTAAGGTGCCATTTTCTCATTATAGTTTTATAAAACTTTTTCAAATAATGTGAATGGAAAATGACAGCATGCCTTAAAAAAGAGGCATTTTCTTTCATGAAAATATTACTATTCAATATTTTTTCACTATACCAATATAGTAGATTCCCTCAAATCCCCACAGAGGTTGTGCGGATTTTAGAATTTTATGGATTTCTGGTCATTGCTTTGTTTACATTTTTTAAACAGTAATTTGAATGTAATTTATAATGAAATCTAAAATTCAATGAATGCTTACAGTATATTAAAACATTAAAATAAGTAAAATTTAGATAATTTTTGAAATGATTAAAATATTTTTAAAAAAGTCTAATTTATAATGTATGAATAAGTGTATATTATAAAGATGAAATGTATTTTTTCTAAATTATTCAATGAAACTTGCCTCATAAATAATGCACAATACTAATTTACATTATAATAATAAAAAATTAGGACGTTTTATTTCAGGATTAGTCAGTCTTATTAACAAAAAAGGGAGCTTGATTAATATGTAAATATATTCAGTAAGAAAATTATGATTATCATTGATATTAGCAATATCTTGAATTTTTTCAAAAATAAATTTATTCTTTCTTCAAGAAAAAACATGGCGTCAGTAATAATAATAGAAATTACAAATTAAAATATGCTTGGAATAGATATAAAACTACAAAAGTCAAATTTTGTCCCTATATCTGAAGTGAATGTTTCATTGTTTACATTTGTAAATTATGTGCGGATTTGAGGGAGTCTAGACGCAAGGCAAAATGCTTCAGTGAGTAAAAAGAGGTGTCATATTAAAAGAAAACGATCATTTTCTTTCATAAAACTGAATATTTTCATCACAAGTGTGTTTACAATACAAGAATTTCTGAAATGTTTACTTACTGTTATTCAGATTTGAACGTTTGTATTCTAAGTTGTAGCTGACAAATGCAATTTCAAATTTGAAAATATATTAATAATCAATTGCACACTGAAATAGTTTTTAAATGGGAAATCTGGTTATGAATTTAGCATATGCAAATTTTGAGATGATGAAAAGATTATTAGATTTAGATTTCATGGGGAAAATTTTATATGATTGTCTCAAAGTAAGAAATTTTTTTGCTTGTTTTTCATTTCCTAATATCAAGCATATAAGACTTAATTGATAACTTGGTCCTAAATAATGTTTTTTTGTTATATGTTTCTATATTATTTATACAAATAAAGTTTAATTTTTCTATAATTCAAACAATTGAAGCTTTTGAAAATAGTATTTTGGTAACTTTAGCTAAAAATTTAATTCTTTTAAGACTTGCATTAGTCAGTGTAACATAGATTTTTTTTAATTGTAGTTAATTCTTTAGGTTTATTATAAATTAATATAATAGTTTCTGTTTAAAAAATAATTATTTTGTCAAAATTAGATAAGTTTCAAATCGTGCGTATTACGAGAAGATATAGAAATAATTTTAAAAAAAAGTATATATTTAAAAAAAATTAAATCTTTTTATTTTATTTTTTATCTATTACTTTTTCGATTTCTGTTAAATTTAATGTTTTAAATCTTCAGTAATGTCATTCAATTGCATGCCCACGTTTTATATTAAGTCTAAAGATGTAGCACAACTGTGTTTTATTAATAACAGGTAAGTAATACATGGCAATAAGGCTAAGGTATTATTGCTGGTTACACTAAATTGAATAAATTGATTTGTAAAGTATAATTTCATTGATAAATGAATTTAATTTAGATGATATTTAACATTTTAGGTAGCTTTCATTTAAAAAAATAAACAGCTACCTATTGCAGCTGTCCAATGGAAAGCAGTTCTCAAAAAAAAAAATTGGTATACATATTTTCACTGATAATGATCCTCCCAACCCCTGACCCTAAAACCATTTACCATCTTATTGTTGACTAACCTATATATGCAGTAGACTCCCTCAAATACACACAACTTGGGACCAAAGGTTGTGCGGATTTTAGAATTTTGCAGATTTCTAGTCATTGCATTGTTTTTATTTTTAAACAATAATTTGAATGTAATTAATAATGCAATCAAAGTTATTATGAATGCTTGCAATATAATAAAATATTATAAAAAATAGTAAGCTGAAATAATAAAATATTAGATAATTTTTAAAACCATTAAAATATTAAAAGCAAAGATAAAGTTAATAAGCAATAATGTATGATTATATATTCATTTTAAAGTTTAAATATATCTTTTCCACATTATTCAATGAATCTTACCTCATAAAGGTACATTAGTAATTCACATCAAAATCATAAAATAAGGAAATTTTTTTCAGGTTTAGCCAGACTTAGTAACCGGAAAAGCTTGATTAATACATAAATACATTTGGTAAGAAAATTGTGACTACCAGTAATAACAGCAATATCTTAATTTTTTCAGAAATAAGTTTTTCTTCTTTCATCAAAAAACATGAATTCAGTAATATTTTTTTTTTAATTACACATTAAATTATTTATGGAGTTGATATAAACTTAAAAAGTCAAATTGTGTCCCTGTATCTGAATTGAATGTTTCATTGTTTACATCTGTAAATTATTTGCAAATTTTATAGAGTTGTGGATTTGAGGGCGTCAATTATGATGTATATGTGACCATTATATAATACATATATATCTGATATATGTCATGGGATAACTCTCTTATTAACCGATTTTTATAGATGAGATTCAGTAGTACATACCGATGTCTCGACGGAGTTCGTTGGCCAGTTTCATCCACCATCTTGTTTCAACATGGCGGCCATTTGATTTTTTTTTTTAATTTAAAAAGTGGTGCAAATAAATTAAAAATTGAAAAAAAAATTTTGAGTGTTTTACCGTAATACAAAGATTTTCATCTATATTTTATTTTGTATTTATCTTAAAAAATGGCTGAGATATAGCAATTTGAATTTCTAGGGTTGCTGATATTTTCAAACTATGTGATTTCTGTCATGCTGCTTATAAATTGATTTGGATGTGATTGATTGTATGCATAGTGTATTGTATCGTATGTGCCAGTGTCTCGATCGAGTTCGTTGGCCAGCTTCATCTGCAATCTTGTTTGAAAATGGTGGCCATTTGCATCATGTATTGCCGCGCAAAGCTTAATTATTATTAATATCCATTAGCTTCAGATTTTCGCCAAACTTGTCGACACTTTGCGAAACTTTGCCATATTTAGTTACCAAAAAATAAGTAACCCTAAATGATGCCACCTTGGGTGATAGTTTACTAATTTCAAAAGGAAATAGGAAAGCTACCACCTCTTTCTCCGAAAAGGAACTGGCCGAAAGGACATTTTACTTTATTATGCAGTACAAACATTTAATATTTATGAAAGAAATGTTAACAGTAATCTAGTTAGAAGTTATTTACTAATAAATTAAAGTAAATTCTTTCACACATAGACTTTAATTAAATAATATAATATTTAATTGAATGATGTGTATAAAAGTAGTGTTTGTTGTGAAAGGATCTAGCTATGACGATGTCACAATTCTACAAATAAGTTAGAGGCATAAAGAAATTTTAATGTAAGACGTTTGAGCCCCATTTGTATTGTAATATTACAGTATCTTAAATTACTAGGTATATAATGCAGTTTAAAGCATTATATACCCACTATAACATTGGAATGTAGTTTCGAAGAATTGCTGATGAATTTAAGTTTTCATCAGCAAATAGACATCATTAGTTTCATCAGCAATTAGTCATCATTAGTTTCATCAGCAATAGTGTCATTTTTAATTTCTTATAGAATCCAACTATTTATGTAACTACAAAATGAACAGAGAGGTCAAAAATTTATTCAAAACGATCCGAAAATTTCATCATCAGCACGGTTCCCAGTAAAATAATGACAACAAAATATTTGAAAGCCAGATAAAGATGCCAACATCAGTATCAATCATACGAAGAACAATAATAATCTCGTGAGTTTTTTAAAATTTAAAATCACATTGATGTCCTTGTCTAACATCTGACAGTAAAAAAAATCCGCTTTATGTTTGCAGAAAAAACACCTGAAGCAGCAAACAAATTGGTTTAAAATTAGTTTCGGCGCTGAAAGGAAGTTTATTTTCGATATTCCTGAGGGTATTTTGTGTTGGTATTTTTATGTCTATGGGATATAGGCCCTATGGGGTGGGATGTCCTCCGTGGGAGTCTTTCTAAGGGAACCTAACTCGTATTTAGGCAAGGTTCGAAGAAAACCACGGAAAACTCCGAACGGTTAGGCCGACGGTCGCGATTGGGTTCGAACCCAGCACCTAGCGTCTACCAGAACCTCGTAGCCACTGGTGGGACATATTCCAGAAGGTATTCATACATATTTAGATGGTCTTCAAAATGAACAAGGCGTATTTTTTACACGACAATTAGGTGGAAACTCCCTAATTGTTTGGGTTTTTCTTCGGTAAAAACCCAAGCTTTTAATTGCTTTTGTAGATGGATAAACAAAATTGACACACCTCTATTCGCATCTTAGAATGACATTTGTTGAATTTGAGTGAAAAAAATACCGACTTAACGAAATTTTCAACCTAACAGTGCCGAGATTCACTCAGAAATACACAAAAAAGTGGTTTGAAGATAGAGAAGACTCTCAAAATTGATTGGTCATTCAATGGTCCAAATCTAAATCCCATTAACAATGTTTGGGGTATTATAGTGCACAATGTATAGTGGAAGATAGTCAAATCATGTAATATAACTCGAAAGCAGTATTAAAATTTGAAATTTGGAAGATATGACGTGTTTTGTAACCTAACTAAATTTAAAACTATGTAAACTCTATGCTACAATGTTGCACTAAAATTACTAAACCCAAATGAAGCCCAATTGACATGCAATATTTCTATAATTCAAAAAAATCTGTTTCGTTCTTATCATTTTGCTCCTAGTGCATATCTAGTAAAAATGCAACATATTATATTATATTTACATCAATTGTTTTTGAAAGTTTTTTATGTTTATATTGAGTATTTAGCATGATAAAATAAATTTATATGGTTTAAATCAGTTATTTATATGGTTTATATTGTTTTTTATTTGGGCAATTTCATGATCATTCCTATCATTTTGAACTCCGGTATATGTACATTCCATTCTCCTTGTCGCAAAAATAGTTGACTTTTGCCTCACTGTTTAAATATATTATTGTTTCCACTCATGATATGAAATTATAGAATTTTATCAATAAATTTCGTTTATTTTAAATTTATAATATTTATTATAACATAATGTTTAATATTTTCTTTATGATAAATTGTTTTATGGTGGTAGGTATTTAGTTTACATGTTATAATTTTGTATATGTTACAGGCCAAACCCGATTTTAGGCCAAACCGGTCTATCCTAACGCCCATCGGATAAACTAGTTTTTCCTAGGCCAAACCGGTTTATCCTAACGCCCATCGGATAAACTAGTTTTTTCTAGGCCAAACTAGTCTATCCTAAGGCCCGTAGGACAAACTAGATTTTTCTAGGCCAAACTAGTTTGGCCTAACTCTTGTAGGACAAACTAGTTTAGATTCCTGTTTATTGGTCTGAACTAGTTTATCCTAGGCCAATTCAATTTGGCGGGATTTTATTAAATTCAATGACCGCCTCAACCCCAACTTTCTTGTTTGTCCTAGGCTGATCTAGTTTATCCTAGGCCAATGTAGTTTTACGTGTTTTTAGCTCACGGGCGTGAAAGCCAGAGAAATAATGGGTTCACAGGTTCTATATATGCATGTACGCATTATGTATGTGCGTACGTAATGCGGTAACCCTTGATAGAGATAACCGATTTGCTTCAAATTTTGAATGTAGGTTCATTCATATAAGGTACTTTTTTGATTAATTTTGGGAATTCATTGGATAAGAATAAAGGGGGGTGAACGGGAGGCTAATCCTCCGCCGTTAATTTAGAAAAATGGATTTATCATGCAGAACTATCAGTTTTTATTTAAAATTTTAAATATAGGATTTGTGACAAGGCGCCTCTGTGATTAGTTGTGGATGTTTATTTTTTAAGTCTAAAAGGAAGGGCAATGTAGGTGAGACAACATAATTTAGATAAATGGTTTTTAACGCAGAATTGACGAATTTGTTTAAAATTTAGGATATAGGTTCTTTCTGATAAGGCGATTTCCTGAATAGTTTTGAGGGTTTAATGGTTAAGTATGAAGGGAAAAATAAAGGATTACCCTCTTACCTAGGAAAAATTAGTTTATTCTAAGGACATTTAGATAAACAAGTTTGGCGTAGGGAAAATTAGTTTATCCAATTGGCGTTAGGATAAAATAGTTTAGCCTAGGCTAATTTAATTTGGCTCGAAATCGGTTTTCGCCGGTAAAAACATGTCTTTAAGAAGAATAAGTATAAATGTGTGTAAAGAGTCATTGCTTATAACATAAATACAGAAATTTAACATGTCCACCGTAGAGACATGATACATTGGGCATGGTGTTTGCTTATTTTTTTTCTGTTGACTCGTGCCAACTAAGATCAGACTTACATTTATTATTATTATTATTATTATTGCATATTCGAGCCAGATCGGAGCTGAACATAATTTGGAATCGAACAGCGTTTTCTATTTTTTCAATCCCATTTCCCCCAATTATACTTAACAATTGAAATCCCAAAACTAATCACATATACGCTTTATAAAATTAAACAATTATCCAAAATTTGAAGCAAATCAGATAATTCTGCTCAAAAAATAATTCATCTGATTTAAGAAGGTAATCTCCCATTCCTCCCTTTATACTTAATCATTAAACCCTCAAAACAATTCAGGGATTTGCCTTATAAAAAAAACTATATTCAAAATTTACGGCAAATCGGATAAATCTGCATAAAATCCCCTTTATCTAATTTAACGAAGGCGATAAAACGTCCACTACCCCATTATACTTAACCAAAAGAAAAAAAACCTAAATTAATTAAAGTAACTGATCAAATGAATTCATGTCCAAAATTTTAAGCAAATTCGATAATTCTGTATTATAACCAATTTATCTAATTTAAGGTAGGAAATAAATTGTAAGTTCCCCCCCCCTTATATTTAACCAAAAAACCGCCAAAATTAATCAGTGAAGCGCTTCATCAGAATGAACAAATGCAAGATTTGCAGCAAATCGGTTAATTCTGCACGAAAAACCTATTTGCCAAAATTAGACGGGATCTCCCCGTTCTTCCCGTTGTTTTTATTCAATTAAACATCAAAACTAATTAGAGAAGCACTTTACCAGAATGAATTAATTTTTAAAATTTAAGCAAATCAGTAAATTCTGCGTGAAAAAAGCATTTACATAAATTATGGGGCGTTACCCCTATTCCCCATCCCTTTATACTTAAAAAATGAACACTCACAACTAATCATGGAGGCACCTAAAGAGAATGCTCCTATATCTAAAATTTGAATAAAGTATGCTAATAATGCATGGAAACCCATTTATTTGAATGAAGGGAAGGGACGAATCAGCCTCTCGTCCTCCCCCCCTTATTCTTCTCCAATGACCTCCCAAAATTAATCAAAAAGCCCCTCATAAGAATAAACCTATATTGAAAGTTTGATGCAAATCGAGTAATTCTATCAAGAATTATTGCGTTACGTACTTACGTAATACATAGATACAGAACCACATTAGTTCTCATGCTTTGGTAGCCTGATGAGATAAAAACACGTCAAATTACATTATTTCTATCAAGAGTTATCGCGTTACGCACTTACGTACATACATGCGTACATATATACAGAACTTGTGAGCCCATTATTTCTCTGGTTTTGACACCCGTGAGCTAAAAACACGTAAAACTACATTGGCCTAGGATAAGCTAGATCAGCCTAGGACAAACAAGAATGTTGGCGTTGAGGTGGTCATTGAATTCAATAAAATCACTCCAAATTGAATTGGCCTAGGATTAACTAGTTCAGACCAATAAACAGCAGGCTAAACTAGTTTATCCTATAAGAAAATAGGCCAAACTAGTTTGGCCTAGGAAAATCTAGTTTTTCCTATAGGCCTTAGGATAGACTAGATTGGCTTAGGAAAAACTAGTTTATCCGATGGGCGTTAGGATAAACCGGTTTGGGCCTAGGAAAAACTAGTTTATCCGATTGGCGTTAGGATAAACCGGTTTGGCCTAGGAAAACTAGTTTATCCGATGGGTGTTAGGATAGACCGGTTTGGCCTAGGCCAATCGGGTTTGGCCTGTAACATATATATTTTAATCACTATATCATTATGAAATGCACCTGATGAAGTTTTAGTTTTGCAAGCATCAGATAATTTGGCTTCTATTGTAGTTTTTGATAATATACAAATTTTATTTCAATTCAAATTAATCCATTGATTTTTTTCATGATAAATTTTTTTGGCTTACAAAGTATTTTTTTATGAATCATAAAATTTATAAATGTATCTCTGTTTATTGCAGATGCTACAAAGTTAGCTATTCATGAAATCAATCGAAACTATCTTTAAAGCCTGAATCATGGAGCAAAATATTTCTTTCCAAAACTTTATAGGTAAAACAGCTTCTAGCTCACAGCAGGGAAAATGTTTTGTTTGTGAGATATGCAACAAGAGGTTCTCTTATAAGGGCAATTTATGCACACACATGTTAATTCATTCTGGCGTGAAATCTTTTATATGTGAGATATGCAACAAGAAATTCTTTCAAAAGAGTGTTTTAAACACACATCTGTTAATTCATACTGGTGAAAAACCTTTTGTCTGTGAGCTATGCAATAAGAAATTCTCACACAAGTGTAACTTTAGCAGGCATCTATTAACTCACACTGGTGAGAAACCTTTTGAATGTGAGATATGCAACAAGAAATTCTCTGACAAGACTAATTTAAGCAGGCATCTGTTAACTCACACTGGTGAGAAACCTTTTGTGTGTGAGATATGCAATAAGAAATACTCTCAAAAGTCAGATTTAAGCAGGCATCTGTTAACTCACACTGGTGAGAAACCTTTTGTCTGTGATATATGCAATAAGAAATACTCTCAAAAGTCAGATTTAAGCAGGCATCTGTTGACTCATAATGATAAGCAACCTTTTGTCTGTGAGATATGGAGCAAGAAATTCTCTGTTAAGTGTAATTTAAGCTCACACCTGTTAAATCATTCTGATGAGAAATCTTTTATGTGTGAGATATGCCACAAGAAGTTTTCTCAAAGGAGAAATTTATGCAGGCATCTGTCAATTCACACTTGTGAAAAACGTTTTGTCTGTGAGATATGCGACAAAAAATTCTCTGTTAAGTGTAATTTAACCTCACACCTGTTAATTCATTCTGGCGAGAAACCTTTTGCGTGTGAGAAATGCAAAAAGAAGTTCTTTAAAAAAAGTGATTTACGCAGACATGGTTTAACTCATACTGGCGAGAAACCTTTTGTCTGTGAAATATGCAACAAGAGATTTTCTCAAAAGGGTGCTTTAAGGAAACATCTGTTAATTCATACTGGCGAAAAACCTTTTGTGTGTGATATCTGTAACAAGAAATTCTCTCAAAAGAGTGATTTAAATAGACATCTGTTAATTCATGCTGGTGAGAAACCTTTTGTCTGTGACATATGCAGCAACAAATTCTCTCGGAATAGAGATTTAAGAAAACATATGTTAATTCATACTGGGGAAAAGCCTTTATAATATTATAGGAAAAAATTGTGTATTTTTCTGAAATGTCAGTAAAAGCATACCATGGAGTCATCAATTTTTTCACTTTCCATCATTTAGTTTGTCTGTTCTGCGATAAGTATCTGTTTGGATTGAAATTAAATGGGCACGTTGATGAGGTACCTGGACTATAATGGTTTTTCTATGACAATTTACCATAACAATTAATTGATGGCAATAGATGATTTAAAATTTTCCATTTATTGACACAGGAAGATTTATCTGGTTAATGTACTTAAGTGGCAAATTATGGTTGTTAAAATTTCCAGATAAAGATTTTGATTTATTCTTTTCATTTTGAAATATTTACAATGTATTTGTGAGATTTTTTTTAATTTGTATAATTTTTGGTAGAATTATGTACATATTTTCCAATGATATAAAACATTTTTCGATTAATTTACTTATTTGACATGATGTATATATATATATATATATATATACATATATTGTTTTTCTCTACTTAATTGCCTAGCAACTGCATTCTATAACCTATAAAAACTATTCATGGGGTTGCGAAAAATTAGCACTAAGTGTGACATGAGGAAATAAAAAGTTAGTTAATCTTTAATAATCTGCTCTGGAAAACTGGTCTTTGCATTAATTTTTAACAAATTTAGTAACATTATTTCCTTTTAATTTAATGTAACTACTATTAAATTGCAATATGAAAAAATATCTTATAACGCAAGCATGGTGCGATATAGGCAGTTAGTAATGGTTTCGAGGATGAACGATAATTGCATTAATTGTATTATTTTTGCATTTAAAGGTCTCCAACTATGCCTATTTTGGGATGATTTTATATTGTGTTAATGTTATGAAGTCTATCAGTATGCATTTAAATTAAAATTTTATCATGCTGAAAGTGAAAACAGTACATTTAAAGGCATGTAGATGTTTTTCAAAAAACAAACATATAAATAAATAAAAAATGGATAAAATAATTTGCGTTCACACATGAGACTTTTTATTAGAGCAACTGCTTTCATTAATCTTGTAATTTTTGCTTTAGTAAGTTCATTTTTAAAAATTTTGCGAAATTAATTTTTTTATATCAGTATTGATCTGCATAAAGTTACTGTTTATCCTTACAAAACGTGTAGATTAGTTTATTAACCCCTTAATCGTTGCTCTTGTGGAAGAGACGATTAAGGGATTATAAGGTGTTTATATGCCCTTAAATGTAATTTCCCCCCACTTAGCTTGTTATAATTTTAGTTTAAGGTTAATAAAAGATTTTTTTGCTCAATTTTATAGCATTTATTTATTTAGTATCTTACATTTATAACCATCAAAATTGTTTTTTGGACACAATAATTACAAAACCATTAGATTTCTAAATTTGATATGAATTACATAGAATAGATTCAATTTAAGTTAATATTTCTATTTGGATATTTCCTTCTATTATTTATTTCTCTTGAAACCTTCTAAGAATTTTATGTAATAAATATTTATGTAATTAAAAAAAATGAATAATATATGGATTGTAGGATGTTGAATAATATGCTAAATGTGATTCATCAGAATGAAATGTGTTCATCAGAACCCTTCCTATATTTTTGGGCTTAGTTTCAGAAGTGACATTAAACCAAAGCATTTTTCTGCTCGAATCAGAAACCTTTCCGTTAGCACGCAGGTGCAGGGACCTCGATATTCTCAGTAACGTTTCGAAACATTTGTTACAGTGAAGCTTGTTATAATTTTAGTTTAAGAATAATAGGAAATTTTCTTGCTCAATTTTATAGTATCTATTTAGATAAGATCTTACATCTATGACCATCAAAATTGTTTTTCGGAAACAAAAATTGCAAAATCACTAGATTTCTAAATTAGATATGAGCTAGATAAAATAAATTAAATTTATTAAGAATTTCCATTTGGATACTTCCGTTCATTATTTATTTCTATTGAAATCTAAGAATTTTATATACTTATAAATTTTTAAGTAATTCAAAAATAAATAGAATGCAGATTGTAAAATGTTGAATATTATGTGAAATAAGATTAAAATGCAGTGATTTGCATAGCTGATGTTGAAACTCCTGAATTGCAGATTGCCTAGTTAAATAATTGAAAACCAACAGTTAAGAAAAAATGCATTTTAGCACTAGAATTGAAAATCTACTCAGTTCCCCCAAAATACAGTTGTTTTACAATGTTTTGGAGGGCATTTTTTATCCATGGAGGAGATGGGAGGAGTTTTTTAAAATATGAAGGATAGTATTTTTTTTTAGATTTATTTAAAATAGGAATCGTACGACGCCTACAACTTGATACAATAATTCATAATAAAGTTATGACAGGTTTTATGATTACAAAATCAAAAATTATAGTTTATTATTCATCCTAATTGTCTCATTTATTTTATATTCAAAACATGTTTCTTTATACTACTTTTGACAATAAATTTCGGTGAATAGTCCTGTAGCATTAATGTAGATGAAATATTAACGAAAGTTACCATACCATCCTTGAAAAAAATTATTCCTCATCTCCCATAGCTACGCACCGCTCAGAACTGCTATACATGTCCTGGGAAATTTGCAAGAAGTTTTCTTTTGGAATGAAGTTCAAAAGCTTCGTCACGCTTCGTTGGATGTCAGAAATATGGTCAAATCTCTTTCAAAAAGAGTTTCAGTCGTGAAAATAGGAAGAAATCTGGAGGATTGAGATCTGGCGAGTATGGTGGATGTTCGATTTGCATCTTCCCCCATGAATTTCTTTTGGTGTCTTGCAAAGCTTAAAAACAAATTTAAAACTGATCTTTTGTTCCTTCATTTTCCTGTTCACAATAAAGAACCATCACACTAAACAAGCACTTAGTAAAACACGTCTTACACAGAACATAAACAACTCTCAAAGGAACAACGGTGGGGAAAGATGGTCAACACTTACCTCTATGCATGTACAGTGTTTTGTTTCTCCAGTAGTGCTAGATCGGCCGTTCTGAATTCATTCACCGAACTTTACAGTCAGAGGTAGTATATCATATAAAATGATCTCAAACCAATGGCAGCTTTAAGTATAGCGAGAACCCCCCCCCCTCCCGGGCTGTAGCTAGAAGTGAATAATAGAGAGAAAGCTCATATTTTCTCTCTCTAACGCAGAAAAATAAATGAGTGCCTATTCACACTATAGGTACTATGATTCTTAGTAAATTGTTGTAATAATTTCATTTTATGCTAAGGAAAGAATATGATGATAAAAAAATTCGAGTGTATAACTAGTATTAAACATCATGTTAGCTTCATATGTGCAAATAGGATAAGCGAGTGTTGAAAGACTTAATTAATTACAATTTTGTACTTCTACAAAAATGTGAAAGGAATTCAAAGCTCAATTAGACTTTTGAACAGAATTTTATTTGGATTTTTGGAACATAAATTCATTTAGTGACCTTCGAACCTTTTCCAAGGGGACGGGGGTGGTTAAAATTGTTAAGGGGCTGGATACTCTCTAGCACTCCTTTAGTTACGAACCTGTCCCCATTGTGTGAATAAAATATTTGCAGAAGAACATGGATCCTCATGGCAAATGACTTGGGCTCGAAGCTTGGTCCCACGACAGGCAGCACCTGTTTAAATAAACAAGGATCAGGTCTTTTCTTTTTGGGCTGGGCCGTGTCCCGGTCATGTATGTTCCTGCGCATTGAGGTCGGATCAGACTTCTTTTTTTTCCAGGTTCAGCTTGGTCTGGACTTCATTCTCCCTAAAGTTCTGTACTGGCCAAAATTTTCAAGTCGAGGCTGGGCTCGGAATAAAAGCTAAACGTTTTGTTCATATCCAATACAGCCGATTTGAAAACAATTATTAATCCGATTGCGACCTGTGGTTTACTCCTCCCGATTCTCTCACCCGATTCCACGTTGGGCTCTCATCTTACATATTTGTTACTCGTAAAAATTATATTGTTGTTGTACATTTATTTAAACAAAATCATTAGAAATTTGGCTTAACAAATTACAGAGATATATTTTTAATAAAAGGAATGTTGCCCAGTTAAACTGATGGCATTGAGCTCAAAGGCTACGCATACTAATTGTACATTACAGCCTTATATTTTCAAGAATTAATTCCGTTCGGAAAAAAAATTAAAGACGGAAAATAATTTCCCTTTCCCCTTTTATACTTAATTTTTGAACCCATTAAACTAATCAGGGACATACTTTATCATATAAAAAATCTGTATCCAAAATTAAGAGCAAATTGGAAAATTCTTAATAAAACACATTTATATAATTTAAGATGAGTTATACCCCTTTTTTATACTCAACCGTTAAACTTCCAAAACTATTTAAAGATTTGAACGAAATCTGATAATTCTGCATGAAAAACCCATTTATGTAAATTAAAGGGAGGGGTATTAGAACCCCCGCTCCCCTTGCATGTACTTATTCAATAGAAACCTGATACCAATCACGGAGGTGCCCAACCAGAATGATCCTATATCTAAAACTGATAATTCTGCATGAAAAACCCATTTATATCAATTAAAGGGAGGGGCACGACCCCCCGTCCCCCCTGTTATACATATCGAATGAACTCTAAAAACTAATCAGGGAAGCGCCTTATCGGGATATACTTATATACAAAATTTTATGCGGATCGGATATTTTTATCATGAGTTATCGCGTTACGCACGTTCGAACGAATGGACGGGCACATAGGCTCTCAGGCTATGATAGCCTGTGAGCTAAAAATCTGGGCTTTAAATTATGATTTTTTTAATCGCCCGTATCCTTCATCCTAAATTGATTTTCTTACTAGATTTTCATTTGAATGTAATTGTCTAAGTTTTGTTTTAACCTAATTTTTATGTATATATTTGTTTAAATAGTCATTAATATTACTATTTTACTGTATTCATGATAATTGAATGTAACCTGAAAATAAAATATGAACAAAAGTAAGTGTGCTTTATTATTAATTTTAATTGCAGTAGGCAGGTTTTGATCAAATCTATTTTTGAGTTTTTTATACTGGGTCGGTCAATAATTTGTTTTTGTGGATTGGAATTGGGATTGAACATGAAAATTTCAGCTTACAAAAACCTTTAATCGCCGTATCAATGTGAGCTTTAATTTTTTAATAATTCATTCAGCCACCATCCCATAACTATCAATTATATTGGATGTTTTAAAATGGGCTGACTGATTTTAAAATTTACTATTTCACGAATGGTCATATCTATTAAGAGAATATTTGCGGGAGGGTTATGTAAAATGTTATGAATGTTTTTACTTCGATTTTTGACAGTAGTTTCGAACAGTAATGATAGATGACGCTGCAAGCAATAGGTGCTAAATTGGGACCCATTTTTTATCCTTTATCCATATAATTAACCTTCTTTCACATTAATACTGAGAGAAGTGGAAGACCAGAATCGGGCCTCAATTTAATGATATTTGCTTGTAGCACCATCTATTGCTGCTTGTGTAAGGCAAAAACGAGAATCGCGGTAAAAAATCTCCTGGCATCTTACATAACAATCGTGCTAGAATTTAAAAAAAAACACATTCTTTGCATGTTAGTGCAATTTAAAATCCATTTCATTCAAATTCAATCCATTTTAGGACACCCGGATGTTTCTTTTATAAGTTTCAAAGCATTCTTTACTGAAATACAACTGATCTTAAATATAAAGACACAAGCAGTCATATACCAAATTAGTATTTTTCAGATAATTTTGATATCTTGAATCAAATTTTTAAATCGTCTGAGAGTATAGTAGTTGACCTTAAAAAAATTGAACCTTTATTCAATTTTGGGAACATAATTTATCAAGTGCCCTGAGATACACATTTCTTCAAGGAAAGGTTTCACATGAATGCTTTGTATATTTGGTATCCTACGGGGGCTGTTTATGACAGTTTAAAACATGTAGTTTGGCAGTTTTGTGCTTGTCTACAACACCGTATGCGCCAGACACTGAAGTATTCCTTATTGTATGACCATTCCATAATAATCGAACTTCCTCTACATTTTTTCCCTCTCAACAACACAAGATTTTCTGAGACATTTATAACTCATATTTTAAAAGAAAAAAATAACTTTTGAAGTTTGGAATCGAGTAGATTTTTTAAATTTTCAAAAAATGAATCACAAGATCAGTTATTAACGCTTGATTAACTTTTAAATTCTTTCTTGGGTTGTCATATACATAAGTTCAGTGCAAAACACCAAATTTGACAGCATTTTCAGAAAAATCCTCTGCTTTATCAAAAAATACATATATATAGTTCGATTACATAGAATCTGACATAGAGCCTACCAATTTCAGGTTTTTGAGAACAAAAAATGAACCTAGAAATGTGTCAGAAAGCGGCAAGTTTAGTTTTAAGATCAGCATTTAGTCTTTTTGTATGTAAATGTATGCACAACTTTTTTACAAATATAAATTTACATTATAGTTCAAAACTAACATTTACAGAAGATTCTAATCAATACATAATATATTCATAGCTTTTTCAATTTGGTTATTCTCTTACATTTAAGAATATCACAAAAATTCTGTTTTATTATTGTCGTCACACGAAGCTGCTCAATTTTGACATATACTAAAACCGAATTTTTGCATGCTGTAAGAATAATTTTGCACTTTCTAGAATTTTTTAAAAAAATATTTTAGCATCAAGAATAAAAAATTGTAAAGATTTTAAAAGAAAGTGTTTAAAAAAAGTTGTGGGAGAATATATTAGTGTTATTTTGAAAATGTAGAGAATGTTTAATCAGAGATTTAAACATATGGCAACACATGTGATGTTAATACCACACTGTATTTTTACGTAAATAAATATATATATATATCTCCTTACTAATATTATAAATCGGAAAGTGAGTTTGTTTGTTTGTTCGTTTGTTCCGCTTTCACGCCGTAACTACTGAACCGATTGCTTTGAAATTTTGCAGACGTAAAGTTAGACGTCCGGATTAAATAATAGAGTAATTTTTATTTATTTTATTCAAATATTTTCCTTAATAATTCAAAATTTAATTATTTTTCATACAAAATCAATAGGCATTTTTCAGATAAAATTTAACCATTTTCCTTTCCTGTTGCCAAGAAAATAAAAAATTGGAATAATAATTTTTCAGCGGCAATGAATTTTTAATAGAAAACTTCCACGCGAAAAACTATAATAAAATAATTTAAAAGAAAATAAATATGACGTCATGTTTGAAATAAAAATAAAAGGTGTATTTTTTATAATACATTTAACAAGGATATTTGTTTAGTTAATGGGAATTTTTGTGTAAAATATGGTGACATAAATTAAAAGTAAAAAGAATGAAAAAGAATTATATTTTTAATAAAATGGTTCACTCATGAAAATATGACGTCATAGTTGAAATAAAACAGGTACTTTATAGCAGTCGTTAAAAATACAAGGAGTATGAATATCAGTAGCTAATGGAGCGAGATAAATAATGACGTCATATTTAAAATGAATCAGAAATATTTTTTACTTATACTAATTAATAAGTTATAAGTTACATACAAATGAATATTTTTATTCAAAACTCATAATTATCAATGGAAGAAATTTTTTGTGGGGAAAAGGTGGAAAATAAAATCACTGATTAATATATTTTTGGCTCGATTTTTTAACACTTTCGAACAAAGTTAAAAGTTATTATGCTTTCGGTTTGTCTGTCTATCTGGTCACTTTCTAACTTTCGTAAATATACTCCGATTTCCATGAAATTTTTGGACGTTCTTAACGTTTACCTAGCACGAATACCTATTGAAAATAAAGTTTCTACCATGATTAGTTTATTTACAGGAATAGTCAAAAAATTTCCTTATATTACTGCATTATGGGGAAAAATCGTTTTAATTAAGTTTAACGATGTTACAGCCTGTAGAACATATTCAAATTTATATGCATTTACAAAGTGCACTAAAATATGCATTTTGTAAAGTATGCAGTGAAAAGGGCACTTACTATTCATTTACAGGGTCAGACAGAAGAATTCCATTGCATAGGAATAAAGGGAGTAACAGTTTTCGACATATTTTAATTATGGTAAACGATTTCATGTATAATCAAATTGATATATGTTGCTGAGGCTTAATGTAAGTTATTTCATGCATAATACGAAGTGCATAGCATTTACAGGGACACACAAAAGATTTCAAATATTATATATTCTATCCGAAGTACTGTATATCATGGATGATGACTGTTGCATGGATGAAATGCATTTTGAATTATGATATGTGCTTTTAAGTTTCGCTAAATGTATGCATATTAAATGGAGAGTATAAATGGTAATAGTATAAATAGTTAAATTTAGATATACAGGGTTACACAAAAGATCTCGGAAAGGTTACTGAATATGAGCGTAATTTACTTAAAGGTTTTTAAATAAAATATGCATTTTTATTTTGAACTGCATTTAGTAAACTAAGAAATGTTTGTAGTATATATATAAAATGGTAAACAGGGTCCCGCAAAGAACTGGATACAAGGTTGTCTTCGGATGATAATTTCTGAAAATGTAATTTAGGTAGTAATAAGAAATATTTTTGTTTGAAATAAATTTTAGAAAGATACTTTCGTGTATTAAAGGCACTTGGAAAACTAATGGGCTGAACAAAATAATTCAAGAATGTTTCTATCTATTAGTATTAATCGCTAAAAGGAAAATTTTGACCAGCAAACAAATTAGCAAATTATCAAAAGTTTTTTTACCATAAATTCGCGATAAAAAGTTAATTACACATGCTTTTCATCATCGAAATTTTTTGCTTGATTGATCAATTATTTCTTCTTTAAATGTTATGTTAACGAAGTCACGGGTAACTGCTAGTATATATATATATAGTAAAACCTCCATTATGTCCCTATCTTATAAAAATGGCTGCGTCTATTCTTACGGCAGCCGTAAGAATATTATTCTCACGGCAGTCTACTGCACATGCGCAGTCAAGATTGCCGTAACGCCTGCTGGAGATTCTGGAGAACGAATTTTTTTTGAATGAATCTTCTTTCCGGCAATAGACCCCTTGCATTGACGTCTCAGTAACGGCTGTCCCGCTAATCTGGAGCCCAAACAAAACATCATAACTACCCATTTGCATTTTAAAGCACCTGTGGTCTTTCTGTTTAATTTTGATTTTTCTTATTCTTGCATTATTTTTCTAAGTACTTAAAAAATGAAGTTCAAATTCCAATTTTTATAAATGTGAAAACGCCACATTTGCTTTTTGTTTGGGCGCCAGATGAAGCATGTGACGTCACGTGCAAGGGGTCTATTGATTGTCGTAACTTGTAAACAAAAAAATCAAAACAGTAGTTATAGGTAATTCTTTTAGCGAGTTTTTAGTGCTGCAATTATTATTATTATTATTTTCTAATTTTAATACAGATGCCAGCTGATAGCACTTTTAAAAGCATATAATTGTATTTATTGTCTGCTTTTGGGTGTGTATCTGCTAGTATTTAAGTGTGTGGATATTCCAAGACAGAGCAAGTGAATCATATGAGGAAGATGTTTTTATGCGGTATGTTTGAAGCAGTTTTCCTTAAAGTAAAATTTTTGCAGGTAAGGAGTGAAAAATTTTATTTACTTATTCATTTTCATACCACAACTTTTAGTACAAATTTTTGTATTGCACTAAAAGAAAAATTTAATACTCACTGTAATTTTTTTTTTTTTTTTTTTTTTTTTTTTTTTTTGATAGAGTTTGAAATTTTATAAACATAGCAGTGATTGATAAACCTAAATATTAACATTTTATATAACGCTCATTACAACAATAATCTTAATACTTTGTACAAGTTTAATTAGATCTTAATTTAACTTCCTGGCTGCCGCTGGCTGATTTTTTCGCACACTAACCTGCAGGTTTCACTGCAGCATAAGCAATATTTAAATTAATATAATTCTACAAATAAAACCCAGTTTTGAAAAATTAAGTTAAGATTAATACTCTCAAAGATTATACACCTATACATAATAACATATTTTGTATCAGATTGGAAAAAAAATCTTTTTTTTAATATTTTTAATAAATTACAGAGAAAACAACATTACAATTTTACCCTTTTGCTGGGCAGTCAGGAGGTTAATGTTGTTGTTTTAAAATCTGTCTGTGTATTTAGCTATTCTTGGTTTAAAAATATAATCCAGCAGTACTTAATTTTATAAATTTATAAGTAGTGTTTATATATTATTTAATTTACTGTATGGATGATTGCCTGTTTGATACCATAATTTTAGAATCAATATTTCATGTCATCCGTTTGATACTGCTAGAAATCCAATATGACAATGTCAGTATATTCTTGCTAATAAAATATATATCTAGATTTTCAAATGTTTTCTTATCAGATTTTGCATTTTAATGCAACTGAAATAGTTTTATCCCCTAAATCTTAATAGCTAATTTAACAGAGACCTTTTCAAAGCATTTTAACTAAGCTGTTTTTGTATATGAATTAAAAAGTATGGCAATATATTGTTAAATTTTAGTATTTCTTCCAAACCATTTTGTACATAAAAGTTAAAAATTTAATTCTGCTACTTTTTTTTATATTCTATGCGTATTATCAAATAATGGCAATATATGATAATAACTATTTTCAGCATTTGAAGAGTAGATTTCGTGTTCTTTAATTATTTATAATCAGTGGTGTAAATTAGAAGGGGGGGGAGGACCAGCAAAAGTAAAGAATCGGAAATTTATAAATTCTTCCAACTTATGGAAAAAAACAGAAAATAGTAAAAATTTAAATGTTTTGCTTGAAAACTTAGTAGTATTCCAGATTGTATCAATAAGTTAATTTTTATTATTTTTAGATAATTCGAATTATTTTGCAGATTCCTGTATAGGATCTACAAAATTTGCATACATATTATGATATACTGAAATTTAGTTAATCATCTTTATTTGAATATAAATATTTTCAACTTATGAAAAAAATGTAAAAATAGTTAAAACAACGTAAATGTTTTTCATGAAAAATTAGTAGTATTCCAGAATGCACCAATAAATTATTACCCATTTTTTTTAATTAATTCGAATTATTTTGCAGATCCCTGTATATTATCTGCAAAATTTATACACATATTATGATATACTGAAATTTAATTAATAATCTACATCTCAATATAAATCCTTCCAACTTAAGAAAAAAATGTAAAAATAGTAAAAACATTATGAAATTTTTGCATGTAAAATTAGTAGTATTTCAGACTGCATCAGTAAATTAAATCTTATCCATTGTTTTTGATTCATTCGAATTATTTGGATATCTCTGTATATGATCTATAAAGTTTACACACATACTATGATATGTCAAAATTTAGTTAAGTATCTATAACTGAAAACGCATTTTCCGCAAATTTTGCTCATGGGCGGTAATTTTTATGAATGGTGGAGCTCTGTAAAAAATAAAAAACAAACATTAAATGTAACACCCTCATTGTCTATAAGATAACTGTTATAATAGGTATTTTAGCTATTTCAATAGCATCATTCATATGGATTAATATGGAATTTACTTCTAAAAGTGTATTAAACACAAAATAAAATTTTCGCAAATGCACTTCGTTCTCGAAAAAATTGTGCTGCTGGGGATTATTCATTTGATAAAAAAAATAAAAAGAATATTGCCCAGTTAAACTGATGGCATTGAGCTTACAGGCTACGCATTCTAATTGTACATTACAGCCTTATATTTTCAAGGGTTAATTCTGTTCGAAAAAAAAATTAAGAAGGGGAAACAGCTTTCCCCTTTTTTATACTTAATCATTGAACCTCCTAAACTATCAAGGACATGTTTTAACATATAAAAAAATCTATATCCAAAACTCAGTGCAAATCGGATAATTCTTAATAAAACCCATTTAGCATTTATATAATTTAAGGAGAGTTATTCCCCTCTTTTATACTTAACTTCCAAAACTATTAAGAGGTTTGAACGAAATCTGACAATTCTGCTTGAAAAACCCATTTATATAAATTAAGAGGAGGGGTATTAGATCCCCGTTCCCCCTATTTATACGTATTCTATGAACACCTAATAACAGTCACGGAATCGCCTCATCAGAATGATCCTAATCTAAATTTTGAACAAAAACTGTTAATTCTGCATGAAAAACCCATTTATACCTATTAAGGGGAGGGGCATGCATCCCCCGTTCCCCCTCTTATAAAAATCGAATGAACTCCAAAAACTAATCAGGGAAGCGCCTTATCAGGGAATACCTATACACAAAATTTCAAGTGGATGGGATATTTTTATCATGAGTTATCGCGTTACGCACGTACAAACGTACATACAGAACAGACGGGCACATAAGCTCTCAGGCTATGATAGCCTGTGAGCTAAATAAAAAGAATATTGCTCAGTTAAACTGATGGCATTGAGCTCACAGGCTACGCATATTAATTGTACATTACATCCTTATATTTTCAAAGGTTAATTCCGTTCGAAAAAAAATTAAGAAGGGGAAACAGCTTTCCCCTTCTCTAACTTATTTTTCTCTCTCTAACTTATTTTTTTTATTTCAGCTACCATAAACGTATAGTTTCAATGTTAAAAATTCCTGATTAACCTACATGTATTGTAAGATAATAATAATATTTTAAACAATATTAATTTCTCATTTATTCATTAAAAGAAAAAAAATGTTTTGTTATCGGTCATCACGCTCAAAAAGTATAACTTGAATTAATATCAAAGACAAAAAAAACCTGCATAAATAAGAAGTAAATAAATAATTGTGATCGCATAAGTTGATAAATAAAAAAGAATATTGCCCAGTTAAACTGATGGCATTGAGCTTACAGGCTACGCATACTAATTGTACATTACAGCCTTGTATTTTCGTTAATTCCGTTCGAAAAAAAAATTAAGAAGGGGAAACAGCTCTCCTCTTTCTCCTTTTTTATACTTAATCATTGAACCTCCTAAACTATCAAGAACATGCTTTATCATATAAAAAATCTATATCCAAAATTCAGAGCAAATCGGATAATTCTTGATAAAAACCCATTTATCATTTATATAATTTAAGAGGAGTTGTCCCCCTCTTTCATACTTAACCATTAAACTTCCAAAACTATTCGGAGATTTGAACGAAATCTGACAATTCTGCTTGCAAAAACCCATTTATATAAATTGAGGGGAGGGGCATTAGAACCCCCGTTCACCCTGTTTATACTTATTCAATGAACACCTAATAACAGTCCCGGAATCGCTTCTTCAGAATGATCTTATATCTAAATTTTGAACGAAAACTTAATTCTGCATGAAAAACCCATTTATATCAATTAAGGGGAGGGGCATGAGCTCCCCGTTCTCCCTCTTATACATATTGAATGAACTCCAAATACTAATCAGGGAAGCCCCTTGTCAGGATATACATATATACAATATTTCAAGTGGATCGGATATCTTTATGAGTTATCGTGTTACGCACGAAGGAACATATATAGAGAACGGGCGGGCACATAAGCTCTCAAGCTATGATAGCCTGCGAGCTAAAAAGCTTTTACTTAGTATAAATTAAATCTGTTCGTATAATCTTAGTGTTAATAAATCATATCAAAGCTTTAATAAATGACATAATTTGCCGATAAAAGTCGATAAAACACGAGCTTTTACGTATTCCCTTTTCCCCCGTTTTATTAGAAACATTTAAAATTCAAGCATTTAGTGAATATCATAAAAAAAATGTAAAATCGCTTAATAAACATATTACATATTCTATAAATTTAATTGTAAATTTGTGAATCATAAAATTGATATCAATTTTATAAGTTTAACTAGCTAAATTACAATCGTAACTATTTTCATGTCAAACGCCATTCTTCAATTTTTGCATTTTTAGATAAAACAAATTATTTTAAAATGTAATAAAACATGTTTAATTAGCAGCAAATTTAAATGACAATTTATGAATAAGCATTCCCTGTAATTTTTTAAATACAAATTAGAGAAATTATATAATAAATATTTTCATTTAATATAGCAATCTGCAAAATTTATATCTACATTATAAGGATAAAATGTGTCAGTAAGCAACACTGACGTCATGTTGATAGTGGCAAATTTGATCAAGACATTTCTACTTTTACAGCAATTTTCTTTCTTTTTTTTTTTTTTTTTTTTTTTGTCAACTTCTAAACGTCGCACAATTACAACTTTTACACACGCTGTTGAACAGATGAATAATAAAATATTCATGCAATTTATCTGAAAACTGTCGTAACTTATCATAGTTTTAAAAATAATTTCTAAATATGATTGAAAAAAAATCTATCGTGTATTCTGATTTTTTTAAATGTATTTTACTTATTGTAAAGATTTTTGTATCTTAAAATAGAAAATTTTAAACGATGTTTCAATCATTTCTTGATGGATTAGAATTATAAGGTACATGCTCACAGACGTGTTTGTGGTCCTTTTACAAGATTTTAAAAGATTTAGAAATTAATTTCAAATGAATAAATTCATTTTAAGAGACATTTTCGTTAGGTATGCACAGGTGATGAATCGGATAATATACTCCTCCAATGGCACTGCATTCAATTTATTTAAAACGCAAATACTTCACTCACTTCAACTAAATAGTTTACATTAAAACCATCTGAAATAAATCTTTCATTGGTTTAGTTTTAATTAAATACGAGTAGAAACCCGTCGAATTCGAACATTAAAACGTATATAAGATTCGATCGACTGAATTAAAAACGTAAAAAAAATAATAATTACAATATTGAATCAATGTTTAATAAATATATTTCCAAAATTGATATCAAGTTTGCCATTTATAATTTTGTATTAAAATATTCGCGTTCTTAAGTTGAAGCTATAATCTAGGTGCCAGCGAAATCCAGAAATTTTCTTTTAAGATACACTCGCAGGAAAATAATTTTATCAAAGAAAATACTCATTTCATTTTTTTACATCATTTTCACCAAATGAAGTCATTTGAAAGGGGAATCTCAATCTCAGTGTCCATGAAATGAAAAGAAATATTGAAATGTAAAAGCGTTATGACCATAAATGCGTTATTTTATATAGTAACGCCATTTTCTCTTTAAAATATTTTTTAAAGTTACTGTTAATAGAAATATGAAAAAGGCATCTTTAATGATATGGTAATTCCCATTTATCTTGTTTCTCAATGACATCATTTTCCTCATTGGAAATTCCCCTCATTTCCCTTTAGATATCAATTTTTATTATAGATCATTTTCTTCAATTTCATTTATATTATTAATATTATTTCTCAGTAAATAATATTTTTTCTGTCGCAGTTAGTGCATAATTATACGCAATCATTTTATTCAGGTTTAATTTTACGAAAACAATTAACTTTTTTCTTTTAAACGTAATGACGTATTCACTGATGAAATCAAGCTTCTGATTGGTGGAAAGTGATAAAGCCAAATAAATTTTTATTATCGAGAGGAAAGCTGAATTGGATTGCCACCATTTTGAAGAAATATCGTAAAAAAGCATTTAAAATTAAAAGTAAAATATAAAAATGGAAACAAATTAAAAAATAGCTAGAATGGGTTCAACTTTCGAGAATGGGCTCAACAGCTTTCGTTTAAAAAAAAAAATTACCAAAATCGAATCAGTAGAAAACTCGGGGCTGATGACTAAAAAAAAAACGGCCTGGTGTTTCAACTAAATGTTTAAACCTGGTGTTTCAATATATTACCATGGTGAAAATTTCTTTTTGTTTATATATGAAAACACTGTTTATAATTTACATACACATAAACAACTGTCGATATGAGCAAAGTTTGCACCCGTCTAACCGAAAAGTACAGATTTAGCACTATAATAGCGCCGGAAATTTTCCTCATGTTTTATAAAAAAGATCTACAGCAGAATTTCCTTTCAAAGTATTTTAAAACTTTTTTTAACTTATTTTTGGCGTGATATGCACATTTAACTCTTATTTTAAAGACCTTTCCTGTTCTGGTCAAATTATTCACATGTGGTAGCAATCACATTGACTGATCTCGCCACTTCTAGAGTTAGATAAATTTTGATCACATATTAAGTTAAATTCTTATTATTATTAAGGTAATTTAGTATGCGAATAACAATAGTAGAGTTAATTATGCATCAAACTATACTCTTTAAAATAGGCCATCTGGCTGTAAAAGTGAAACAATAAATTATTTTAAATACTGAAAATTAGAAACAAAGCATAAATTTAAAAAAATAACGAATGCAATAAATAATAAAAACTAAATACATTTTTATTGACTTTAGGAACAGTTTAATAGGTTTTCCAATTTTTTAATTTGAATAATTTCAAAGTATGTGCAAACATAATTATCATCCCTTTTTTTCCAGTCATAAATTATTAAGATTGATTTTTAATTAGTTTTTTAACCATCCACTCTTTAACGAACTTTAAAAACACAAAGAAATATCTAAAAAATACTTACTTTTTTTGGCGATATATCAGGGGCAACTGCTGATATAACAGCGTTAAATTAATAGCGAAATAATAGTTTCTCTGTCTCAAGTCTCCTGTCCCAAATTCAAACAAGTTGGAAATTGCACGTGAAGCTTAGCAAATGAGGTGCGTTCGTACGATAACGAAGTTTTAAAAATATCACTCTCATATATGAATCTCATAAAACTGTAAATAGTTAATTACAATTAAAATGTGCACCAAACAACGTTCTCCCTATGCCATTATCTAATGGAATACTTTTGTGTGGTCATGTAAATCAATAACAAATGTTCTTTGCACAAGAGATTATACAAAATGTATTATATAATGTATATTTTATAAAGGTATATCAATTTTATTTTGTTCGAAAAAGTGTAACACCATTAAAATGCATTTGAAACAATTTTCCCCATTGAATGTAATGTAACGGACTACTTTTGATTGATCCTGTACCCTTGTCGGATCAATGTATCCGACTTTCATAAAATTTGAAATGACTCGACAAAATTATGTAATAATTACGTATTTTAAATTTCAAACGATTAAAATGCATTTAGATCTTTTACCCCAATAATCGTAATGTAACGGAATACGTTAGATTGTCTCTGTCATTGATCTATGCATCCGATTTTCATAAAATTTGAAATGACTCGACAAAATTATGTAAAATTATGTATTTTAAATTTCAAACGATTCGGTTGGATAGTTCTGGCGTTGTTCTATGCGGACAGGCGGGCGGATTGAACGAAAAATGTAGGTGCTACGTATTTACATAATTACGAACGCACCTAAAACCACATTCACCATTGTATAAAGTGATAGGGCAGAACAAATAAAAAATACACATGTTCGATGTTCAAAGGGGGGCGTTTCATAAGAACAAAAGTATCTAGCGAAAATAACTAATTGTTTTTATGATAACATTGTTCTTTTGTATTTAGCGATTCTGAAATTTATCATGAGTATATGTGTATAAGTAAATTAATGGCTACAAAATTTGGAAACTTATTTTTTCCTAACAGCACCGTGCAAAAGGAGGGGCGGAGGAGGCGGTCGCCTTCGAAATTAGAGGGCGTCAAATTTACACTACCAACATCACTTTTGGCCCGTCGCAAGAAAACATTGGAGGGAAAGGGGCGCCAAATTGAAGCTTTGGCCCTGGCGCAGTTTTTCCTTCTCACGCCCCTGCTTCCTAATGACTTTTAAAAAATCTAGTAAAATTGATCTTGAAATCAGGAAATGAAATTAAATCGTCAAAATACTGAAGCAAAAATTTTATTGACACTTTCTAAAACTAATTTTACTGATACTGAAATGTTATTTTTCTCATAATTTTCGCTTATTTAGTTGTTAAGTAATGACTCCTAACATAGTTGGTGTACTTTAAAGGTGCGTTTTCACGGGCCGCTCTAACTACCTAACTTACCCAAAACCTAACCTAAGAGCGTTTTCACTGGTTACGGATAAATCCTTATGCCAACCAATCAAAGGCAAGTCTTCACTGCGCAAGCGTCTACTTTAGGGCTTTAACAGTCTACAGACCGATCAGCTGATATAAAATAATAAACAAATAACTTTTGTTTACGTTCGTCGTGATAATCGTAAATATTTCGTATAAAAAATAATAGAAAGTTTTGACTGTTTTTCTTACTAAAACAGCTTTAAATAATGCTCCAAAAATCCTTTTTTATCAAAATTTCAAAATGAAAATACATAAAAGCACACAGTTACTATGATTAATGTATTAAAAAACACATAAGTAAATTTTCACTTATGAAAAAGTGATAAGTTACACACTTTGATCAGGTTATTTCATGTGCGCAAATGTCATAAATTTGTCGAAAATGTTGGGAAAATTGTTCAATTTGTACAAATGGCATAATAATGATTACACTAATTAATATATCTCTATCCATAATATGCCAATGAAACACATTGTGTTAGGTATTTCTTTTCAATTTGTTTAAAAATTAAACGTTATTACTAAATAAATATAAAAGTAGAAAAAAAAATATTTTTAACCATTCTTTCATAAATTTAAAATATTTATAAATATCATGCCTAATTTCAAGACGGTAATTCATGATGAATCAAAAAACTTCTCTTCATTAATTTGGCATGGCTCTAATTATGAAAAATTCATCACAATGACTTGGTAGAAAGCATAAACTGCTAAATTTATTAAAGAAATTATTTTTTCTTTCTTTTTTTCTGATATGACAACAGAAAAGGTAAAAAACTAAAAACCAGTTTTTAAACTATGAATTCAGAATTTTTAAATTATTTTTTCAAAGTTTAATAGAATTTACTTAATGCTAAATTATTAGTTGATAAAAACAGATACAAAAATTATTTCTTTATTTTTGTAAATAAAAATTATTTCATCATTTTTATTTATGTTTCATTTCTTGCCTTCAAATTATTTAAAATATTTTGTTGTTACAGTTTTACTGCCAGTTGGCATATTTTAATTCCACAGTTTGATGTATAATTAACTCTGCTTGTTGTTATTGTAACCTTAAAAAATATTTGCTTTTTAACAAGTGGTTAACAGAAAAATGTTTTAAAATTCACTTATTACTTAACCACTTAACCGGCGATGAGTATGGGGAAACAGTGCTTTAACCCCCAACTTATCTCGGGGCAGCCGTTGAAGTGGTTAAAATAAATTCCTAAAAAAAGAATTGCTGAGAGAAGCACACAGGTGTAGATTTTTTTTTGGCGTGTTCTTAGAACAGCCAAGGCACTTGATTTTGGCGATTTTTTTAACATGCGGCAAGCACCCATGAGCGCCAACGGAGTTTTCAGCAACTTTGAAATTCTCCCCAATCACAACGCGCATGTTTTGGCAGACAATTAGCGATATGCACAGCTTCAGAGATGACTGCTTTAATAAAATAAACTTTTACAAATAATTTACAACTAGTTAACTTCTTTTACCGCAAATTTTTGCTATGCAAACAGTTTTCTCGATATTTTTCAATTTTTTAAAATTTGCAGATCTCCATTTTCTGATTTTAAGAATTTTTTTCATGTTAAATATACAGAACTTTATATACACCAGTTTCTAAAACAAAAAAAATACAATAACCATCAAATAAAATCAATTAAAATTCACCTACCTTTGCTTCTTCATTAACATTAAAAATCTTATAAAAAGAATCTTTTATTTATTCTACTTATTACTTTTGTTCAAGAAAAGAAATCACATGTTCCAAACTAAAAATCTAGCAAACAAACAAAAAAATTCCTTCAGCTTCCAGATATCACATCATGTGGCAAATGATTCAGTAATTAAAAAATTTGAAGCTTTTCTCGAAATAAGCTAAAATCAATACCTTGTTTTCATCTAATGTCCAGTATTCTCGTAGAATTTGCGAATAAAGAGATAGTAAAACAACAATAAACAATCAGAATTCGGCATTTTTACAAAGCTTTCCATTTTCTAAGTGATAAAATTTTCTGACAGGTCAATCTTGTTTTGCCAACAACACAAATTCTATCTAGATCCCGGCCATGAAAACTACTTTTGTTCCTTTAAAAAAGTCAGTATAAAAGAATCATGTATATTATTAATTTTATATATTTTATTTGTATATAGCAAGATAAGTAGTTTCTTTACATCTAATTAATAATATAAATATTTTCTTACATATAAGAAAATGGTGAATAGGTTGTCAGAAAATCATAGGTGTAACTAAAACTATTTTCTGTGATGTGCACAGCCCCCCTCCCCAAGTTCTTTAGGTGCATTCAATGTCATTTTATTTGCTTCACCCTACAAAAAACTGATATGTCAGTCGTCTTTTCTTTTCCAAGCATTTTGTGGTTATCAATGAAAGAGATGGAGATTTATGTGTCAACAATATCGATAAAAAGTCATAAAATATGAAATGGACCACCTGGCCACATAAAAGCTTTCAATGTCAAGAGTTTTGTTAGGAGCTTTAAGATCCAAACTGATTATCTTTCTTGATCATGAAACTTTTCATGTTTTACAACTTTTGTCAGATGTCTAGAAGTCACACTATACCAGTGAACTTTGATGACATATCCATCTCCACTTCTTTCTTTTGTTGATGACCCCGGTAGCAGAAAGTTCGAGATGGGAGACGTGCGTCACAGATTTTATTTTCCCTTCTTTATATTATGTTTAGATGTTTATTTATTACAAAATTAAGATATTTATTATTTATAAAAATGAGTAGAATGCATAGAGACATTAAAAGTAAGCGATTAATTACTTAATGGCTCATTTGTAAGATTTTACCTGCAGATTATTTTCTGTCTGTCGCAGACATTCGGAGAATTTTCTGCTACTGGGCGTGATGACTGCAGATCACTTGTAAAAGAAAGACCAGTTGAAATTCATATAGTGTTTTTTTGGATGAGCAAATAAAATGAACTCCATACTGTTTAAAAACCCACGTAATAAATTTTTTAACTTTCTTTTCCAAACTTTTTGTGGTCATTAACAAAACAAATAAATGGAAATTAATTTGTTGACAAAAACATCCTGATCACTTCTGATCTCCTGATAGCTTATGAAAATCATAAAACGGTAAAGAAATTTCCATACCACATCAATTGTTACAGTGAAAAGAAAAGTAGTCTGGATCCAAACAGACTAGTTTTCTTTTTTGTTGTCATGTAAAGAACTGAACAGCATAACACACTCACAACAAAAGCTTGGTGCATGACCATAAAATATTTTTATGCGAAGGTTACTCTACGATCAAACACTTTTCATTTTCCCCTTTATTTAACCCATTAAATGGCTTAATTGGGGTTTTCCATAGCTTAACTTTCAGAAACAATGGCTGATTTAACACAAAATCAATATTAAAATTAACTTTTTGAAGTGAATAAGATAAATAAATATGTAAATTTGTCAAATAAATAATTTCATACCAATACCCTTTATAAATACTATTTTATGAATTGTTAAATATGAATTGAATATTTTGCACCGTTTAAAGGATTAAAATTCACTGGATTCATCAATACTGAAATATTTCTATAATTATGCAATAAAATCTCAAATGTTTACATGAATAAAATTCTTAAAATTACATTACTTTTAAATTGTGATGGTGAGATATCGTTGAAAAGCTGACATATTGTTAAAAATAGTGTCAAATTTTCAAAAAATATATCAAAAATATATATATTTTTTTAAATTCAATCCTTAAATTTTAATAATAGAGGAAAGTGAGGAAGAATGGGATACTTTTTTACAAACATAAGGAAATCAACTTTGTTTGTCAAAAAAAAAAAAAAAAAAAAAAAAAAAAAAAATCAATACAAAATGAAACACTTTCTAATATCTTTGAACAATATAAAAACATAATTTGCAGAAACAATTTTTTAATTAAAGAAAAGTTTCAAAATATCTCCCATACCTTTCTAATAGAGAAAAAAATGCATGGCATGGGACAGCTATAAAACAATACAATACGAAACAAATAATGCCTAGGTATACAGTCTAATTTTGAATTTATCGTTTACTTTAATACAACTGTAAGCTAATGCAGATCAAAAACTTTTTACAACTGAAAATTGTGCTGCCATTAGTTCATCTAGTGTGTAATTGATGAAATACTTAGAATACACAAGGAGAAAATCCTACAGCCCCACTTTCCTCTACATATTGTTGTAAAATTATGCTGAATTCTACAGTTGTAGTATGCTATTTTAAAATTTGATTATCTCTAACAGAATTCAGTATGAAAGAGATTTGATTAAAGAGAACATGCATAGAAAATACATTTATCTAAAATAATTTTTACACAAACTAAATAAAGTAAAGTTTTATTTTCTTTTTCAATGAAAAAAAATGATAAAAACAAAGTATTTGTTAAAATTATTTCTATCACATTTAAAAGGTATTTAAAGTTATACACCTATTGGTCATTTTGGCCGAATACTGAATATTCGAGAATATTTAACTGGCTAAATATTCCAGTATTACAGAGTTTAAACATATATATATATATATATATATATATATATATATATATATATATATATATATATATATATATATTAAATCTTAAAGCAATATTATTTCATATTTTGCACAAATATTTCCATAAACCTACTTCCTTTTGAAATACATAGCCATATACCAACATGAAATACTTCTTTTTTACAAGTAAACATTACACAACAAGGAATATATGTTTCATTTATTATTCAAGAAGAGGATAGTCTTAAAAACTTTTGAATTAATAAAATGTTAAATTCCATAGCTTCTTATATGAATTAAAATCAATTTTAAAAACTTTTGTTTTTGAATCAAATATTTTAAAATTGAAAAGAAAAAGATATTTTTAGACTTTTAAGAAAAATTGATAGTCATATAAGTGTTAATTTTTCAGAAAATACTAAAGGAAGGAAAAAATCCCATTAAAAAGGTGGCAACTCAGCCAAAAGATCTTTATTGCTGCTTTTGGTTTATATATTAAGTTTTCAAATGCACTAGAGAGGGTGATTGCTTTCAGAAGTTGTAAACATACAGAGTGTTCATAAAATTTTATAAAAGACTTTAATGAGATAAGGCAATCAAGACAAACATTTTGGCACAGATGTCATATACGCACCACATTTGCACGTGCTTTTCTCCCCTGCCAATTTGGCGAAAATTTTGCTTTTGAATATAAGTTACAAATTGCATGTAATAACAGGACATGATTTTTTATTGGAGCATAAAAATTAAATAACATGAGATTCTAGTATTTTAAAAAAGGAAATATAAATAAATAATAGTTTGATAGAAATAATTATTGATATAGTATATAATAAAAATAATTTAAAGAATTAAGAAAATAACGGTAAATAAACATGAATTTAATAAAAAAAGAAACAATAAATAAACAGTTATAAATAAAATTATAGGTAACAAAACACAATGTAATTTTCACAGTAATTCATAAATATTAATACTTATTAGATGGATCTATATTATATGTAAGTGGATGTATTATAGCCATATTAAATACATACAGTTGTATATTTAATCAGCAAATTTCACTGAAATTTTTACCTTTTCACATTTTATTTCCCTAACAATTGTTATAAACTTATTAAGCGGATCTTCTCCTTGGCACACATGTGCTATGCCAAATTGGTGTGGGAGAAAAGCACGTGCAAATGTGGTGCGTATATGACATCTGTGCCAAAATTTTTTGAACTGCAAAGCAGCATCGCAATTCACTTTTCTACCAAAAATATAATAAGGGTCAATAAAAAATATTCAGCGACACACTGCAAGCTGAACTCGAGTTTTATACACAACCTTATCAATAATGAAGATATTGAGATTTTCAACATATTAATCTTTTGTATGAAATATTTGTTTCTTAAAGCTAATTATTTGCTTAGTTGATTATATTCGACTGTTTGATAGTGTACTTTTGATTTATTTTGATTTAAACATCTCTTTGCTCAGTTAAAATAATTCTAATTGTTAAGAAATATATGTTTACTGTAGCTCATAGGTTTTTAAATCGAAAATTAATCTTACTCAAGCTTCAATACAGTTATTAATAGTTCTTGATTATGCATATTTATAAAGACATGCAATAAAATTAGTTATTTAAGAATATCTTCAGTTTGGCCCAATATTTGGCAGTATGACCTGACCAAACGGAGAGCATTTATTGTATCCATAGTTTATTAAAAGATATGTATAGCATTGATATGAAACTCACATGGGTAAAAAAGTGCATTAGAACATATTACAATACTTATCATAAATAAACACCTCCCTCTAATTAAACTTATGCAAAAAATATGTATGATAAATTTCCTTTTCTTACCAAGGTCCGTATAGACGAAAAACACTTGCATTTCGAATTTATATAACATTTTCGGACAAACATATTAAATGAAATATTTACACGGAAACAAAACATTTTATTAGTGTTGTTACCTAAAAAAGTAAAAGTAAAATAACATTTGAAAATCCCAAATGAACTTAATATCAACATATTAATGTGCTTTGAAACACATCCACCAACACAAATTGAGAGTTGCAGCTTCAGTGAAAAGTTTCTTGTGGCTTAAAAGATGTCTCAAGAGCTAGCAGGTTACGTTAACAGACAGAAAATCAAATGAAAAGTCTGCCTGAAAATGTACCCTGCTGTCAAATATTCCAACTGAAGACTTCTTCTGTATCTCAGTTCCTTGACTTCTGAAATGGCTTCATAATTCAATGTAGTTTCATAGCACTTTACTATAAATTAATATCTTCTTACAAAGTTCATTTAGAATTAGCAAAAGATATTTTAAGTGTACATTTTTAGATAACAGCTTTAAAAAGTTCTTCAAATTTCAGTAAATATTTTATTTTACACTACTGTATGAAGGTATATGCATTGGAAATTATAAAATTAGTAAATATATAAGATGAAATGATTCGTAAAGAGAAAGACATTTTATTAATTACAAAAGTTATGAATAATAATATTTTGAATAAATTTTGTTGTTCGCACAATTTTAAACTATGATTTTATTGCATGCCTTTATAAATATGTATAATTATGAACTATTAACAACTGTATTGAAGCTTGAGTATAACTAATTTTCGATTTTAAAACTCAGATCAAAAGATCATACATTAAAAGTACCCTATCAAACAATCGAATGAAATCAACTAAGCAAATAATTAACTTTAGGAAACAAAAATTCATAAATTTTTTTTTATTTTTTGCGCTGTTAACTTTCAATAAAATAACTTTGAAAACAGAGTATTGTATCAGCATTATTATAATGAAACGAAATCCTTGAACAAACTATATAATTAGTATATAAACATTAATGAAATGAATCTGAATGATTACCAAAAACATATATTTATCATGCCTTCTACAAAGATGCAACATTTAAACAATCCTTATTGTTTATTATTATTAAATGAAAAGACATTAATTAAAAATGATATATCCAACACAGTTTAATAAAACTTACCATTTTTCTGCAATTACGAAAAGAGATCCTTAGTTGATGCATAATGAGAGTTAATATTAAAAAAAAGCTATTTAAAACATAAATACTATTTTTTGACGTATTAACCCGCCGCCATATTTAGCGAAAAGCTCTTCTCTGCTTGGCTGCGCTTAGGTGATTTCTGCTTAGGTTTGAACACGAATCGAACCTAAAAAATCGCGTTCTAATGCCCTAAAATCTTGTGCTTCGGTCAAGAGTTGGGAAAGTTGGACCTTGGGTTGGCCCGTGAAAACGCACCTTACGGCCTCTGGTTCTTCAATATTTCGCGATCTCAGTTTGCTTTCCCTTTTTATGATAACTCTTAACGCCATTTAGTAGTGAATTTCTGATCTATTTTTTTTTACTTTGGAAATCTCGAGTGCATTCTTTAAAGTGCCTGTAATCCAAATATTTTTTCTTAAGACCCGTAGAACGGCTTCTTGGGCACTTTGAAAAGCGGAAGTTTAATTTCGCTAACCTTGTATCGTTATATATATATATATATATATATATATATGTAGTGATAAGCAGATTATCATGGAATAACACCTGATTATCTGACGAAAGGAAAGTGCTATCGATATATGAGATGAAGGCCATTGGTCACACGGGAATTTCTTCTTGATTTAGCGGCCTGAGTTAAAGGCAATTGAGATGACGTGTATGGGAATTTCTCTGGAAATAATGCAAGATATCAGTATTTAGCCCTTTATTCTTTTGATCGTTCAATAAGGTACTCCACATTCAAATAAACTAAAGCCGTCTCCACTTAAATACGATGGAATAGATCAAACTCACATCTTACAAAAATATTGTTTGTCCGACTTCATTTGTTTTTAGTCCATTGTTACAGTTAAAAAATCAAATGACTTCTCTATCCTAAACCTGTGTCATAGCGTTTGAAGGGGGAAGAGTAGCTACAAAGCTTAGCATCTTGGAGTAACATGGAGACTCACAAGCATTCGAATAACTTCGGCATTTTGCATGAGTAGTTTTGTTTTAACAGTTGAAAAGTCAGTAAAATTCTGCTCTCCAACCTGCGTACGTGAGTATTAATCGCGCCTAATACAATCCTGCCGGGGCTAAGTTTCACGTAAGCATGGAGTGTCCAATGAACGGAATCAAACGTCGTAAATAGATCATTTCCAACCACGCCATTGGTTAGAAGGAGGGGCGTCAAAAGGAATTCATTTCCCATCGGCGAATTAACAGAATTAAGCAGGTGCAAAAAGACTGCAATGCATTATGGGTTTACGCAAACGATTTTTTTCATAAAATATTAAAAATAAAGTTCCCGAGAAATGTTTTTATTCTAAAAAGGAAAAAGGAAATAATAGAATAGATTTAATAATTCATAATAAGAGATTGACATTTAAATAATACAATTGAGTTCTTTTTAGGAAAATAATAATATATTACGCCAAATTAAGAAAAAAGGGAAATTTAGCTAATAATATTTGGCTAATAATGTTAGCATATTATTAAAATATAAATAAAAGTATATTTTTTATAAGAATTTGGAGAATACGAAACGGGAAAATGGCGAATTTTTTTTTCATTATTACACACGCACACACACACACACACACACACATATATATATATATATATATATAAAGTACAACATTCGGCAAAAGAACTGGTGTGGAATGGGAAACAACTTGGCAGACGAAAAGACTGCATCAAACATTGTTTTTTTTCTGTGCTAGTATGATAAATATGTTACAGTAGCTTCAGCTTTCCGCAGGTTTTGTCAAGTGTATGGGGAAGGTGTCGCGGACAATATCTCTTGCCATTATTGGTTTAGAAAATTCTGGGATGGAGACAAGAATTCTAAACACCATGGCCATTCTGGACGCACATGAATGATATCCGCCCATCAATACTTTGAATTTTCAATTAATAAGCACCGGGAGCAAGGTAATAAGAAAGGAACTGAGTTTTTGAAATTGTAGAGATATTACGCGTCTTTCGTGTTTAATAAATATAATGTAACATTGTAGTAGTATAGAGTTCACATCGTTTTGAATTTGTCAAGGTGGTAAAACACATCATACCTCCCAAATGGTAAATTTTAATTGTGCTTTCATATTGTACTGCAAGATTTTACCATTATTTTACTTTATTACACTTTTAAGAGAAAAAATATTAAAATCGAAGATGCGCTTTTTTGAAAACAAAAATAATGGTAGGAACTTGCTAAAATATTTCAAATTTCCTTCTTTGTATTTGCAGAAATGCCTTACTAAAGCCGCTATCAGATACACCAACATTTAGTAAGACTTTTGAGCCAACACTCTATTTCCTCCAACTTTTCGGGAAATATCCTCCCAACTTCCAGTGTAATAGCAAACTGCAATGTCTCCCAGACTTTTTTCCACACGTTCAAAAAAATCTGGCCTAGATTAGATTTTTCATCCAACATCGAACGTTTCAACGAATCAGAAGTAAGCGATTGATACGAGAAGGCGATAAATGTTAACGCCTGGCACAAGTAGAAACTGGTTTTACGGCTTTTCCTCCGAATTTTTCAAAGACAGTTGCAAACCTTTTTCCCCCATTGTACGGGAAAATGTTGGAGTTAAAATCCGCTGAAAAGTTTGTCTCGCCTAAAGTCCGTGTGTCTAATAGTAGCTTAACAATGCATTGGAATATTCTTAATGTTTTCACTCTGGCAGAATACGCAATTCGTCAAAATAAGAGAATGTTTAAATACATATCACTTTTCTACAGATTTGTTTCGTGTTTATGAACATTCTGTTATTTTAACGTACTGTACATTCTTCTCGTGTAATAATCTCAAGTAGATACGATGGTCTAGTCGATTGTGCAGGTCAAGATGGATAGGCTATAAACAGGGATCTAAAGGAGGGTACACGCGGGTATACCTTCTGTATTTTTTCAAGGAACACAGTATACTCTCTGTTTCTCATGAAAGCTATAGTATATACACTCTAGGGTATACCCTCTGCCTTGAGCGTATACCCTCTGCTTAGAAAGTATACTCTCTGTTTAATTTACGACTACATCCCTGGCTGTAAATATAGAAGGTTATCAATTATCTGGCAATATCGAACCGTTCCCAACCTTCCGATATTATACTTTATTATTCTTTGTACCCTTCTCTGCCTAATAATGTCGTTATTAATGTCTGAAAATTATTTTTCTTTTTACATTTGCAATGATATACCGATATGGTGGTATATTTTTTAATCGTTGTATATTTTTTAATTTTGTTGATTTAAATAAAAAGAAATTCATAAAGTATCACTACTATATAAGAAATAATTTTACATACAATACCATTTTAAAGAAATGCTGATAGGTATAGATACTAAAGTTTATTTATAACAGTACTTTTATACATGATGCATTGGACAGTAATATTGTCTTCTTGTATTACCCCTTTGAACGGGATAAACAGAGCTTACTGAAAAGAATTGGACAACATTCTTTTCCATCTTTTACTATCAAAAGTAACAAGTATCATTTCGAGTCTGGTTTCTCACAACTATTTATGTACACATATGGAAGGAGATTATTAATGGCGAACGTTATGTTATGCCACATTTTGGAATGATATGTTTTGTAATCATTCAATAATAATAAATACCATAACTTTGTAATTTAATAATAGCTTTGTATTTTTATACAAAAAAAAAACCATAATGAAAATGAAATAAAATGACAGATAAAAAAAAAATTACCAAAAAAAATAAATTTTGGTTTTGATAATAAATGATTACGATATCAAATTATAACCACCTTCCCCTTTTAGATATCTTTCAATGTTAAGTACCAGACCCTCATACGCACTCACTTACTCTTAAAGTGATTCGTCAATGTATGTATACTATACAGCCCCATAGTCTCCTTGTATGTGAAAATCATGGTAACCAAATATTACTAATTTGTTTGTCAGTTCTTGATATTATTCCATGAGAAGGATACGCGGTATGCCAAAACAGCAGAATATTTACAAACACGAAACAAACCTATAGAGGAGTGGTATGTATGGAAATATTCTGTTATTTTAGAGAAATACGCATCTTGCTCGAATGCAAATGTCACAGATCGACGAATGCATTAATAGTAGCGTATTTCTGAAAATATTAAAAGGGAAAATTACGAATATTTCAGCAAGTTGCTATCATAATTTTTTTATACCTCGAAAAGCACATATTCGATTTTAACGATTTTTTTTTTATTAAAGGTGCCTATTAAACCTTGAGCATTATTCTGTAGTATTTAGGTAGGTGTAAGTATCAAATTATTACATTAATATAATATTTTAAATATTTTTGTTTATTTTTCTATTTCAAAATTTCTGTAAGAAGGTAAAACAAACATGTAATGTAAACTAATATATTCTTGAAAAATCATTTTTGAACTTCATTTTTTGAACTTTTGTATTTTTTGAAAAAAAAGTATTTGAAAAATAGTGGCGCCGGCGCATACTTATCCGATTATCTCAAGGACTGTTCAAGGTCAAGGGCTAAAGGCACTCTATATTGCATTCTCAGGGTGAGCCTTGTTACCGTTCATGTTATTTCAAACATCGGCCGTAGGGTCCATTTCGCTATGCTTATCTGACTAGAATCTTTCTGGGTTATTACATACTATATCCATTTAATGTTTGAATTCCGCACAGAAAGCAGTCTTTTTTATTTTATAACAGATGGAATGTATTTCTATTAAAAATAATGGATAAAAAAATTTCTGTATTATTTATGAAAGATGTACTTAGCGTTTTTAGTCCTGATCTGTAGGAGACACTAAACCACATTCTTTATATTATTTTAGAAGCTTCTAGAATTATTGAAGATTTTTTTTTAAATCTTTTCAATAGATGGAAAGATATCATACATACACATTTATACACTGAAATATGCTTGAAACTGTTTTATAGTAATGTAACTTTTCACTGCACGATTTTTCTTTTCTCTATGAAAAAAACATTTGATTACTTTAAACAATCATAAATTCCAGAAAAAAAAAAAAAAATCAGACTTCTTTTTAATATGGATTTTTGTGGTATGTGCATATATGTCCCAAAGCACACAAATAGATATTTATATTTTGGCACCAAATGTGGCATGAAACTCACAATATTTGCGTATTATGTATACAACAAAGCAGAATATGTATTACAATTTTACAGCAGGTATTTAATCCTTTGAGTGGAAAGCAGTTGCATGCTCTATAATGTTTAATTCACACCAGGATATTCTAAAACAAATATTAAAAAAAAAGAAAATGAGAATAATTTTGAGACATTCTTTCCCTCCAAAGTTACTAATATAAAATTTAATTAAAAGTAAATTAAAAGCATGTCACCATTTTCCCGGCGGCTATATAATTCAAAATAATGGATAAAACAACTTATATAACGTAAAACGAAGAATTTAAAGCTCCATTTATGTAGTTTAAGGGGCAAAAATATTTCAGTATGTTTCTAGATTTGGTTGCGTAAATTTGTTCATCTACTGAAAAACCCTCTTCCAGAGCAACTTCCATACAGCGTTTTCTGATACACTGTATTACAGGCCTTAGTTTGAAAAGTCTATGATGGGCTTTCACACCTTTAAGAATTTCTCTCGTTTTGTCGTTAAAATGCAAAAATTGTCGGATTTTTTCAAATTCTTTGGTTACCTAAAACATCACTTCAGCAATCTCTTGCAGATGGTAAATGTATAAGTGACATTAGATTACAAATTTCAATATAATAAATGCTGAATATCCGTAATCTATGCATGTAAAGGTTGAGAAGGGTTTTTTTTGCATCCTGTATCTATGTATCTCTTCTGAAATAAGATTCGTAAGTTCATGGTTCAGAAAAAGGAAAAAAATTGATAGGCAGTCTTCAGAGCCACAATTTCAGCACTTTCAGAGTTACTTCCTCTATATTTTATTTGGTCTTCAGGAATTTTCGGATTTTTATTCTTCCAAATTAATTGTTTATATTTGACTTTCCTTTGTGGCTATTATCTATCAACTCTGGGTACAGCAGGGATACCTGCAGCATTTGAATGAATAAACAATCTTTCTCTAAATCGATGATTCTCAAATTATATATTCTGTGCTAAATTCACGAATAGCCGGAGAAGGGGGAACATCCATCAATAAAAAGAACATTGCCCAATTAAGTTGATGGCACTGAGCTCACAGGTTATATCTAAATTTTGAAAGAAAAAAGATAAATCTGCATGAAAAACCCATTTATATAAATTAAGGGGAGGGAAATTAGCCCCCGTTTCCCCTCTTATACATATCGAATAACTTCAAAAGTAAACAGAAAAACGCTTTATCAGAATATACATACATCCGAAATTTCAAGTGAATCGGATATTTTTATCATGAATTATCGCATTACGCACATACAGAACGGACGGGCACATAAGCCTGTGAGCTAAAAACATTTACATGTGCTCAACAGATAGTTTGAAAATTTGTATGGTTTAGAAATTCAATCCTCCCTCCACCTCCAATACACACACTCACATTCCTGGCACATAACAATGTCCCTCCTGCGGAAAAACTTCTGAATTCAACATTCACTTTTGTTTTAAATTTTATATAGTACTTTTAGTACCATTTAAAATTATTTTAATATTTAATAGGAACACTTACCGCCTGTTGCAGGTGAATCAATTTCTTGAATCACATTTGTTGTTATAGTGCAGTCAACGTTTGGTTCAGACGAAGAAATAACATTTTTATTTCTATTTTTAGCTGGATTATATGTTGAATCTTCCTAAGTATCATCAGAAAGTCCAATAGAACTCAACATCAGAATCAGATTAAAATAAAATGCATTGATTTCATCTTGCATTAGCCCTTTGCGTGCATTTTTTCATTCGAATATTTCATGACAGTTATGCTCTATGTTCAATCTCTGGCGCAAACCCAAAAATAATATTTCAAGCTAATGCATTGAATATTTTAGTTTTAAGCATCCCAAATTAAAAAAAAAGTCATATACTTCAATGTCTAAAATTTTATGTTGCGATATTTTCAATACTTTTGGCCGGAAACGTTGAAGCAAACGATGCAGATTGATTTGTTTTTTAATAAAAATTTAATCGATAATAAAGTACTGCCATTTAGTTTTTAAAAAAGTACAAAACTTTTTTTTAAAACGTTCTAAGTATGGCACAAAGCTCAGATAACCTTAGGTAAGATCCTTGGAAAAATAGAAGGGTTTTTTATTGGTATGTTCCTTATATGGCATACCGTGCAGTGAAGGGATAAAAGCACATAAGACTATTACATATTAAATATATTTATGTATTTATTATAACTGATTTATGAATGATTAGTTCTTGAATATATTTTTTCTACTTTTGTTGTGTATAAATGTGTCATTCATTTCTAACATTAAACAATATCGCGTTACACAAAATTTTTACTCTTACAAGGAAGGTCTCCATACTGGGCATACTCAGATTTTTTTTGAAAAAAAAATACTAATTAAACTACTCATGTATGTAATAAAGGATCAGTGAAAATTAACGGCGGAATTACATTAGAAAACATGTAAAAAAATAAAATACTTTCGAATATTTGGCGTGAAAAGACGAAAGTGTCACACGATTAGGCGATGAGCACATTTCTCCGCCAAAAGCAAACGATTTTAATGTAACTGAAACCTTTTGGATTTTTAGAATCTGTGTAAATGAATTTAAACATAAACAATGAGCGAGTTTAATATATTATATACATATATATATATTAAATTGCATGTATATATATTATTTGTTACTGTAGTTATTTAATTTACCTCTGAAAAAAATATTTTCATATAAAAAATTCTTATTCAATAAAATTACTTTCATACATTTAAGCGTATTGAAAAATAAAAGCCAGGTTTCCATAGCAAAAAAATCGAATTGACAATGCTCAACTGGACTTTGAACTTGAAGCAATTTTTATTAATTTAAATTTGAATTTCGTTTTAAATCTCAAATTTTGATGGTTAAATTTGAATATAAATACATATAAATATTAATATAACGAAATTATACTTAAAGCAAACTAAATCGGACAAAGGAAAATATATTTAATTTATCTAAACACGCTGAACATGAAATTTTTTTCCTTTAAAATGCATTTGACATGAAAACATTTTTTGAACTTGCTTTTCATCGCCAACCAATGATAAATCGCCAAATAACGAAATTTTCATTATTTTTTCACAGACAGGGTTCAGAGGTTCCGCCGATATTTTTTTTATAAACTTATATATCCTCATGAGAAGAACATTCTGTATTTTTTTCAGATTTTTCGGAGTATGCCCGTATGGAGACCTTCCTTGTTAGTGAAGTTGTCGCAGAATATTCTACCATAGAGATTTGGCTCAAGACTCCCTTGTCATAAAACATTTAAATTATTATGTAACATTTAAATATTCAACATTTTAATATATTTGAAAGCCATAAAATAATTGTGTGAAATAATTTATTTTTAACGTTTTAATTTAGAATTCTGAAAAATATTTTTTTCAGTTTTTTCAATAATACAAAATTTTTCATTTTTTAATGCAATTGTTTAATGAGTATTACAAGTAGTATGCACCAGGTGGCGTTATTTTCGGGTCAAACACAAAGTCACTTAAAAAGTTAGCAATTATCAGGAAATTTTCATCCAAAGTTTTCTCAGGATTAACAAGTCTGTTATTATGATAAGAGAGTCTTGATTTAGCTGTTTTAAATATGGAGTATATGGTATACAAAATTCTTACAATTTCCAGAGTAAAAATAATGTTTGTTGCATTTTTCTGTCGATCTTTATTTTCAGGATTTTACATTTTGAAATCATGGACTGCTTTCATGGACACCTTGTACATCCGTTCGTTAAATAAATACATTCACAAATTTACTTTCCTCAGATACATACAGTAAAGTACCTAAAATAAGTCCTTCATCTTTCTTATATTTTGCAAGCTTTATAAATCCTGAGAAATTTATACATTCCAAATTTATCCCCACACCCTCCTAATTTTACTCATCTATTTTACAAAAGTTTTAATTATAAGCATCTTTTTAATTTATTAGTATTTCCTGTCTGCTTAAGGGGGGCTTACTTTCTGTACTTTGTGGTAAGTTAAATGCATAATATTACGGAAGCACCCTAATACTTTTTTTTATAAAAGAACCTGTCAAAAGTCTATACTGAATTTGAATGCTTTTTTCTAGATTGAAAACCAATACATATATATATATAAATATTTTTTAATTTTAACAATTCCTTGCTCTGTATATGATGTTCATCTGAAGAAAATTTACTTCATCATCCAGTTTCAGAATGTTACAAATACAATCAGAAAAATAACGAGAAGAAAGTAATACTTTACTTAAAACACACACACAAATAACATGTAAAAGAAAAGTAATTTTCACTTGCTAAGACAGCTATTGGTTAACAAAATTGTGACCTGTAATACATTATTTTCAATAAAATTTTTTAAATAAAATATTGTATCTTACAGTTATAATAATTCTGGTGCATTATCAGCTCATCAATTATACTTCTGAATGTTATAAAAACTTAAAAAATTGTCTTTTTGTAAACATGTTTACAAACAGATGTATATACAAATGCATGTCCCATTTTCTTGACTAAAATCAACGAATTTATTTGCAGAACCATTATTGGATTTTAACAATTTGACCAAACTTCCCTTATTTATGCAGCTAATAGTGATCGTCACTCTATAGTTAAAATAGTTTTTGAAGCATTCTAAATAAAGAAATACTTTCATTAGTTTCTTCATCTCATTTAAAGTATTAGAAATGGGTTCAGAAAAAAAAGATTTATTTTTTATACGTATGCACAAATTACATACATATCACAGTATTTTCCTTTATCTCAAATGAAAACTAAGAATCGATTGTTTATGTTGCTGTTAGGTGCCAAGAGTTTGACCGAAATCTCATTATTATTTGGCAGATATTCAACAAAAATGATAGCTAATAGTCAGTTCTGTATTATTAGTAAAGTAACTGGTAGTTGAAGTTATTCGCTCAGTTTCAGGATATTACGAATGCATGCAAACAGTCTATTGCAATGCAACTGAAGACAATAAATACACATTATTATATTGAATTTTAAGTAGAGTAAAACAAAATATTATTTGCTGCAACTGCTTCCAGGTACCAAAAGTTTAACTAACAATTCATTACTCGCTGTTGGATTTTCGGCTAAAAATGTCTGCCATTTGACAGTCACAATAATTTTCGGGGCATTCTGTTTAAAGAAATCGGTACACAGCCCAATCAATTCAGCTTCAGAATGCCTCAGAGCCAAGGTGAGGGTTTCGCAAAAACTGTCGACTGTCAGGTTCTTATATATGAACTTTAAGCACTTTGCTCTGAGATCCAAAACCTGGTATTTGTCGGCCGCTGTGAAAAGGCCGAATACATTTTCCTGGGAAATTATACCGACATCTCCACAGTAAATGAAACACAGGAAGTCTGAAACAGTAGAAGGATCGCAGTCCTCGATTTCCAAAACGCCTGTTGCATTCTCCTTCATATTATGTCGAAAGGTGGACGCGAACACCGGAGATCGGGCTTTCAAGATTGCTCTGTGCGCGGGGAATTCCGAGCCTTCGACTTTGATGGTGACATCACAGTCCTCTTTGTTGAGAAATAATTGCTTCAAGTCATAATGTAGATTACTCTGATGAGGATTGGTAGAGCATCCTGGGGCGCAGGTTTCACCTAATTAAGAAAGAAAGACAATAAGTATACAGAATGCTGAAAATTTATTTTCAGTTTTTTAAAATTAAAATTTACAGTAAGTAACTGCAGATATTTTCTATTGGCTTTGAATATATGCATATTTCAAGTATCACAAATGTACTTAGAAAAGGATAGGCCATTAATCAGACTATTAATCTATACAGGTTGTTTTTCAAATAGTTTACAGATTACGCATCATATCTATTTAATATTTTGAACATGTTGAGATTACTAATAGTTACAAAAAACAGTCGAGTGTGGGTATTACTCGTATAGGGGAAGATGGGGATACTTGAGCCATTTTTTGAATTTTAATTTTTTAAAATTTTTTATAATTTCTTAGAATAAAATAAAATATTGAAAATGAAAATTTGATATTTTTTCTTCAACTGAAAACCACTTTCAATTAATTTTGAACTATTTTTCTATGTATAATAAGTGTTTATTTTTTGTTTTACATCGTGGCTCAAGTATCCCCATGGGAGGGATACTTGAGCCACGGTGAAGGGATACTTGAGCCACGACGGAAAAATACCCACAAAAGTAATTTTTTTCGCTTTATTTTTGCACAAACATTTTACAGAATGATAAATTATGAAACATAAAGTCCTTCAAAACCAATTGAGAAAACAAAGCTAGTAATAAGATCATTTTTTGTCGTTAGAACTGGCTGTCGAAGGATAATTTCAACTTGACTTATAACGACGGTAGAAGCCTCCTCAGTTCAGAGCCATTTAAATTTGGAATCTGCAATTCATCGGGTAAATTTCATTTTCAAAATATTAAGCACTTATCCAACAAATATTTTTACAGTTTTCTCTCTGGCATATTTTATTAGTAACCAACCATCAATAGAAGGTTTTCTTTTCACATCATAACCATCATTGACAGAATTTTCCTTTGATGATACTGTCGAACTCATGCTTTTAATTTAGTAGCTGTCGGAATTTAAGCCAGATGCATCATTCTACTATTTCAAACACTTTTTTGATTTCACAGGAAAAGATTTTGTCTTCCTCTTTGGCTCCATGCAGGTAAGTTTGAACTGGGATTTTTGTTGCTTTTCTTGTTTTTTGTGCGCTTTTTTTTTACCAATTTTTCTTCAATTTTCTTAGTTAAATAAAAAAAAAAGTTACAGCAACAGAGGTTACGATTTCAATATAAAATATTAATCTTAATATGTTATATTAAAAAAATTAATATTTTAATATTTTGGACTTAACTAATTAAAATATTAGAGATTATAGCCTGTAAAACAGTTTTAAAAATTTATTTTAATTTAATAAAAGTTAAATTGAAAACTATGTTTACATTTATCTAGACAGGCTATTTTGTTAGTCAAAATGAAAAATAAAATGGATATTTTCATTTAGAAAATATACATTTTGGAACATTTTTAGGTCGTTATTTTTTTAAGAAAAATAAATAAAATGAAAAATTATTCTCCCTTTTATCCAGAAAAAAATCTATTAGTGAATATAAGGATGGAATTTTATTTTTTGTTTGTTTCACCCATGTTTAATTTCTAGTAGGGGTGGTTGAGACATGGCTCAAGCATCCCCACTCTCACTGGCTCAAGTATCCCCACTACCACTATTTTTGTTTCCTAGAGTTTTACTAAATAAAGCATGCAGCTATTAGAACTATTTTAGATTCAAAATACAATTGAAATTATGCTTATTAAATTTATGTATATAGTTGCAACTTTAAACAAAACTTTAATTACAAAAAAACAAAAAAACCATGCACCCAAATATTTACTTCAGATAGGGAAAAGACAACTATTACTCACTATACTTTCAAAATGGTACCAAGATGTGTGATTTCTTTTTTACATGTTCAGAACTATAAATATGTTACCATATTGGTAGTTTTAGAAAGAAAAATTAACCAACTGTAGAGATAATAGGGGTGGCTCAAGTATCCCCTATGCTCAAGTATCCCCACTCTCCCCTACAGAGGATTCCGTACGATAAATATATTAATCAGTAACTGTATTATATAAAAAATAACCATTGCTAAAAGAATAATAAAACTTTGTAAAAAATTCTATACAACTGAGAATTGGGTATAGCTGTATATACTAGAAAATTATAAATAGATATACCATGAAAGTTCAGAGATATATCAAGCCTAAATAGCATCGATTGCTATTCTGTATGAATATTTTTGTAACTTATCCGAATCTGTTTATGAGGAACTTAATTAGGTGCAGAAAATAAATGTAAAGCATGATTAAATTTCAATTGGAAATTAATAAAACTAAATTTGCATAATAATTTTTTTTTCTACTGTATCTAAAACAAAACCCTTGTTCAAAGTTTAATTTTGATTACACTGCTTTCTGCGCTTCGAAAAGTGATCGAAAAGAGGCAATGCTACCTTGGTCAATGCCACAGTTTTCAAGATAGGTTTTTCATTAACCTTTAACACTAGAACTACCGGTGTTTCATATATACCTAGTTTTACCGCATCCGTCAAATTGACGGATTTTTTATCACGGCTTTCATTGTAACTTTTGGCTTAGTTAATGTGAATAAAAATATATAATTTAACAAAAACATCATTTAATATGATAATTCATTAATTATTATTAAAAATTCAATTTAAAAAAACAGTTTCTATCTGCATTTATAGTACATTTGCTATGCATGAAATAACTATGAGTGACATTTTACATGTTATCTCAGATTAACACTTGCAACGAACATATTAAACTTAGTTAATGTAAATAAGATAATATAATTTAACAAAAACAATATTTAATATAATAACTCATTAATGATAAATATTATAATGAAACTCAACAAAAACAGTTTCTATTTGTATTTACTGTATATCACATTTGATATGCACGAAATAATTATAAGGCAGATATTTTACAAGTGTCTTATTTTAGATGAACTCTTTCCACAAAGATATGTGACTTAGTTAATGTAAATAAAATACATATATAATTTAACATAAATAACATTTCATGTATTAATTCATTAATTATTAATAAAAAAAACACTTTCTATTTGCATTTATAGTACAGCACATTTGATATGAATGAAATAATTATGAGGCACATATTTTACAAGTACATGTTATCTTACATGAACACTTACCACAAACATATTTGTTGCATACATTGCAAGTATAAATCGCTTTTTTTTTGTTGTATAATCGAATTTGGCAAGATTTGCGATCATAAGGAATATTTTGTGAATTTTCTAGAACACAATCCGTTGATTTCCGTTCTTTTTTGGGGGGGGAGGAGGCTTCTTTTCTGCAGCACCTATATTCACTGGAGAGTTTTTCGGATAATTGAAATAAAAATTGTTTTCTAGTTATATTTTTATCACAAGTCTATATAAAATCCACGCATTGATTGCTGCCAAGTCCAAAATATTATAAAATACCTGCAAAGGCCATCTACGTGACCCTGCTTTTACAGTATATTTGCGGGCCATTTGTTCAACTACGTCTATTCCGAACTTAGTCTCATTGTAAAATGACACAGTTGCAGGAATTTGTTTTCGATTAGAAGCAATTTTTACAGATTTACGTTTTAAGCTAAGAAGTAGTACTTTTTTATGAGACTTACTTTTCTAAACTGTTAAAACAATATCATTTGATTTGTTGAGTTTTGTGGAGAAAAGAGCCATGTTATCTTTTCTAAGTTTTTGCTATTTTCGGCAATTCTCTTTTATTTGCTCGTAAAGTTCCAACAAGATTTGTTTTTTGGCCAGTAGCTTCTTTGCGAGTTGCATACTTGTAAAAAAAAAATATCCGTTGTTTATTCCTCCCGCAATTTACGTAGTTTTTTACAAGATTCAAAACTACAGATTCATTCAAAAGTACTCTTGATGGACTAAGTTCGTCTTTGCATAAATAGGGAAAGCCATTTATAAGATATTTACTTCGCACGTCTGCAGCTGACCAAAATTTAATTTCGAATTTGTCTGTTTTTTTGGGCATATATTGCAGAAATCTGCATCTTGCCTTTGTGGGAAACAATTGTTCATCTACGCGTATATTCTGATCTGGTTTGTAACAAGCTTGGCTGTTATCAATAAAGGACTTCCAAATTTAGGAAGCTAATCCAAATTTGTCAGCTCGTAAGCAAACACTCCTCTCACTTTTTTTGTCAAAACGAATGAATCTCATAATTTCTAAAAATCTATTTCTACTCATAGTTTTGCGAAAGAAAGAAGGTCCCCATTTTTCTGACCGCAAAAATAATGATTTCAAATTTCTCACTTCATTGGCTCCTCGAGCATACAAAATAGCTAAAAACGCATACAATTCTTCAATAGCAATTTTCCAATCGTCCTATTGTAAAACATTTTTGGCCTCTAGCTCAGTGCAAGTTTTTATGTGCTTCATCATTCGATTATCAATTGTAAGTCTAAATGCACTGCTAACATTACCAAGCATAATGTTTCGTTTCGCATAACCAGTTGGGCCTGAAGTAGCCTTGAATATAGTGTGTGATGGGAGTCTACCAACACAACTATTCCATATTTCTTCCCATTCAGTAAAGTCGAGAGCAATTTCTTTTTCCTGTCTTTTTTCAGTTTCTGTTTGGCTGTCCGATTCAGTATCTGAAGTTATTCACAATCGGTTGCTGCGTTTGTGGCTCTTTTGGGGAATTTCATCTTCAATCCCTGAATCTTCACTTTCATATTCTTCTTCTTTACTTTCTTCAATATCTCGTACTTCAATTTCATCTCCAGAATTTTCAGAGTCATTATTATTACTTGAAGTAGTGTCCGAACACTAATACTTCATTTATATTAGTGAGTTCTTTGTATTCTTCGAATAATTTTTTCTTCCTCGAAATCGTTTAATTTTTTACTAGAATTTACAAAAAATAAATGTTATTTTTTTCATAAAAATATATTCATACTTTTTTCCGAGATTAGACTTTACACAGCTTACACTGTTCACAGACTGCACTTTTCACTAAGAATGTTACCACATTAGAAGTACAATTTATAATAATCGCTCCTAATTACATTTACCAGTTACTGATACGTTTGATATGAAGCCTAGAGCAGACTGCGCATGGTCAAAAAGGGCTAGTCCATGTGGAAAATGGGGAAGTCCACACCACTTCGGGATGAGTTTGTCAATTGCCAAAGCCGTCAATTTGACGGGTCTTGGTATAAATAGGTATAGGTCATACTGATTACGGAAATTAAAATGGGTGAGAGGAAATTGAATAGGAATATTTAAATATCCTTATGTTTCATTAAAAGTCGTATCATAAAATTTTGGAACTCGCCATAAATTATATCAAATTTTTAAGCATGAAATTTGAAAACTGTCAAAATGACGGTCTTGGTCGTTCTAGTGTTAAGTACATGGATGGCACATTGAGAGAACCACAAACTGCAAATTAATTGAGAATCCAATAGTAATATAATTATGTTAAATAAATTAGTCTGTTTTTAACAATTTGGCTTTATTTTTTTTATATTACTAATGAGTATCGCATTACAGATATATATCATTAAAAGTACTTATCTAGGTTTCAAAGGTCGATGGCATATAGAGTATGTCGCCCGTGTCTTAATGCATATCCAAACTGTCCTTGTCTTTAAGGGTTATATCTCGGTTAATTACCGACAATTCTTTTTGAAAATCATTGTCAAGAACATTTCTTAGTTGTGCAATGATAGAGAGCTAGAGATCCATAATATCTCTGTTGAAAGCCCATAGATTGAAGTTTGCGTGTAACGGAAAAATGCATTTTTTACTGGAACTTTGTGACAAGGGTAATCGCTATAATTTTCCTGCAATGTTTAACTTTAATTAGCTCATCTTTTTCATAATTCTAGCTTCAGTAAATTCCGAAATAGAAAGGGGGTGACAAATTTTGACCCTACACATTCGATTTCTCTAAAAATATAGTGCCTAAAATAAAAAGAAATGTTTATTTGAGTTCGGCGTTATGAAAGTTTTCAAACAACATACAAAAAGGAAAAAGCTTTTTTTCTGAGTAACTAATTAGTTTCTCTATATTCTTCATAAATATATTTTGAAATGTTTAATAATCTATAAATATATGAGTAAATAGCCTTTATTATTTCAGCCAATTTTAGCTTTCCACATTCTACAGTTTACGAGAAAAATCGCTGGGAGAGAAAGATGCAGGAATGCTCTTATAACAGATATGTTTTTACTCTTTAAAGTACAAAACCCTCAAAATAACACTTAACCGTATAAATAAGGTAAATATTATTAAGAAATTTAATTTATTCAGGCATGATTTCATTTAAATTTATTATTCTCAAATGCTTTTATTAAATCTTTTGGTTTATGTTTTTATTTTACAAACTGTTGTCGACAGATTCCCACAACTGCCCATAAAGCCACATTTTTTTTTAATTTCAATAAATTACGAAATACTCTGTCCACATATTTTCAAATTAAATAAGAATGTATATGGAGTTTTTCAAAATTTTAGGATTTTATAGTTAGAATGGGGATGTTGTTAATCTCTTACATTTTCTTATACATAAACAGAATGTGTAAAGTACCTTCTGGTCTTTCATGCTGGCACTGATGTTCATCGAACCATTTTTGCAATACGACGACTTCCAGGCAGTCCGGGCACTTTACGGGTCTCTGCATACAATTCCTCTGGTGGGACGACAGGATCCCGGCGGCGAAATTCCCTCTGCAGTGACGACACTCGCCGGAGTCCGAAAAACATCCGGCAGAATCGGAGACAGCAGTAGAAATCTCAGCAGAGGCAGAGTCACCTTTAACAAAAATGTAGCAGGATTAATCAATCAGAACACACTGAAATAAGGAATGTCCTAAAACGGACATTGACAGTTTTTGAATAACAGGTTTGGAATTATATATGGGGGTAACAGCTAACGAAAGTTTTACATGCAAGAGAGTGACGTCATTGATTCATTCAAAACACACTGAAATGGAGAAATTTCGAAAACAGATATTGACATTTTTTAATACTATCAAGTTTGACATTACAAGTATGCGATAAGAGTTAATTAAAGCTATACTTGCAAGAGAATGATGTCATTGATTCATCCAGAACACACTAAAATAGAGAATTTTCGAAAGCAGTCACTGGTAGTTTTTCAATAACATGTATGAAATTGCAAATATGGGGTAACGGCTAACTAAAGTTATACGTGCATAATAGTGACATCATTGATTCATTCACAGCACACTAAAACAGCCAATTTTCGAAAACAGGTATTGACAGTTTTTTAACACTATCAGGTTTGACATTACAAGTATGTGATAACATCTAATTAAAGTAATACTTGCAAGAAATGGACTTCATTAATTTATCCAGAACACGCTAAAATAGAGAACTTTCAAAGGCGGGCACAAACAGTTTTTAAATAACATGTATGAAATTACAAGCATGGGGTAACAACGTCTAAAGTTATACATACAAGAGAGTGACGTCATTGATTCATTCAGAACACACTAAAATAGAGATTGTTCAAAAACATGTATTGGCACCTTTTAAATATATATATCAGGTTTGGAAATACATGCATGTGGGTGTGAAACCGATTTTTAATTTGGTTCCAATGTCACTGAAAATTTTCGTTAGGCTGTTAATCGATAAAAATACTTAAAATATCATATAAAGATTTTAAAAAAATCACACTTTATTATGACACTTTAGCCTATTTAGCTGCGAAACTGCCAAAGATTAAAAAAGTATTAGCCACAGAAAATATATTTCGGATATTCTTATGGTCTAAGACAATGCAGTGTTATTTGATTGTGACATTTGCTATCAAAAAAACATAGATAACTAAATAAATTCTTAACATCATTCATTCAGTACATGAGAGAATAATGTACTAGCTGCCATTGTTTCTCCTCGTTTCATTTTTTAAAACTGATAGTCTCTTATAATAAACCATGTACAGAAATGTAAAAAAAGTATAAAACAGTAAAAAGAATGCAGACACCTACAAGCTAATGTTAAACCAATGACAATATTCCTTGACAAATCTGGTTTGCATTTTATAAATTTTTAATGGATAAGATTTTTAATGAATAAAATATTTGTGGGCACTATCACTTTTTGAACCTATTTCGAAAGTCTGAACTTCCAGAATTTTTTTTCTCGAGGAATTGAAAATGTAAAAATTTGTTTATCTCTATTGAAGTTCAATAAATATTTCTTAAGACAACTGACGCCCTTTACATTGATTTTTATAAACAGATTGGCTTTTAAATTCTTAAAGTTATTCAAATCGCGAAAGGTACAGGGATTCTGCGATCTTTATTTTTGTTAGCATATAGGTATTTCTGAATTATAATCATGGCGTTATTTGATTACAGAAACTTCTACTGTTTCATAAACTAAAAATTATTATTCGGAAGTATAATTATTCAAAAGGCTTACAAATCTAAAAAACAAGTGAGTAGATTTTTTATGTAGCAATTGTGGTCGTCCTGCAAACACTTACTGTCACTCCCGGCAGATGTCGACTCCTTCATGGTGCAGACGACCGTCAGGACGTCGTCCGGCAACAGCTCTGATCTTAACCTGGACAGTTCCGTTCTCGGTACGAATCGATCAAATCTATGATAGTAATATCGATCACCAAAGTCTTTTGTGTAATGTTCATCCCTGTATCTTTCCCCTTTCGCCGTTTTCAGCGAAAGGGAAACAGACACTTTGATGGAAGGACCGTAATACAATTTAACGAGTTCCAGATCCACGTGTCCAGAGGTGCCACACGCACTCGCACCATTCGGGTAGATCTCCAGGTACCATTCTTCTCCGCCGAAGGAGAAATCAGGACTGTAGTAGAGTTCGCCGTCAGTCTCATGAAGAGTGGAGAAATCCTGGATTCTCCACTCGAAGACGTGATACACTCCATGTTCGTAGATGGAGATGCTTCCTACCTCTGCCATGGCGGAGATAAGTCTGTATAAATACTAGATACTTTCGGGAGAAGAGGTTCTTCCAGATGTTTCACTGCAAAGTGTTCACCTGAAAAGAGAAAAAAGATGTCAAGAGAATGTCTCCATTTGGTGCGTAACAGGGCGTTGAGGGGTGGACACGAAAGTCAGTCGGCACCAACAGTGCCATGAAGCGTCCATAGAAGGCACTTCTCGCATAAAAAAATTCAGTTTTATTTAACCCCTTGAGGGGCACCGGTATATGTTATATACCGGATATTTATCATTTTTTTCACCTACATTAAATGCAGATTTTTTCGCTAAAGAAGTTCAATATTGAAGCTTGTCCTTTCTTTGGTTCATACTAGATGGCAGCACTAGAAAAAATCCTGCCATATAATAGCAGTCTTTTTTTAAAAACTGCTCCGAAAATATGCTACTATTTAGAGTTTTATAAATAAGTAAAAAATAAACGGAATATGTTATAATTTAGCACCTGCGTAAAATATGTATGTTGAATTTTAACCCGGAGAAGAAAATGGATTTTATGGATTTCTTCACCTCAGCGTTTTGTTTATTAGTTTATAGGCACAGAATTTTTGGAAGACCCTTTCTACTTCGGGGGGATTAGAGAGAGGCTATTGACCGAGAGAAAAACAAAACCCAAAAGGGGGTATGAGTTCAGTTTAGATCTGTTTTATCTGTATTTCCGTTGTGTTTTTAAGTAGCGCGTCTCTTTTTTTTTCTCAAATACGTATACTTTTTTTTCTGTAAAATTTTTTTATATATAGAAAGTGTGCGATTTTTAAGCACTGTCTTTTGCATGATTTTAAATATTAATTGGAAATCAGAATGACCAGAAGAGGTCTAGCGCTTGAAGAAGCTCTTGCTCTGTTTGAAGAGCTTCCGTCTGATGACTCGGAGACGTCTGTCAGTGAGGACAACAATGATGAAGAATATGCCACAGAAATTGTACAAGATGACGATTTAGATGATTTTCCTCCAGTAGAAGATGTGGGTAATATTCCAATTATTCAATCTGAAGCTGGTCCGTCTCAAGCACCAGAAATAATTTGGGAAAAAAGATCTTTCCAGAGAAATTCCGAAATTTGAAGAAAGAAGAACTGGTCCCTGCGACGAAATCCTTGGCATGGAAAATCTTGTCAATTTTTCTTCTTTTTTTCAGCATGCAAATGATGGAAAATATTGTTTTCCAAACGAATTTGTAAGCTACGCAACAGCAGAAGTCATTTAATCCATTATTGCTTGGGGAATTTTTAAAATTCCTTGCCATCAATTTATTGATGGGTATAAAAAGATCACCTAGTTATAGAGATTATTGGTCTTCTGAACCAGACATGCATGATTCATACATATCAGAACAGATGTCTATAAAGCGTTTTTCCTGGATTTTGGCGCATTTCCATCTCAACGATAATGCATTGCAACCAAAGAGAGGTGAACTAGGCTTTGACAAATTATATAAACTACGGCCTTTGATTTCTGAATTATCAGATAAATTTTTGTCATTTTTGCATCCACAAGAAAATCTAGCAATTGACGAGTCAATGGTGAAATTCAAGGGTCGCAGTACAATGAAACAGTATATGCCTAAAAATCCAATAAAGAGAGGCTACAAAATTTGGATGCGATGTGACATGACAGGATATGTTTGTCAATTCTAGATGTATACTGGAAAAAGAAATGAGCTGGTAGAGAAGAACTTAGCTGAGAGGGTCGTCAAGGATTTATGCATACCAATTTTCGGAAAAATTCATAAACTTTTTATGGATAATTTTTTTTTCTCATATAATTTATTTAGATTTTTGGAAACTAAAAAAATTTTTTGTTGTGGAACCGTTAATTTGACGAGAAAAAATCTCCCAAAAAATCTGCTAGAAGATAAAAAAATGAATAGAGGCGATATTGACTGGTTAGTGAGAAATGAGAACATTATGTGCCTAAAGTGGAAAGGTAAAAGATGCGTAACTGTTCTGTCCAATCAGAGTAAGCCAAACACAATTTTTCAGGTGGAAAGGAAACAAAAAGATGGTTCTACTGTCAATGTTGCATGTCCAAAAGCAATAGTGGACTATAACAAAAATATCGGTTTTGTGGGCCATTTCGACCACTTGAAAAGTTTGTATGAAATTGATAGAAAAAGTATGAAATGGTGGCACCGGTTTTTTTTTCACCTATTAGATATGACTGTCATAAATTCATTTCTTTTATGTAAAATGTGTCACGGAGATTCCGATAAAATGAATTTGAAAAATTTCCGAAGAGAAATCATTTCAAGACTAATAAAAATTTATCCTAGTGATGAGAATCCAAAAAGAGAACATGCAAGAATTTCAGTGCCAATAAGAAAACATAAACCATTTGTGCCCCCTGAGAAAAGACTAAAACACGCTGATCATAACCCACTTCCATGTACACTAGGGTGGAGCGAAAAAAATTTTTTTTGGAAAATCAAAAACGGGTAGGTGCCAAAAGTTGCCTTTATACTAGTACATCAACTGCGTGAAATTTTACCGCTGAAAAAAAATGGCTTGAGTCTGCGCTTTTGCTCCAAAAATCGAAATTTTGGGTAAAATTTGTCATTTTTTGACATTTTTTTCAAAAAAATTAAAAACTTTCTACAGAGCTGGTTAGTATTTAAAAGTGTTGCTTAGACCTTTATATTTATCTGCTTAACATATTTAAACTATAAAACAATATCTGTAGTCTGTATAGTTGGAGCAAACCTGACAACTTTTTGTGAAAAATCAGCGTTAAGCTCTCTATTCGAGCATGCAACGAAATGTTGTTTTGAATGCATTTCTTACCTAGCTGCTTTCAAAACTACTGTGTATATAACTCATAGAGGTGGTTGCATTCTCCCACCCGTCTCAACCACCCAATCATCTAGGCCCAGTGTTTTATTTATGTATTGAATTGTTATTTTTTCCCGAAGACGAGTATAAGTTTTCTATATATCAAAGTAATTTATCTCTTCTTTGTATTCACTGATTTTGGATGATTTGGATCGTGCTGGTGTGACCTGCTGCACGTATATTTTTATACCATATATAACAGAAGAGAAGCTGAGTAATGTATTGGGTATGTTCTTAATTGAACCTATTCAGCAGTCTATTATCTTCATTAAAATTTCATGCAATTAGTACATTATGATTGGAAGTTCTGTTATCACAACATTCTTTCAATCAATTACATTTTATATGCAATGATTTGCCTAATAATTGATTGTATGAATTCAATTTCTAGTATGTCATCATTTATTGAACCTATTACACTGAATATATGCTGAGATGCTAGCTGTTTAATATTATGACGATCGTCACAGAGGATTGCAAACAAAATTTGCGTGTAAAACAACAATATTTCTAAAGACGTTTTAGCATGCTTTATGTCGTTTCCTGTGTTGTTCCGTAGTCTAGTAATTTCTAATAAGATTTTAGATCTATTATTCAGGTGTGGTGTACATTTCGTATAAAACATCCCGCGGTATAAATTTGGATTATACATTTTGTGAGTGAACATATAGACGCTGATTGCCAAACTATGCTTATATAAAGCGGAAAATTTTATTAACTTTTATGAGCTGTCTTTTGTGTGAGATGTTTTCTAAATTCCTATTCCCCATTTTTTCTGAGAAATAGCTTTCCTTATGAATCAGCTTTGCAATCTCCGGCAGAAATATCTAGTCTGTTCTGAGTATCTTTTTCTCAATTTGAAAAAATAATTTTTCAAAATTATTCTCTATTTTATAAAAAAAAATTGCAATAGTACGTAGACAAAGATTTTCCTTAATGATCCAGTGAATCCATGTAGCTTAGAACGTTTTATATCGACTTCTCTAATAATTGACGCAGAGGAAATTCACTGGAGTTGAAGTAGCGAATGATTCAATGTTATACACAATTCTAAGCTTACCCCATGTAAAATGGCTCACAGTGACAAATAAAATTCTCCTAATTTTAAATGAGCACTTATAGTCCATTAGAATCCGTACATTCCCTCATAAAGTACTAAGCATTATAAGTTTATGCCCAGGACATTTCACCATCAAATGTTGTCCATTCATAAAAAGGGGATCTAAAAGTTAATAGGAAATTACCTGGATACGAAAACACTTAGAAAACGGCATAAAACTAATGCAAAAAAAAAGGTTATTTACAACAGCGGTTGCTTTACAAATGGAGAACTAATTTTCATTGCAATTCTTTCTGAAGATCACCATCACATTAAACAGCTCGCTTCTCAACATATAAAAAATGCAAAACTACAATAAATGATGGCATACTTTTAGTTGAAATATCTGAAATCATCTTTGAAGCAAATCATTACGTAAAAAAATACAATTGACTGAAAAAATGTTGTGATAACAGAACTTCCAATCACTATTCATCAACTGAATGTAAGTTTGGTAAGTATAATAGATGGCCGAATAGATCCCTTTAATAATATTCCCGTACATTACTCTGCTTGTCATTTTTTTGTATAAACTGCAAAAATATACATGAAGATAGTTACAGCAGCATGTGGATTCAAAGAACAGATGAACAAGGTGGAAACATCGAAAACATGCCAAATTTTTATAAAGAAAATTACAAATCAATGTATAAATAAAACACTGTACTAAGATGATCGAATAGTTGGGCCGGGTGGTATAGGAAATATAGCCACCTGCACGACGCATGTCCAAGGTAGTTTTGAAAACAAGAGCTGTATTAAAAACAACAATTCGTTGTATGGCCCAATAGAGTGGTAATACTGTTTTCTTACTAAAAGTTGTGTGTTTTGCTCCAGCTATAGGGAATAAACATATTGTTTTATAGTTTAAATATGTTAAGCAGATAAATATAAAGGTCTAAGTAACACTTTTAAATACTAACCAGCTCTGTAGGATTTTTTCAATTTTTTTGAAAAAATGTCAAAAAATGACAAATTTTACCCAAAATTTCGATTTTTGGAGCAAAAGCGCAGACTCAAGCCATTTTTTTTCAGCGGTAAAATTTCACGCAGTTGATGTACTAGTATAAAGGCAACTTTTGGCACCTACCCGTTTTTGATTTTCCAAAAAAAAATTTTTTCGCTCCACCCTAATGTACACTAAGGCGTTGTGCACATTGCAGCACAGAAAAAAAACAAAAGCGTACTCGGTGGATGTGCTCAACCTGTCAAGTGCCTTTGTGCATGCAAAGAAACATTGAAAACTGTTTCACAAAATTTCATAAAAAGTAACGACTTTTTTATGCGTATATATGGTTTTCCTCTCTATTTTTTATGTCAAGTATTAAAAATTTTGTAAATAAAAATATTTCAAAAAGCTACCAAGAGCAATATCGGCATGTTTATATATGCATCCTAGAAAACAGGTAAGTCAAATTTACATTATGAAAATATTCTTTGCAAGATCTATTTTGTGTAATTTATCATATAATTTTTTATAATCTATATACAGACATAAGAAAATATAAAAAAGAGAAAGTATTAGCTTTTAATAATACATTTATAAGAAACATTTAAAATTTTTTTTACACAGTAAGGAAGAATGCCTCTCATGTTATGTATATCACATTATGTGTAAAATTGACAGTAATTATGATAGCATGTTCAATATTCATTTATGTGCATCAACATGAATTTTTACTGCCTTTTCGAGTTATTTAATCCATATCTGACTTACATTTATATATAAGAATATATTTAATAATTCATTAAATATAAGAATTTTGAAATAATGAACACAATGCAGTAAAAAATAAATAAAATAATAATTAAAAGAATATTATACTGACTGGGGGGGGTATATGTATAATAAACAATTCTATATTTATAACTTGGATAAGTAACAAGTAATTTATTTTCAAATAAATAGATAAATTGTTTTTTGTGAAATTTTTGGAATAAATGAGTATGTATATTCCTCATGTGAAACGAATCAAGTATATGATAATAATAATAATAAACCATTACAGGATTCCAGAAATATCATTTAAAGCTTTTTTGAATCATGTATACAAAAATGTAAGAAAAATTAGAAACAATTTTTTTAAATTTAATTATTAAAAATCATCAAGCCAGTAAATGAATTGCTATAGACGGGCACCGGTATACAACATATACCGGCTGCCAAAAATCAGCAAAAAGAGTTAATTTTTTTTTTGTCAGTTAAAAATGTGTCAATGTGACCCTCTTAGCTCATATCAAATGAAATTTAATTGAATTTATGTTTTTTTTATGTATTGCCCTTCAAGGGGATAAAGGGTTACGTCAGTCATCTGGAAAGATTCACTCGCTTGTGGTAATCCTATTTAAGAAAATGGTAACGATATCTCGTTTCCATTTTAAATGATTTATTTATAGTAAAATTTAGATTCAGAGATCAATCACTATTTCAGTCATCTGAAAAGATTCGCTACTTAATGCAAATCCTATGGAAGAAATTTATAAGGATTGACGTTTGCATTTTTTAAAATTTTGAATAAGCTGAGATAGATTTCTACATCTACTTTCTTCAACTTTTTCGATTTTGAATACATGTATTTTTTTCATTAAAAAAACTTTCACTTTCGAAACCGGCTCCGAAAATGAAAGTGTCCTTATTTAAACTATCTATAACCAAAACAGAAAAAGTAAGAAACCACCTTTTTACAAATCGTCTCAGCTAGCCAATGGGAAAAAAACTAAAATGCAAACAAGTTATCTTTAAAAATGTTTTCCTTATGATAACATTTACTGAACTAGCCCCTTAAAGAAATTTAGATGTGTAATTATTTATAATATAAAATCGCTGTTCACCAGGGGAAAATGGCATGCGGTGCCGATATGTTACGTTTATCAAAATTTATTTGTAACACTTTAGAGATTTTTATTAATGGAATACGTTTTTATCTAAATAAAAGGTAAACGTACATTCTTATTTGTGCAAAAATTAAAAGAAAATTGTTAATTTTTAAAAATTTTAATATAGACCAATTTATTTTGAATACTAACTATTAAAAAAATCTCAAATCGCTTTACATCGGCATCGAGCTTTCAGAGGGTGAAAATCGTATAAGTGTAATGGGTAAAGAGTCGTTGATTGTTTAGATTTTTCAGCACGATGGCCGAGCAACAATGAAGCACTCCCTTAAGGTGCAACACTAGGCACAGAAAAAGACCCGGATGATAATGTAAAGTCTATGGGGGCAAAATCTTTTCAAATATTTCACACCCAATTTTTTATATTTTTACATGATTTTTTTGTACAAGATAGCTGAAGATGATCTACAACTGGCCTAGATTTTACTTTTTCAGTTTTGGTGTTTTTAAAAAATTAACTTTCGGAATCGCTTTAAACTGGTTCTGAAATTGAAACTATCGTACTATAAAAAATATACAAGCGTAATCAAAAAAGTAAAAATTAGGCAGGTTGTACATCGTCCTGAGCTATCTTGTGCAAAAAGAATCATGTAAAAATATAAAAATTTGAGCGAGATATTTGAAAAGAACGCTTCCATAGACTTTACATTATCACCCGGGCCTTTTTCTGTGCCTAGTGTGGGGTCTTAAGAGCTGCTCTGAAATGAAATTTGCTTGTTTTGTGACGCAGTCTCAAAATCCTGGTTTAAGAGCCCACAATAGTCACAGAAAAAGTACTCAAAAAGACCCGGATGATAATGTAAAGTCTATGGCAGCGTTCTTTTCTAATATCTCGCTGAAATTTTAATATTTTTAAATGATTTTTTTGCCCAAGATAGCTGAGATTGATCCACAATCGGCCTAGTTTTTACTTTTTTCATTTTGCTTATATATATTTTATATTACGATAGTTTCATTTTCAGAACCGGTTTAAACCGGTTTCGAAAGTTAAAGTAATTTTTTTAAGAAAATCTGAAATGAAAACTGAAAAAGTAAAAACTAGGCCGGTTGTGGATCGTCCTCAGCTATCTTGTGCAAAAAAATCATGTAAAAATATTAAAATTTCAGCGAGATATTCGAAAAGAACGCTTCCATAGACTTTACATTAGCGCTCGGCTTTTACCGCGTGACTAGTGTGTGCTCTTAAGCGCAAACGCATTTATTTCGGGCTTATTCTCGTTTACTTCACAAGAAATCAGACAGCGTTTCCCATTAAAGTCACACATTAACTACAGCGTCATACGTTAAAGGTAATTTAATAAAATATTCACATTATTTACGTTTCTGCGTCAGCAAGGTGAAAAAGCGGCTTTGAGACTGCGATCAATAATATTTTTAAATTCACGAAAGGAACGGTCCATTAATTATGTTGCATGTGGGAGGGGGGGGGAGGGTATCAACAAAGTATGGCACTGTTTAAAATATGAGATAATAAAAAGAATGTTGCCCAGTTAAACTGATGTCATTGAGTTCACAGTCTACGCACACTAATTGCACGTCACAACCTTATATTTTCAAGGGTTAATTCGGTTCGAAAAAAAAAAAAAAATAAGGGGGGGAACAGCTCCCTCCTTTTTATACTTAATCATTGAACCCTCTTAGAGATGTAAATTTTCCGGAAAAATATAAGTGTCGGAAAAAAACCGGTTTTTTACCGGTTTTTTTCGGAAAAAAACGGAAAAATTGGAAAAATTGATTTTCATGACTGTTTCTCCCAAATAAGTTATATTTTCTTAGAGAATATTAAATAATAAACATTTTTTTCCCATTTATATGTATTAAATGAAAATTATTTTCACTTTATATTACAAAATAAAAAGAAAGTAGCAAAGCATGCTTTTAAAAGTTTAGTTTTTTTTTCCACAGCCTAAGAATTTTTATTAAATTCTATTGTTTATTATATCATACCTCTGTTTAAATGATTTTTCAGTTACATGTTTAACTACCAATTGACCTAATGTAAAATCCTGAGCCAATATGTCTGCAGTTTGGAATGAAACAAATTATGCATTCCATTTACATAAGTATAGTTTTTAAGTAAATGATACTAGTTTAAAGAAATTATGGCAGTTTTGTCATTATTATGAATATCAGTATTCAAAAATTCCATTGTTTGTTTAAAAAATGTATATTTTTACATTACTTTTTTTTCTTGGAATTCTAATTTTATTTCTTTATAAAATATGTTTAGTTTTGGTATAGGTTTCCAATCTCAACTCAAAGAAGTTTTGATTTAGTTTGATAATCTAAATTCAAACAAAACTAAATTTTACTTTGGCTTACTCAGGTCTGCAACTAAAAAATAGCGTAGGATTTATTGACTGTTAAATTTTTATTCACTGAAACCAGATTTTTTTTTTTTTTTTTTTTTTTTTTTTTTTTTTTTTTTTTTTTTTTAGTTTAATTAAATATAATTTTTTTCTTTTTACCCTGAAATCTGGTATTCTATTCTTGAGTAAGAAACCATATTCAATAATGTTGCCACATGGTAATTTTATATTTCTAAGAGTGGAACTCAAAAGATATGAAAACAGAACACTACAAATAGAAAATGCTCACTATTTGAGGAATTAACAAAAGCAGTTACAAACAGAGATAAACTTCTACTGTGCTTTAGAAGACTACAAAAATTCAAAGTTTAATCAAGAGGGAAAGTATAATTTGGAACATAGTTATTTGTAATAAAATATGGGTTTTTTTTTCATCGCAGTTGTACTTTTCTAATGCAAACTATCCATGTTTTTGCAACATTACTGTACATTTTGGAGGTAAAATGAAGGTCAATTTTAGATTCAACACCTTGAAAAAACATTCAATTAATCAGCTATAACGAAATCTTGAAAAATGCAGGTAGTGCCACCTATAGGGGATTTACACCAAAACTAAACAACGTATATATATATTAGAAACTATAGTTTGATTTTTTTTTTTAATCGTCCTTGAGGTAAAGCTTTTGCGATAATCATGAATAATGCAGCATAGCAGCGTCATCTGTTGAGCGATTTACATCAAAAAGTAATGAGCACGAAGTTATGTCAAAGATTGACTTAATCTGAAATTTTATAAAAATGCATACATTAGTTTGAGATAGAACTATTGTGGAAATTATGAATAATGCAGCATAGCAGCACCATCAGTTTGGCGATATATACTAATAACTAAACATCTCGAGTTTATATCAAGGTGTAACTGAATCTAAAGTTTTGTGAAATTATGTGCACCAGTTCTTGAGATAGAGTGCCCATAAAATTTTTCACATACAGACTCACAGAGTGACAGATATTTTCCAAAAACCATCAAAACGTGTTCAGGACCTTCTAAAAGTTTTAAATACACCAAAAACTTAAAGTCAAAATTTTCACGAATTCAATACTTACTTCTTGAAAATATAGATTAAAGTAATACATGCATACTTCAAAATTTTATGTTGAATTTTTAATTTTATCATTTCCATTAATCGGCATATTATTGCAATAATTTTACACATGAATTAATTTTTAAAAAGAGAAGTTGCATTTAATTACATATCTAGATTTTTTTTTATGTAATTAAGTTTTTGTGAAATTGCGAACTTTTTGTATATACTTGTACAAAATATATTCATAATTTTTGAATAAGAAATCATTACTATATTTAGGTTTCTATTTAGACTTTTTTAATAAGGTTATTTACATACATATATGCAACTTAATAAGATTCAGCTGCTGTATGGCATGAGATTTTTTTTCTCTTCAATCACTGCACTTGCGAAAGATTCAATTTGTTGATTAAACTTTTTCTGAAAAGTCCATTTTCAAGAGAAATTTTGCAAAGGGTCTTGTGTTTCAAACAAGAAAAAAATGTGAAGAATCCTTTTAAGTCTTCTCAAACAGATTTCTGCTCAGAGATCAGATTACACACATTAAAATTTTCATGTGAGACACTCAACATAAAAATAAAATAAATAAAAAGTATGAGAATGTAGCTATTACAAAATTTTCACTATATTATTTCATAAATGAAATTTCAATTTTTCCAGTTCGGAAAAATTGAAAAATAAGCCTTCGGAAAAAACCCCGAAAAAAACCGGTTTTTTTCCTAATTTTTCCGGTCTTTTTCCAAACATTCCCATCTCTAAACCCTCTAAACTGAACAGGGGCATACTTTATCATATAAAAAATCCATATCCAAAATTCAGAGCAAATTGGAAAATTCTTAATAAAAACCCATTTATATAATTTAAGAGGAGTTATCATCCTCTTTTATATACTTAACCATTAAACTTCCAAAACTATTCAGAGATTTGAGCGAAATCTGACAATTCTGCATAAAAAAACCATTTATATTAATTAAAGAGAGGGGCATTAGAACCCCCATTTCCCCTGTTTATATTTATCCAATGAACACCTAGTATCACTCACCGAAGCACTTCATCAGAATTATCATATGTGTAAATTTTGAACAAAAACTAATATTTCTGCATGAAAAACTCATTTATATTAATTAAGGGGAGGAGCATGAGCCCCCGTCTCCCATCTTATACATATCTAATGAACTCCAAAAACTAATCAGGGAAGCGCTTTATCAGGATATACCTATATACAAAATTTCAAGTGGATGGGACATTTTTATCATGAGTTATCGCGTTACGCACGAACGAACGTACATACATACAGAACGGGCGTGCACTTAAGCTCTCAGGCTATGATAGTCTGTGAGTAGTCTTGTATTTAATCAAGTTCAAGGTTGTAAATTTGTTGTTGTTGTTGTGTCAAGTGTAGATATTACTGTTGAAATAAAAAAAAAAAAAAGGGTTTCTTTATTTATGTAGGTATCCAACTATGAAAATATAATATAAAACATCACTTTAAAATAAATAATTTATAAATGCTATATATGATCTATTAAAATTTTAATTTTTCCAAGTTTACTTCACTATGCTCATCTTTACGTTATTTATGTTTTTCTGTTTATTTTAATTTGGAAAATTTCCTTTTTAGCTCACAGGCTATCATAGCCTGAGAGCTTATGTGCCCGTTCGTTCGTGCGTAACGCGATAACTTTTGATAAAATATCCGATCCATTTAAAATTTTGTATATACTCTATATGGCCACAGGGTTCATACAGAGTTTGCTAAATGAAAAATAAGGACTCTGTAAGGACTTTGTAAGGGCCTCGTTAAAAGAAAAATAAGGATTTTCTAAAGTTAAAAGAACAGTACACATAATTACTTACATTAAATTTTAATTGTAAATGTATAACATTAGTTGGCTAGCAACTGTTTTTTAGCATCTACGTCTTTGGTCAGGGAGGAAATTTCTTCCTTTTTTCTGTTGCAGATTTTCAACAATTGTTCGATTTTATAAATAATTGAATATCTTTAGTTGATTCAGCTGTATCAGCTAATTCATTGAACTTATTTTCTAACTCCAATACTTCTTTTTCAAGAAGCCATATTTTTTTTAGGAAGACTGTTGCTGTTAACCATGCTACACATATCCAGTGAAATAATAAGACTACGATCGAACACAGATCAGTGGATTATAGAACAGATTGGCGCAATTATTTGGCGAAATATCTTTGTTATTCATTTCTCTATATGAAAGAAAAGGAAATTTTAGATGGTGAATACTGATTACGATTGGTGTTAGTGGATACGAGGTTTTATACGTCGCAATCGGAAAACAAAAGAGGCAGCTTTAATGTCCAATCAGAAATAAGAGAATTATAACAAAGAAACTTTTTTTTGTTTGTTTGTTTGTTTTTTTAGCTGCCTTATTTGGCAGATTATGAATGATTCAGGGGTGATTCTGGGTGAAATTTTTTATTTCGGAAATTATCATCACATTTTCGAAAATCGGCGGTGCGGGAGGAGGGGAAAATCCGCGAGTTACACCCCCCCCCCTGGAAATTGGGGGGGGGGGGGGTTCCGCGATCTTCAGACGAAATCGGCGATTTATCTGCGATATTTAGCAAAATCGGCGGTTTTTCCACGATCTTTTGACAAAATCAGCGTTCTCCCTTTTTTTTTTTGTTAATGAAATCGGCGTTACTTTCGACGATTTTTACGCAAAATTTGCATTTTTTACGCGATCTTTTCACAAAAACGGCGTTTCCAAGGGTCATTCTGGGTGAAAAATTTTTTTTTTCGGAAATTCGCATTTTTGGAAATAGGGGGGGGGGGCGGTATCCGCGATCTTCAGACAAAATCGGCGATTTATCTGTGATGTTCTAGGAAACTCGGCGATTAATTGCAATCTTTTGTCAAAATCAGCGGTTTTTCAGTGATCTTTTGACGAAATCCGCATTTTCCCGTGCTTCTTTTTAATGAAATCTGCGTTTTATCGACGATTTTTAGAGAAAATTCGAATTTTTACGCGATCTATTCTCGAAAACGTCCTTTTATCACCGCGATCTTCAGACGAAATCGGCGATTTATTTGCGATATTTTATCAAAATCGGCAGTTTTTCCGCGTGCTTCTTTTAAATGAAATCGGCGTTTTTCGACGATCTTTAGACAAAATTGGCATTTTTACGTGATCTATTATTGAAAACGTCCTTTTATCCCCGCGATCTTGACGAAATCGGTTTTTTCCGTGATCTTTTGACATAATATTTTTAAACAATCTTATCGAAAACGGCATTTTTTCAACGATCTTTTAACGAAATCGGCGTTATATCCGCAATCTTTAGACGAAATCGACGTTTTCCCGCGCTCTTCAGACGAAATCTGCGATATTTGGTAAAATTGTCGTTTTTTTCGCGATCCGCACATGAAATTCGCTTTTTTCAGCGATCTTTTGACAAAGTTCGTTGACAAAAAATTTGACGAAACCGTCGTTTTTCCACGAAATATTGACGAAGTGTGTGCTTTTCGGCGTCCTTTCACGAAATTTGCATTGCACTGCGATGGTTTTTTCCGCGCGCAAAACTGTACAAGTTGGCAACTATGCAGAACTCAGTACGCAATTTAAAATTTTCGGAAATTTCGGACGGGAATCGCCACTGAAATGTTTGTATATTTTTTTAAACATTTTACGGATCGCGTTAATATTAAGCTCATGTTAAAAAATAAGGACTTTCAATAAAAAATAAGGACTTTAAGGATCCTTATTAAGGACTATCGAAATATAAGGAGTTTATAAGGACATTTAAGGTCCGTGCGAACCCTGGGCCATTGATTATTGGACACTTGCGATTTTAGACATTTTACTAAATATCTAGAAAAACACACGAGGAATCATCTCGAAACTCTTAGTGTATAAATATAATAGTACACGTCATACATCTCCGTGAAGATTTTTTACCGAAACTCCATAGGGGACCGTCAACAAATTAAAAAAGAATGAATATCTTTTGAATAACCCTGTCAAAACTAATATAGCAAAAGCGATCAAACTCTAGAATATGATTGAATGCCTTATTGTAATACACTGTGTTCATTTTTATGCAAATAACATGCATACTCGCAGAGTAATTAAGGTTTTTTTAAAAATGGCCCCAAATTTTTCCAAGTTTTTCCATCATAATTTTCAGAGTTCTTAATATAAAATAAATTTTTTTTCAGAAAATATGACAAAGAACATTGCACACAGTACCCTGTAATCAGAATTAAAAAATAATAAAAATTGTATGAAAAATGAGTAGGTTTACTAAATAATTTTTTACTGCGCATGCGTCAAAGGTATCAAAATTTCGTTTGCATATTATGTTAGCTAAATGTATAGAGCAACTTTTGTAAAAGTCTCAAAATCATAGCTTGAAAATTCTGAAAGTAATCGTCTATAGAAAAAGGACAAAATCCGTTGTTTCCAAAATGAAGCAAAAAAATGAGGGATTTTATCCAAATGTAGTAGTACATCCCGTATTGTGTATTCTATATTGACACTAATCAATGAATACATAGATACAACCCCTCTTGTTTTTTCTTCATTTTGAGAATAACGGATTTTCAACTTCTTCAATTGACGATTATTTTCAGAATTTTCAAATTATGATTTTGTAACTTTCACAAAATTTGCTCTATACATTTAGCTAACATAATATGCAAATGAAATTTTGATATCGTTGACGCATGCGCAGTAAAAAATTATTTAGTAAACCAACTCATTTTGTATACAATTTTCATTATTTTTTATTTCTGATTACATGGTACTGAGTGCAATGTTGTTTGTCATATTTTCTGAAAAAAATATTATTTTATATTAAGAACTCTGAAAATTATAAGGAAAAAACTTGGAAAAATTTGGGATCATTTAAAAAAAAACTTAATTACTCTGCGAGTATGCATGCTATTTGCATAAAAATGAACAAGGGGTATTACAATAAGGCATTCAATCATAATCTAGAGTTTGAGCGCTCTTGCTACATTAGTTTTGACAGGGTTATTCAAAATATATTCATTCTTTTTTAATTTGTTGACGGTCTGCTATGGAGTTTTGGGAAAAAATCTTCACTGAGATGTATGACTTATACTTTATATTTATACACTAAAAGTTTCAAGATGATTCCTCATGTATTTTTGTAGATATTTAACAAAATGTCTAAAATCGCAAGTGTCCAATAATCAATGGCCATATAGTGTAGGTATATCCTGATAAGGCGCTTCCCTGATTAGTTTTTGGAGTTCATTCGATATGTATAGGAGGGGGAACGGGGGGCTCATGCCCCTTCCCTTAACTGATATAAATGGATTTTTCATGCAGAATTAACAGTTTTCGTTCAAAATTTAGATATAGGATCATTCTGATGAGGGGATTCCGTGACTGTTATTAGGTGTTCATTGAATAAATATAAACAGGGAGAACGGGGGTTCTAATGCCCCTCCCCTTAAGTTCTTTGTCTTTCAAGCAGAATTGTTAGATTTCGTTCAAATCTCTGAATAGTTTTGGAAGTTTAATGGTTAAGTATAAAAGAGAAGGATAACCCCTCTTAAATTATATAAATTCTAAATGTGTTTTTATTGAGAATTATCCGATTTGCTCTGAATTTTGGATATAGATTTTTTATATGATAAAGCATGTCCTTGATAGTTTAGGAGGATCAATGATTAAGTATAAAAAAGGGTAAAGGGGAGAGCTGTTTCCCCTTCTTAATTTTTTTTCGAACGGAGTTAACCCTTGAAAATATAAGGCTGTAATGTAGGGATGGGACAAATATTTGGCCACTATTCGGTATTCGGCCCTTTTGCCGAATATTCGGTTGGCCGAATATTGAAGGCTTGTTGACCGAATGCTTCGGCCGAATACCTATAGCCGAATGTTTATAGATATCTGGCCAAATATTGCTGAAATCTCGCCGAATAGTGAAAGATATCTTGCCAAGTAAATTTAGAATTTGAAAATTTTCATTTCTTGCAATTTTAAGCCATTCTCATTCTTATTTACAAAATATACAATTATTCAAATACTAAAGATATACAGCCTTTCTGCATTTCCTATAAAAGTTAGTGATATTTTAGAAAATGCTGCCCAAATTGGTGATTAAATTGTAAGGCAAATGTCTTCATTAGAGAATGACATATTACAACTCAAGGTATAAAAAGATATAAAAAAAAGAAAAACACTGCCTTATTCTAAAACATTCCAATTTTCATTAATGTCTGCAAATTCCATGCACATATAAGAGCTCTTATGAAATTCATAACTTATTTTCTACAAAATAAGAAATGAAAAAATTCATTCACTAAGTGTATCAATGAAGATTGATTTTTAAGATTTAATATCAAATATCACTATTCCAAGTACAACAGTACGTATGAAAACAGAGCTGTTGTCGAACTAGATACTCATTTGATGACACAACTTGCTTTATGAAGATAGTTTTTATAAATATTTAAATATAAATTCTAAATATTGAACAAAATAATTTTTTCTATTCTATAGTTTTCACTTTTAAATAATTATTTGCGTAATTACTGACTTAAATATGTAACATTATTATGTATATATTTTTAATTTACATCTTCCTTCATTCATGTTGTTATCAATTTCTGTTTATCTTTTTTAATGTTTGTTGAATAAGCAGAATATTGAAGTTGAATATTGTATGCACGATTCAAATGTCAAAGATTTTGTTTTGTAAGCATACATTTTGCTTTAGCATAATTTGTAATTTAAAGCTCGGCAACTGATTACAGAACAATCTCATTCTTACAAATTTTTTTATCAAGGGCACAAATTCTCAATGATAAAATTTACTTCATTAAAGTTTATTTCAGAAAATATCTCATTGTGAGTTATGCGAGAGTTTAAGAATATTATTGATTTTGGATGCAATAAAGGGTAAAAGTATCATTTGATAGTAAACATGAAGTACATTCTTCATATTTTAATGGAAATATCTTACCTTCCTGACTTACTGAAAATGAATTTGATGTACATTAAGATGAAAGAATATAATCCAATTTCATAATTTTTTTTTTTGTTAAAATAAGTTTTTTTTATTTAAAAATACTTTTAAAAGTACATTTAAGAATAATAATGATTAATGAGCTCCTATTTTTTTAATTATGCATAATTAAAAGTTATTTTCTTTATTGGAAAAAATGTTAGTATTAGGCTGCCGAATATTCGGTATTCGGCCTAAAATTTGGCCGAATATTCGGTATTCGGCCAAATCACTATTCGTCCCATCCCTACTGTAATGTACAATTAGTATGCGTAGTCTGTGAGCTCAATGCCATCAGTTTAAGTGGGCAACATTCTTTTTATTTTTATCATTTATTGTTTTTGAAAAAGTTGCTGTCAGAGCAATTAAACATGTAAAATTAAAAGGTATTATTTTATTTTAAGAGATCACTAATAAAAGTTATAAATAATTTTAACTAAGGAAATTTTACAAGCAACTTATACAAGTAGTCTTTATTTCCAATCGTTTGATACCATAATTTTCTACTAACAATAATTTGTTGCAGAGTTAGTAGAAGATGTTTAATTTTGTTCCTCACGAGAGTACATGTGATAATGTATATATTAATATGTACAGTCATAGGGGAAAAAGTAAACATTCCCTACTAACTCTTCAACAAATTATTGTAAAATAAAATTATTGACACCAAACGATGGGTGCCTACTTTTCAACGATGTATACAGAAATATGGCTTAAGAAGCCACCTACTGATCAAAATGGCCTTTAACCTTTTTTTTTTCAACAGCAAGTTTGATTTATAAGTGAATTCTATACCTTTCAACTAAACTAAATGCAAATTTTCATGAAACTTGTACGATTACACCGAAATTTATTATTTTATAATGAGCTTATTACAAGGGTGATACCCAAATGGAAGTTCTGTACTCGATTGTTCAAATGCCACAGAATGACTGTCAATTCTATCAATGTATTATATCTTGCCAACAGTACCATTTTACTCGATTAATTTGTTTTGGTAACTGTCAACGCAAATGTTTCAGTAAAAATAGTTTAATTAGTTTATTAATTATGGTTTTCTGCACATCATAGACAGCCCCTTAAAGCATTATTTTGACCTTTTTTCATCATAATTCGAAAACTACTTGGAATAAAAATTTTAAATAGAGTATTTGTATAAGGCAGGACATAATAAACTATCAAAAAAGTGTATGTTGACATTCACAATTTTGGATGCTAACTTTACAATTCATATTATAAAATTTTTAAAATGTTAAATTCAGTAAACTATTTATGTTTGGGACATTTAGTATTGATGAATTCCAAGCGTAACAGAGGGGAAATTACACAAGAATTTTACGATTTAAATACTTACTAAATTTTCCATAGACAAAAATTTTACAAGACGATGTTAATTTATGGAACAGTGCAAGTGCATAATTAATTACAAACGATGAAAAAGCTTAGTTATTTAATTATAAATTAATTAAAATGGTATGTAACAGAGGGGATAAAAACACATTTTTTGATATGCACTAACCCTGATTTGGAAATTACTAAAAAGAAATTTAAATGTATTTTTTAAGTAAAGACATATCAAGATAAAATAATTACCTATCAGATTGTTTAAATTGAAAACACATTTTATTTAAATGAAATTAATCGAACGTAACAGAGAGGACATGGAATGTAACAGAGGGGACATCTTACAAATTCAGTGATCATATTTCCAGTGCAGTATCATTATCAAAGGTGACGTTTTGATTATTTAATGTTGGATTTGGTAGTACTTGTTTTATTTCAAACCTATGAACCCATGCTATATCTTTATGATTATATTTAAATGTTTTCAGTCCACTAGAACGACTTAAAAATACAACATGGACATTGTCAGTTTCCTAGTCAATTTCAGTTATTTGGGCAACAAATTCCACCATCCTATTCTTTCTTTGAAATCTAACAGTTGCAAAATTGCCAGCATTAACATCAGGAGTTAACAAATTGTTATTTTCTACAGATTTATCCATACCATCTTTGAAGAAAAACTGTACACCTTCTTCAACAGACACAGATGAATAAGAATTACATAATTTTTGTAGCACTCTAACACAATGAATTCTCCTCAAATTTGATCTAGCTTTTATATTTGAAACTCTTTTATTAAAGGTAGCAATGTCCCTTTCTACATCCTCTTTTGCACAATAAATAATTTCTGCTCGATTGCAAATGGTAAATTAGCAAATGATTTAGTATCGGATGGTGGAGGAACCCATTTTCCCAGACATAATTTCTCGGTACACAGCCCTCTTTACAATACCTCCCACTCCATCAACTGCACTCGTTACATGACTAATAGCAAAATAATGCCAATTGACTTTAATGGGTGAAAAAGTAACATTGCAAAGTGTGTATTTCTGTTTGAATTGGGATGATGGCCCATCACTAAAAGTGGCAATTTCTTTAAACTTTTTATAATTTATCAAATAGGATTTCATTGAAAGTGTGGACTGCATATTTGTCATGCTGCATATAGTCACTGGCTATGACATAATTCCTAATTTCTCTTTCTTCCAAGAGATCATCTTTTGGGAGCCAAGCAACAGCAGTAAAACAAAGAACACTGCTTGTGAATCCAATCTTCTGATTGTATCTCATTTTGTGTAACAAAAGTAAAGTTTTCGCTAAAATCTACTTGTAACACACACTTGGTTGGATTTTATCTAATTTGCTTAAAATAATTAGATTGTATTGGAAATTAGATTGTGTTAAAATAATTAGATTTGTTCACAACCATGTGTAACAGGGGGGACATTTAGCTCCATTTAGCTCCTCTGTTATGCATGTATTTAAAAAAAATTTTAATATATTTTCAAAATTATTACATAATATGATTACACAAATGATATTTATTGTAAACTATTTTTATTAAATTTAAATATTTTTTATATATTGAATAAAATAAACTTAAAAAAATTGTAACAGTGGGGACCAATAAAAATTGTAAATAACTTTATTTTAAAGAAATAAGAAAGTTATATATGAAGATTATTACTGTAAAATTATAATGAGGAACCATTTAACTTACTGTATAAATGAAAACATCTATAAAATCACCATATTTTTAATAAATAATTGATCTTTTAAAAAGTCACATTTTTAACATTATAAATCAAAATCACTAAATACCCATTATTTATCATAAAGTTTAAATAAACCATGCATAATTTTCGAAAATAAATATTAAATCCATTCACTGCAATAAATTGCCTTTAAAATGACGCCAAATACTTGAAGATAATATGAAGTTGAAAAATTCACTACTGGTTTCAGTTGGCATGGAATTTGCCTATTATAAACACACAAAAAATTATAACATTAGGATTATAATTTCAGGAGTGATATTAATAAAAATATGGGAATGTAATTTAACATTAGAAAGACTAAATTTTGAATGGTTATAATTCAAAAAGTTATTATTCGAGTGATTTGAAACGTAGTTTCTAGGCATAATTTTAAACAAAGCTTTAAAATATTTTGCCATAATCGGGTGTTGCCATAGAGAAAAACTAAGTTTGGTGTAAATTTGATTTCTGACTCATATAGTATTTAATAATTTATGAGAAACTTTCGATTAAAACTAAATCATTCACTTAACTAATTCATAATTCATCAATTGTTGCTGTTAAATAACTGATGCATACAAGATGAATATGAAGTGAGAAATTTCTTAAAACAAGAAAAAGAAAACTTGCATCCAACATAAATTATGAAATACTTTCCGTATTCAGAATATTGTAAGATAAAAAAAAAATGTGGTTATATAAACAAGTTGGAAAATGAATACCGAATTTTAAAACATAATTTCTGAAATTACCATACATAGTTATGTATACAAAATGAAGATTGTATGCCCATCCCTTATAAAGAAAAAAAAAATCATTACTTTTTATGGGGGGAGGCTATAATACCGATTTTTTGAAAAAAAATTATATTAAATTCTGTTTTTATTATTAATTTCTAGTTTTTAAGGTAAATTAAACATAAAAAATAAAATTATCACTATATAGATTTATAATAAATGGCATTTTGCTAAAATAATTTTAAAGGGTTCATCTTTTATAACAGATAATACTTAGCAAGGTGTCGTCATTTACATCCAGAGAAACAAGATAACAATGTTATTTTCTTTCTCTAGGTATAGACAGCGACATCAAGCAAATTTATTTATTTTATTGCAAAATCTACAACTTAAAACATTTTCAAAATAAGTAGTATGTTAAAAATAAATGTAATATAGATAAAAAAAGATAGTTACTGATTTATAAATATTAAATAAATGCAAGTTTAATGAAAAAAAAAAAAAAAAAAAAAAAAAAAAAAAAAAAACTTGATCAATCTTATAGAATTGAGTAAAATCAAAACGGATAATAATAATAAAAAAAATCATGTTGCAATCTATTGTGCCAGAAAAAAAATAAGCAAATAATCGAGTAAAATCGAAATAATTAAGTTAAAAAAAAGGTATTAATGGATACAAAAAATTCTTTTTAGCTATTTAATTAGTTTCAAATATTAAATAAATGAAAGAAAGTTTAATGATAATTAAAAACAATATTTATTTCATTAGTTTTGTAGGATTGTGTAAAATCCAGATTATCAAGCTATTATTTTTTATTCAAATGTAAATCGAGTTAAATTTAAAGAATATTCATAATTTAAATAAAGAGATAATTAATTTAAAAAGTTATGTTTATTATTATTATTTTGAAAATAAGGTTATTATTATTTCTTCTTTTTTGGGTGGGGTGGGGCTTATATTTGAGAAGAGAAGAAAAATCGAAATTTCTTAAAAATGGGGAGGAGGCTTATACATTAGTTAAAAAATGTTTTTCCAGAACTGTAACAATGCGATTTAAAATATTAAAGTATAAGAATCATTACATAATTTCACAAACTAGAATGCTATAATTTCACAAATTGGATCTATATTTGCCATAATTTCATGAATTGGAACATTGTTTCATCTTGCTTTGGTACATTTCATAGTAAAAGTATACCATTTTCTTTAAGAAAAACAAAAAGACATTAATAGCTACTGCAATAAGAAAAGTGACAGGTAGAAAATGTTCGGCAATATTTTGTATAAAAATTAAAAAAAATCTATCAGTACTTTGCATTGAAATTTTAAATTAAGATTCTGCAAAAAATATAGATAACATTTCATTGATTCTATGCCAGGTAACTTGTGCTGATAAATTACAAGTCACTTAGCCTCCCATAAATGAAGACATTCTTAAAATGTTATACAACAAACTCCTTCAAATCTTCAATCATAAAATCCACAACTTTCTAAAATCTGCAGATAATTTACTGATGTAAACAATGAAACATTCAGTTCAGATGTAAGGACAAAATTTGACTTTTTTAGTTTACATGAATTCCATATATTTTAATTTGTAATTTTTATTAATATTATTGAATTAATGCTTTTTTCATGAAGAAAGAATAAATTTATGTCTGAAAAAAATTTCAAGATATCACTGGTAATCACAATCTTTTTACAAATATATTCATGTATTAATCAAGTTTTTTGGTTATTAAGTATGGTTAAATTTGAAATAAAACTTTCTTATTTTACGATTTTGATGTGAATTAGTAAGGTACCTTTACGAGGGAAGTTTCATTGAATAATATAGGAAAAATATATTTTATCTTTATAATAAATATTTAATCATACATTATTGATTATTAACTTGGTCTTTGCTTTTAATATTCTAACCATTTTTAAAAATACCTCAAATTTTATTATTTTAGTTTATTACTTATTTTAATATTTTATTATATCGTAAGCATTCATTATAGCTTTGATTGCACCATCAATTAAATTCGAATTACTGTTTAAAAAATGCAAACAAAGCAATGACCAGAAATCTGCAAGATTGTAAAATCCCCACAACAGCTGGTTTTACGCTGTGAAAATTTGAGAGTGCCTACTATAATAAAATTCAATCTTCAGGCATAGTATCAGAATGTAAAACTTACCTTTGATGAGATACTTGCAGCAGGAAATCAATAGAGGAAAACTCTAAACATGTACCTGAAAAAAGTGACAAATATGAGAGAAGAGTTCAAATTTTGAATGAAAATTATGAATGTTATGTAATGACATGGTTATTTTATAGTTAAAGATTTTGATTTCTGCATTAGTCTTTACAGGTTTGAAGAAATAATGCTTTAGTAAGCGCATATTAGTTTCGGGATAAAAACAGTTCAATACCTGTATTTCTTAAGATTATATTTACTGTATATGTATGAATGAGTTGAGACACTTTTTTTAGTTATTTACATCCGCTATTTAGTATTTTGTTTCCATAAAATGATTTAAACACGTAAAATACTCAGGTATTAAATAAACTAGCTCATAATTCACTCATTTTTACTGTTAAATAACTATTGATCCAAGAAGAATATCAAATAAGAAACTTCTCAAAACAAGAACAAGAAATGATACATCCAACATAACTTATGAAACACTTTCCAACATATTCAGAATACTGTGAGATTAAAAAAAAAAAAGTGGTTATATAAACAATTTAGAAAACGCATAACGAATTTGAAAACACAATTTCTGAAATTACCTTCCATAGTTTTCTCTTTATTCACATAAATAAATATGTAAAGTCAAGATTGTAAGCCCCCCCCCTTTAAAAAAAATCATTACTTCATTTAGAGGGGGGAGGGGGTTATAATAAAGATTTTTTGATTTAAAAGATTCCATTAAATTCTGTTTTTATTATTAATTTCGAGTATATAAGTTAAATAAAACATAAAATTATCACAATATGTTTATATTATAAATGGCATTTAAATCATTACATCAATGGCCTGTTGCTAAAATAATTATAAAGTATTCATCATTTATAACAGATAATAATTTGCATTATGTCGTTATTTACATCCAAAGAAAGAAGATAACAATGTTAATTTTTTTCTCCAAGCATAGATGGCGACATCAAGCAAATTCATTTATTTAATTGCAAAATCTACATCTTTGAACAATTTCAAGATAAATAGTATGTTAAAAAATAATTGTAACACATACAAAAAATTCTTTTTAGTTATGGAATTAATTGTAAATATTAAATAAATGAATGCAAGTTTAATGAAAAAAAAACTTAATCAGTCTTATAGAATTGTGTAAAATCAAAATGGATACCGTATATGCTTGCGTATAAGTCGAGAAATTTTAGACAAAAAAAGAACCTCAAAGTGGAGGGGTCGATTTATACGCGAGACCTAAAAAAAATCTATAAAAAAATATCCGAATATAGTTTGCTAGCACCTAAAAAAAGGAGATAGGCAAAATCTCCCAATATAAGGAATCGTTCTAGTCAGAATCGTTCACCAAAAGGAATGAGTTTTTCGAAGTTGTTCCGAAAAAAGGAACGAATCCGAGATAAATGGAATGAAAAAAGGAACTAGTCCAAGAAAAAAGGAAGAAAATCCGAGAAAATGGAACGAATCCAAGAAAAAACGGAATGAATCCGATTTTTCTTCGTCATTCCCCGATTCCGATTAATGACATTAAGCATAATTTTTCGGACGACACACTTCGGAACGAAACTGATGGATCGTTCCTTTTCAGAGTTATTTCATTTCGGAACGAGTCCGAGGATTCGTTCTTTTTGGAATGATTCAGAGGAGTCCGTCTTTTTCGGAAGGTTTCCGAGGAATCGATTCTTTTCAGAATCGTTTCATTTCGAAACGAGTCTGGGGAATTGCTCCTTTTCGGTGTCATTTCATTTCGGAGCGAGTACGAGGAATCAGTCCTTTTCGGAGTCGTTTCATTTAGGAACGAATCCGAGTCCATATCCTTTTCGGGGGAAAGTCAAACGGTTCCCCCTTTTGGAGGGGGGGGGGTCGACTTATACGCGGGTTTTCAATTTTTTCCTATTTTTAACAACATAAGTTAGGGGGTCGACTTATATGCGAAGTCGACTTATACGCGAGTATATACGGTAATAAAAAATTTCATTGTGTTGCAATATATTGCGCAAGAAAAAAAGGAAATAATCGAATAAAGTCGAAATAATAAAGTTAAAAAATGATATTGATAAAAAAATCCCTTTTAGTCATTGAATTAGTTTTAAATATTAAATAAATGAAAGAAAGTTTAATCAAACTTTAAAAAAAAAAAGTCTTCGTTTACTTCGTCAATTTTGTAAGATAGAGTAGAATCTAGATTTTCAAGCTGCTTGTAAATCAGGGTTGGAAAAAAACAGGTTTTTTTGGTTTAAACCAGGTTTTTTTTGGTTTAAACCGGGTTTTTTTAAAACATCCTATATTATTACATATACATGCATGCTTATGAATAAAAATAGACATTGTTGGATTATAAGTAGTGTAACTTCATATAAAATCAATTTAAATTAAATAATAACAGTTAATTTTAGCAGAAAATTGAAAAAAATCATGTTTTAATTTAAACAGTATTTAGTAAACAGTCTTAAAAAAAAACTGCTCCACACAGTAAAACGTTGATATTCTGAAAATCTTTATAAACAAACTTCTGATTAACTAATAATAGACATTTAAATGTAGTTTGATAAGTATAATATTGTTTTCTACAGTTATTCAAATAATATCAAATACTTCTTGAGATTTTGTTTTGAGTGACAATTGAAGTCATTTTTACACATCATATTCTTTTTCACGTCATTAGATTCAGCAGATAACAGGAAAAACTAATAAAAATATGATTGTTATTATTAAAATGCAATATCTAGCACCCAATCTTTGAATATTCTCTTATTTGACTTTATATTTTGATTTTAATTCAAGGTAATCTCCCTAATGAAGGAAAATTTATTTTACTACAGCTTGAACAAAATCTTAAAAGTAATTGTGCTAGGTTATTAATTGCATTAAATAATCTGCATTTTTAAAAACTAAATTATTTTATACTAAATATTGAATATTTTAAATCGATTTTATCTTTGATCAACTCACATGTTTGAAGCTTTTTCTTTAGAGCAATATATATGTTCACCAGTGCATGCTGATTTTAATCCTATACATAAAAAAATGACCTAAACCCACTATATCTAATGCTTATTGTGTAAATAAAGTGTTAAAAGTAGAAATTATTTATATCCAATAATTTTAAACACGTAAATTATAAAGAAAAAAACAGAAAATGCCATTAGATTTCTTCCAAAAAAAACCAATTGGTTTTTTTTTTGAGAAAAAAAACCATTTGGTTTAAACCAATTGGTTTAAACCGTGCCAACCCTGTTGTAAATTGAGTTAAATTTAAAGAAGATTCATAATTTAAAGAGATAATTAACCTAAAAAGTTATGATTATTATTATTATTTTGAAAATAAAGGTTATTATTAATTAGTTTTTTTTTGAGGGGGGGGGGGGCATTAAGAGCTTATATTTGAGAATAGAAGAAAAAAACAAATTTCTTAAAAGTGGGGAGGGGTGCTTATATTTGAGATTTTGTGGTACATATAAATTTTTGCCTTGAACTGGTTAACAAAAACAAATATATATATATATATATACATATGTTTTTCATAAACGAAACAAAAACGTATTAAAATCAAATATATAATTTACTGGGGAAAGAAATCCATATGTAACAATAACAGTAAGATGTGTGATGAATAATTGTTATTCATTAATTTTCAAAATACAGTAGACTCCCTCAAATCCGCACAGCTTGGGACCAGAGGTTGTGCGGATTTTAGAATTTTGCAGATTTCTGGTCATTGCTTTGTTTAAATTTTTTAAACAGTAATTTGAGTGCAATTAATGGTGCAATCGGAACTATAATATATAATCGGAATATATATATCGGAACTATAATATATAATAAAATATTAAAATAAGTAATAAACTAAAATAATAAAAATTTAGATAATTTTTGAAATGATTAAAGTATTAATAGCAAAGGTCAAGTTGATAATCAATAGTGCATAATTAAATATACATTATAAAGATTAAATGTTTTTTTCTAAAATTATTCAACAAAACTTGCTTCATAAAAGTACATTACTAATTCACATTAAAATCATAAAAGGAGGATTTTTTTTCAAGTTTAGCCAGGCTTAATAACCAAAAAATCTTGATTAATGCATAAATATATTTGGTAAAAAGATTGTGATTACCATTAATACCTGAAATGTCTTGAATTTTTTCCAAAAAAAAAAAAAAAAAAATATATTTTTCCTTCATGAAAGAAGCATGAATAGAGTATTAAGAAAATTACAAAAAAAAAAAAAATATATGGAATTGATACAGAACTAAAAAAATAAAATTTTGTTCCAATATCCAAACTGAAAGTTTCATTGTTTACATCCCTAAAATATGTGCGGATTTTAGAGAGTTGCGGATTTGAGGGAGTCTACTGTAGTAATTTTAATATAAAAAACAAATAATCATTAAATTACATTTATTAAATTATTATTAAAATGTGAAATTAAATATTAATATAAATTATAAAATTATTCTATGAAATGTTTTTGTGATTTAGTTTATTCTTAATTTATTAAAATAACATTATTGATATAAATTACAAATTTTTACTTTAAAATAATCGCAATGCATAACACATTTTACATTCAGTTTATCATTATATTCCATAGAAAATATAAGCTAAAATTTATCCTTGACCTGTTTATTTTATATTTAAAATTACTGAAATTTAAACAATTAAAAATAATATAACTAATATTAACACTTAGTAAATTTATTTTTGGGGAAAGTGGGACACACAGGATAATTAAAAAAAGTAAATAAACATTAAATGCAAAAAAAAGCTTAGTTTTGTACATTAAAAAGTGAAAATAAAATTAATTAGAACAAAAGTTACATTATTACACAAAATTAATAATAGCCATTTTGTTACAAAGAAATAAGCCCAGTTTCAACAAAAGTTTCTTACAGAAATCGCCTTCATAAGTAGGAAAATAGCGCTTTTTTTTGGGTGTGTGTGTGTGTGTGGGGGGGGGGGGGTATTTTATAAAAATATTTTTTTTATAGCATGCCTCGTTATAAATCACTATAGTTTTCCCAATGTTTATAATGTTTAATTAATTTATAAAAACAAATTTCTAAGATGCAACTTTGTATTATAAAAATAATTATAACATACAACTGTGCATTATATAAATAAGAAAAATTAAATATCTGTGCTTCGTTGAATATATCACATTATTTACAGGAGAAGTTGTGGAAGGTTGATTTGAAGAAATATTTACATATAATAATTGAGAAGTGTCTAACTAAATTATTGGAAACATCTATTAATAATCTAATTAAAAGAAAAAAAAATCAAGCACAGTTTTTAAAATTATTCAACCAATAATAATTTAAAGAGTCTAAAGATGTAATAAATCAATAAAAAAAAATTATGGCACTTCATAGTATGTATAAAATACCCAAAATTAATAATTCTTTCTTTAACATTTACCATCAAATCCTGATTGTAAGCAGCCCCCCCTTCATAATAAAAAAAAAACAAGATTCGATTTTATAAGGGCGTGGACTTATAATGAAGATTTTTTTTTAGATTCTACTAGCTGCACCCGTCGAAATTCGACGAAAAAGAATATATATTAGATATGATATATATCAGTCTTATATACACAATAAGATACTGAGCGAAATAAACAATTGCCACCTCTTAAAATAAGGATAACATAGCTTTTCATGATGAAGATACACAAACTTCAGAAATAAATAAAAAATAAGGAAAACAACTCATAAATTATTATGTTGGACTTAACTTCAGCTACAAAATTTTTTTAATACGGTTTCTAAACCTTAAACATTATTTAAATACCAAATTATTTAGGAAGTTAATCAGAAGACAAATTCAAAAATATCTGCATAGTTTATTTTTTCTCTGTTTAAATATCGCTTGGTAACTGTACAATAATTATAATATCAATAAAACATTTTAATTAAAATAGAAACAGGGAGTTACTAAACTGCACAATCAACCCTCTACACATTTACATCACTTATATCACCAATAAATTTATTGGTTTGTGTTTGTAGTCTCAATGAACTTGTCAAAATTAATTTTATTGTTATGGCAACGAAAAGGAAAACGATATCTTTGTTATTAAAAAGAATAAAATTTTTGCGTTTGTTGCCGATATGCTGAAAACATTTTATTTATTTTATTTTAAATAATAAATTAATACAACGAAACTATTTTAATTAATTTTTGATATTATGTAAAATAAAATATAGTAATAACAGCATATCACAGGTTTTATTCTTTTTTTTTTTATAATATGACACAATTTACACCTTCATAAACACTCACCTTTTCCTAAATAAAAGCATGATTTATGCAGTTATTTAAAAATTCTTAAGTTTCATATAATATTTATTATAATTAAATAGAAATAGCGCACTTTATAGAAATATTTTCATTTTTGCACACCAAGGACCTTTAAATAAATAGAAGTGCAGTTTATTTGATGCAGGAATAAAAGTCGGTGAATATGACATCCTCACTGATACAGCTATATCAATGTATATTATATTCATGGAACAAATTTATCTTGTTTCTGAATGATTCGACAAAATTTCGCTTTAGATATTATATTTTATTAAAATTTATTTCCTGTTATTTTATTTACATAATACTTAATAATATTACTCAGTAAATAATCTGTGTATTGTACCACGATTAGTGAATAATTATGTGCAATCAATTTATTAGGATTAAATCTTACGAAAACCATTATTTTTTTTTCTTTGAAATGCGATTACACATAGACCCTCTTCTGTTTCTTTGTTCGAAATTATAAAAACTGAAATTTTACCATTTGTGACGTCACAGAAACACTTTTTCAGTCAAAATTTTTTTTTACTTATATCAAACAGACGATTATATAAAATATCTTTTACACTTAAAAGAATGTAAATAGGTTAGTATTTTTTTTTTTTTTTTTTCAGATATTTAATCCGCAAAGAAATGAACCTTTTTTTTCTTTCGGTTCGAGGCTATAAAATTCAACATTTTACAAATTGTGACGTCACAGGACTACTTTCCATTAACCGATGAGATCAAGCCCCTGATTGGTGGAAAATAATAAAGAAAAAAAAATATCTTAAGCTTTTCTCACTTTAAGTAAGAAAAGCTTAACCTGATGCCACAGTTTAAGAAATGTCACGAAAAAGCTTTTAAAATTAAAAATAAAATGTAAAAAAGGGAATAAATTAAAATTTAGCCAGAATGGGCACATGTAAACTTAAACAGCTTTCATTTAGAAAAATAATTAAAATCGGCCCAGTAGAAAGCTCATGGCTGATGACTAAAAAAACAGCCAGGTCTTTTAAATATATAGATTAATTTTTTATATTATTAATTTCAAATTTTTAAAGTAAATGAAACATAAAAAATAAAATTACCACTATATAAGTATACATTATGCATGGCATTTTGGTAAAATAATTTAAAAATAATCATCTTTTATAACAGATAATAATAGTTTTGCATAGTGTCACCATTTACTGCCAAAGAAGATTTAATGTTTTCTTTCTGTAAAGATAGATGGCGGCATTATGCAAATTTATGTATTTAATTGCAAAATCTACATTTTTGAATAGTTTCAAAATAAATAAGTTTAAAAAATAATACTAATAGATACAAAAAGGCATTAAATTAATTTTAAACATTATATAAATGATAGAAAGTTTAATGAAATTAAAAAAGAAAAAAAAATTGTCATTCTTGTAGAATTGTGTAAAATCGAAAAGAATAAATAAATATATAAAAATTACAATGCGTATCAGTCTACTGCCAGCGAAAAAAAATAAGTAAACAATCGAAAATAATAGTTATGGAAACAAAAAACTTTTTTTAATTATTAAATTAATTCTAAATATTAAATGAATGAATGCATGTTATAATGAAATAAAAAAACTTGATCAGTCTTGTAGATTAATGTAAAATCGACACAGATAATAAAAGTTTGACCTGTGCCGCCCTCTATCATCAGCGAAAAAAAATAAAAAGGTTTTTTTTCTCTCTGAAGATGTAAATTAAAAAACAACGAATAATAAGTAAATTAAAAAATAATGTGATGGATAAAAAATTCCTCTTAATTATTTAGTTATTACATAAATTAAAGAAAGTTTAATGAAATAATAAAAAAAAAACATAATTACTTTATCAGTGTCGTATGATTATGTACCATTCGGATAATGAAGAGGTTTTTTTTTTTTTTTTTTTTTTTTCAAATGCAAAAAGAGTTAAATTTAAAAAAAGATTTTTTAAATAAAAAAAATAATTAAGCCAAACAGCTATGTTAATTATATTATTTTAAAAATAAGGGTGTTCATCATTATTTCTTTTTCTTGTGTGTGGCGGGGGGGAAGAGTTACACTCAAGAATAGAAAAGTAATCAAAATTATTTAAAAGTGGGAAGGGAGTTTATATTCAAGGTGGGGCTTTCTTTCAAGATTTTATGGGATGTATTTTTAATTTGTTTTTGCTGTAAGAATTGATCCTACCTAGTGTTGAATTCAGATTCTTTTCTTCGGGAAGGACATTATAGAGTTCCCGGGGGGGGGGGGGGGCATTTCATTGCTCTGGGGGGATGTCTCCCCCGGCCAACCCCTGGATTCAAAACTGATCCTACCAAATATTTGTGAATATAAAAGTTTTAGGTAATAAGAAAATTAATAATTTTAAGCAGATTTGACATTTTTGTGAATAGATGAAGTAATGAATTTTTTTCTTCTTCAACTTTCCCTCCACCTCCTTTTTTACAGTAAGAGTTGATCCTATCAAAAACTTTTCAATATAAAATTTCTATATTAAAATTAATAGTTATAATAAATTTAACTGGATTTGATACCCTGACATATGAAGTTATGAATTTCTTTCTAACTAAAACTATTTTTTCACCACTTGGGCCCATTTCTAATTTTATCAGAAATCTGTGACACATAAATTTTTAACACTTTTTCTAGAAGTAATAACTACTTTAAACTGATTTAATGTCAGTAATAATTAAGAAGTCATGGGAAATTATCAGTTTTCAGAAAACCCACTCTCTATTCTATCATTTTGGTCTTATTTGACCAATTAACTAAATTGACCGAGATTTTCTATATTACTTTGAAGGAGGTTTTTGCAGAATTTATAAAAAAAAGTCAATAAAAAATATTATATAAAATATATATAATATATATGTAATATAATATATATAATATATATGTATATAAATAATATATACACATAGATCTATAAAGTTTTTAACTGGGGGGGGGGGGGGTTGTCTTGGTTTCCAGAGGCCATGCCATATACATATGGTCGGTATAGATCGGTAAAAAATTTTCGGAAATTCTAACAATGAAGAAAGTGCTATTGGACCTGAGCATTCTGTAATTTCCCCCCTATATCCGTACTGAAAGTTTCAATGTTTATATATGTTGAGGTGTACAGACTTTAAGGATGTGAATTTGAGAAACAGTCTACAACACTAGATATCTAAATATTTAAAATAAAGGATAAATTAAAGAAGATTACCTTATGACAAAGGGATCAATAAAACCTACTATTTTAAAATGGATAATTTAATAAGATACGAGTTGGAACCCGTTAAATGCATACATTTAGATGACGTTAGACTGTTAGACTGATGTTATAAAAAATGTTTACAATAAGCAATCGATCTTATATAGACTAACCTAACTCAAAAAAAAAAAAGGCTTTTTAAAGCTAAAGTTCAACTTAAACATTCCTAATTCTTCAAAATTCCATTTTTATAAGTAATCAGTAACGTGTAATTTAGATGATAAATTATGAAATTATCAATTGAGGCTTTTTATCTCTGATATTATACAATGAAAAAACAACAAAAATTGAACCACTATATTAAAATTATAACTTTTGCTTTGAATGAAATTTGAAAAGTACGCTTTTTTGTAGTTGCAAATTTTGCATGCATACTTTTCATATTAATTACAGTACAGAACAATTTATCGGGAATGATTGTGGTCAGATGTATTCTGGATAACTGGTTTTCTGGTTAACTGGTTGGGCACTAAAGCAGCATCCATTTGATAAGTTTAATGAAATATATGTGGTAGTGCTATTACTTCTTATTTTAAAATAATCTTTTTAAATTAAATAGATGGTGTTTTGATGTTTTTTTCAATGCATTGTATCGATTAACTAACAGAAAAAAATTGAACTTGAAATAAAAATAAGATTTTGAAATAAAAATGATTACTTGAACTAAAAATTAGATGCAAGTTGGATCAAATGTCAGAGTTTGAAAGAAGGTAATTTATGAGAATTCCTTGGAAAGGAAAATTCTTCTGTTTTCCCTGAATAAAAATGAAAACATATAAACATGTATGCTTCTACTTAAAATACTAGATACTGTTATCAAACTATACAATTTTTTCACGCAATGTATTATGTCAAACTGGCAGTGTATGGCACTTTTTTCCACAAACATTCTACCTTCAGTCTCTTAAAATTATCATTCCGGTTAACTAGTTTCCAAATAAATAATTCCATACTGTATTTTTGAAATATTTCAATGTGCAATAAATTATTAATAAATATATTTCAAAGTTTGATATTACATTCGCCAGTTACAAATTTTGCATACGATACATATTTTATTTTCACTACGACATTTTTACTCACTGAAGCCCTCTGAGATGAATGTCCCAATCTCAGCATCAACAGAAAAAAAAATACTGAAATATAACAACTTTATAAATAAAGATAAATTATTTAAACCATGACGTCATTTTCTGTTCAAAAGTTTAAAAAGTCATTATTAACTGTAATATGATATGCATCCATAATGATCCCATTGTTTCTCTTTTTCCTTTTAACAATGAAAGACAACCGATTGCCATCACACAGAAGATATTTCATAAAAATCTTTAAAATTAAATTTAATATATAAAAATGGAATTCTTTAAAAAAAAATTAGTGAATGTGGGCACATCTACAAATATAGTGCTTTCATAAAATAAAAAAAAAAAATTATCAAAATCGCTTCAGGGATGATGACTGAAGAAACAGCCTGGTCTTTTACTCATTAGTACAGTTAAGAATAGAGATGCACCGGATGTGGATTTTTGCCGGATAATGGATATCCGGTACAAAATTTTACCAAATATCTGGTATTTAAAGCCGAATAAATTTCTTATTTTCAATTTTAATAATATTTCAATTTTATGCTTGTTAAAAACAAAATTAAATCATTGTAGTTTTATATTATGCAAGTATGAATAGATTTTAATTCATTTATTAAGTCAAAGTTACTTAAAAACAAATACATAGTAATAATTGAATAGTGAAATTTAGTATTATTTTGCCTTTTCATTTTTACTTATAAATCTTCTAACTTTATATATGCATATTTTTTTTCTACCTTTTCTTTAGTCTCTATCAGATATAGATAGTGTTTTGATGTTCTTTTCAAGGCATTGTATCGATTAACTAACAGAAAAAAATGTTTTTACTCTGTTGACACATAATTAACAAAAATGGGACAGTTATGTTTGTTACCCTATTGACTCTGAGTGAGAGTTACAGTTTTCCTATTGAGCTCTTTTTGCATTGTAGAGCAAGTCTCAGAATGAACTTTATTTAAAAGGTCATTTGCAATTTTGACTTTGTGATTTATAACAAGGTGTAATTCAATTACTTTGGAAATTTTTAATAAAATATGTCTTTAAAAATGCAATTTGTATATTTAATGATTTTTTTTTGTTTGACAGAATTCTTGATGTATTAATACCAACTTTATAAAACTTTCAGATTGGATATTTATATACCTTCCTCTTTTGTTGATATTCATAACTCAAATTAATAATAAAGTTATTAACAAAACACTTGAAAAGAACTATAAAAATCAACTACTTCATTACTGCAATTAAAAGAAACTGAAAGCAAAACAAAGCTGAAATTGCAGTTGATATTCTAGTTTTGGTTTTACAATTACAGTTATGACAGAATAATTAAACACTGAGTTAAATTTTGACTGGTGAAAATTACAATAAAACTTCTGAGAGGTGTAAAATTACTTCATTAGTGAAATTTAAGAACAATTAAGAGAAATAGAACATTTGAAGTTGTAGTACATATTCTAGTTTTGGTTTTACAATTGCTGTTATAGGTTATGACAAAATATTGACATATTTTAAACATATCTTCATTTACATATAAACATTATAATTTTATAATTGTAAAAATATGTGAGTATTTATTTTTGTTAACATCGCTTTTTAATAAGATAAGGTTGGCGAGGAGCAAATTAATGAAATTTTTATTTAATGTTAAAAAAATTTTTTTTTAAATGTTTTACTATCCTGCAACCAGATATTGAAATATTCGGCCAGAACGAATATCCGGTTTGAGTGCCAAATAAGCAGGATATCCGATGCATCTCTAGTTAAGAAATTTATAAAGTTCATCATAAAAACCAGAGTTGTTGCTAGGGTTAGTCATTATGTCATCAAAATGGTATTTTTATCGAGATAGTGCTAAAAACTAGAAAAAATCAAATATTTGCATAACTAAAAGCAGTGATGCAATTTATATGAAAAGAAAACATAACAAACGAAAAAATTTTTTTTTTTTTTTTGGTAAAAATAAACTAAAGTATAAATCAAAAACACATATTATTTTGTTTTTCTTGCATTATTAGTCTCCCCCTACCCCTCACCCCATACAAAAAACAAAGTTCTGTAAACCAGTATGCAAACATTATATTAAAAATAAAATTTTAAAGCTTGTACCATATAGTTGTACAATAACAAACAAAATACACACACACACAAAAAAATTCATATGTAGTGCCACTAAAGATCTAAGTAGAATGTGCTTTATTCAGAAATCTTTTTTTAAGATGCTTCTGTAGCAGTTTAGAATGTAATTTTATTTCCCCATTAATTTTTAACAGAGATGGGGATTTTTTTTTTTTTTTTTTTTTTTTTTTTTTTTTTTGTACACAGTACAGAACCATTTATCCGGAATGGTTGGGGTCAGATGTATTCCAGATAACTGGTTGGGCATTAAGGCAGCATCCATTTGATAAATTTTGTGAAACATATGTAGTTGTGGTATTACTTCTAATTTTAAATTGATTATTAGATTACTTGAACCAAGAATCTGATGCAAGTAAGATCCATTGCTAGAGTTTGAAAGTAGATAATTTATGGGAACTCCTTGAACAAAAATTCTTCTGTTTTCTCGGCATAAAAATGAAAACATCTATAATATTATATTATTATTTATTAATCTATAATATGATTATATGCTTCTATTTCAAATACTAGATGCTGTTATCAAACTATTCAATTGTTTCAAGCAATGTATATGTCAACTGTAGCGTAGCTATGTTTTTTGGCACCCGGGGCCAGCAAGAAATTTTGTGCCCCCACCCCAATATAGATATAAGAATTTCTCTCAATTTGGCGCCTCTAGGCCTCGGCGCCCGGGGCGGACACCCCCCTTGCCCCCCCTTAGCTACGCCACTGTATGTCAAACTGATTGTGTATGACATTTTTTTCAAAAGAGATTCTAACATCAGTCTATTAGAAATATCATTCCGGATAACTGGTTTTCCGGTTAACTGGTTTCCAGATAAATGGTTCCATACTGTAATTAACTACAATGTTCATGGCTTGTTAACAGTGTTTTTTTAATTTTTTTAAGCATACTACAATAGACGCCCTAAAATCTGCAACTCTCTAAAATCCGCACATAATTTACAGATGATGTTTTTTCATGAAGGAAGAATACATCTATTTATCATTAATGCTGATATCACTGATAATCACAATTTTCTTACCAAATATATCAATGTATTAGTCAAGCTTTTTAGGTTATTAAGTCTGGCTAAACCTTAAATGAAACTTGATTATTTTATTATTTTGATGTGAATTAGTAACATACCTTTATGAGGCAAGTTTCTTTGAATAATTTAGGAACAATACATTTCATCTTTATAATAAATATTTAAGGTACTACTTGGTCATCCCGTCGATCAACTTTGCCAAATTATACAAATGTGCAAACTAATAGCCAAATCATACATATTGACATAATTTTTATCTTAAATAAACAAAAAACAAATAATTAGTACAATATTAATAAAAATACAAATAAAAATCTCTTAATAATGTTTTAAACACATGTATCATATTTATATCATATTTAATGACATTTAATGTGACATTCACGATCATCTATTATCGGCATTTAACCTTTTTGGCAAAAGTTTTCTGGTCGACGGGATAACCAAGTAGTACCATATTTAATCATACATTATTGATTATTAATTTGACGTATTTTTATTATTTAAGTTTATTACTTAATTTAATACTTTATAATGTAGTGAGCATTCATTATAGTTTCAATTGCATTGTTAATTACATAAAATTGATTGTTTGAAAAATGTAAACAAAGCAATGACCAGATATCCACAGAATTCTAAAATATGTGCAACATCTGGTCCCAAGCTATACAGATTTGAGGGAATCTACTCAATTATGATATAAGCATCGTGTTCAGCACAACTTACCGATTGTAGACAAATATGAAATGAAAATCAAAGCCAAGTGTGACGTCAGCTACAATTCAATAGGATAGTTTTCATTGGTGCCACACTTCGCTTTTGTACTGCCCTACAATTAGTCGGTAACATTGGTTTACTTTGGTAAGTTGCGCTGAACACACCCAAGGTAAGTAATTATTAATTACCCCCAGAAACAAATTGATCAGGAATTACCCCGGTCCACCCTAACTTTTTAGATTCTGCAACTACTGAACAAATGCTTAACCAAAAAAAGGGTACCTTTTTTAATGGTGTTGGTGGTGGGGGGGGGGGGATATTTTATAAAAATAATTTTTTTCATAGCACGCCTCGTTACCAAATCACTATAGTTTTCCAAATGTTTAAAATGGTAAAATAATTTATAAAAAAATTTCTAGGATGAAATTTTGTATTATAAAAATAATTATAACATGCAACTGTGCATTATATAAAAAAAATAAATATATGTGCTCATATCTCACATCTCATTAATTAAAGGAGAAGGTTTAGAAGATTGATTTGAGACTATAAGTCGCCTAACCCCCTTTTAAAAAAATCATTACATTTATAGGTGGGGAGGGGGCTTATAATCAAGATTTTTTGAAAAAAAAAAAAAAAAACCCATTAAATCGTTTGTATTATTAATTTCAAGTTTTTAAGGCAAACAAAACATAAAATTAGCACAATATATTTATGTATGGCATTCAGCTAAAATGATTTTAAAGTATTCATCTTTTATGACAGATAATAATACTTTGCACGGTTGTCATCATTAACTTCTAAAGAAGATGCAAAGTTATTTTCTTTCTGTAGAGACAGATGGAAGCACCATGAAAATTAGTTTATTTAATGGCAAAATCCACATTTTTGAACAATTTTAAAATTAGTTAAAAAATAAAATTAATAGCTAAAAAAGTTCTTTTTAGGTATTGAACTAATTTTAAACATTAAATAAATGAATGAAAGTATAACAAAATTAAAAAAAAAAAACTTATCATTGTAGAAATGTGTAAAATCAAAAAGAATAAAACAATTTTTCATTGTGTTGCAATCTATTGGCAGAAAAAAAAAATAAGTAAATAATCGAATTGTATAAAATCGAAATAAGTAAGTTAAAAAATAATAGTAATGGAAACAAAAAAATTTCTTTAGTTATTAAATGTTCAATATTAAATGAATGAATGCAGGTTATACTGAAATAAAAATAATAATAAAATAAACTTGATCAGTCTTGTAGATTTGTTAAAATTGAAATGGATGATAAAAGTTTGACGTGTATCGCCCTCTATCATCAGAGAAAGAAATTAAAAGGTTTTATTTTTTTTCTCCAAAGATGCAAGTTAAAAAATAATAGTGATATATACAAAAAAATTGTTTTTAATTATTGAATTATTTTTAAATATTAAATAGAGGAAAGAAAGTTTAATAAAATTTAAAAAATATATTTACTTCATACAGTTTTGTAGGGTTGTGTAAAATTCAGATTATCAAGTTGCTATTTTTTTTTCTTTTTTTTTTTTAAATGCAAATCGAGTAAAATTTTAAAGAAGATTCATTATTCAAATAAAGAGATAATTAATCCAAACAGCTATTTTAATTATTATTTTAAAAATTAAGGTTTTTATTATTATTATTATTATTATTGAAGGGGGAACTACATTCAATAAAAGAGAAATCAATTTTGCTTAAAATTAGGAAGGGGGCTTACTTTCGGTAGTTATTAAGAAATAGAAAAAAGATTAATAATTAATGCAGAAAAATATATATATATATATATATATGTAGAAAATGTTTGGCAATATTTTGTCTAAATTTTTTCAAAAATCTATCCATCCTTTGCAATGAAATTTTAAATTAAAAATCTGCAAAAAAAAAAAAAAAAAAAAAAGATAGAAAGAAAGAAAGAAAAGAAGATGACATCTGATTAAGTTGATTCTATGCATGATAACTAGTGTTGATGAATATCAAGTCTCTCAGTCTCAGGGTTGGCACAGTTTAAACCAATTGGTTTTAACCATGGTTTAAACCACGGTTTAAACCAAATGGTTTTTTTCTCAAAAAAACCAATTGGTTTTTTTAGAGGAAATCTAATGACATTTTCTTTATAATTTACGTGTTTCAAATTATTGGACATAAATAATTTCTACTTTTGACACTTTATTTCAGTAATAAGTATTATATATAGTGGGTTTGGGTCTTTTTTTATACATAGGATTAAACCAATTGGATTTTCTATAAAAAAGCAATTCTTTTTTAGAAGAAATCTAATGACATTTTCTTGTTTCTTTATAATTTACGAGTTTCAGATTATTAGATATAAATAATTTCAATTGTTTTTTAGGAGAAATCTAATGACATTTTCTTTCTTTCTTTATAATTTACGGTTTCAGATTATTGAATATAAATAATTTCTACTTTTAACACTTTATTTCAGCAAAAAGCATTAGATATATTGGGTTTACGTCATTTTTTATGCGTAGGATTAAAATCAGTACACATTGGTGAACATATCTATTGCTCTAAAGAAAAACTTCAAACATGTGAATTGATCAAAAATAAAATAAATTCAATATTTAGTATAAAATATTTCAATTTTTTTAATAATGCAGATTATTTAATGCAATTAATAATGTAACAAATGAACTTTTAAGATTTTGCACAAGCTGTAAAAGAAATTTTCCTTTTGGGAAATTATCTTGATGAATTAAAAGAAAGACTGGTTGCTAATTATAGCATTTTTATAATAATTTTTTTTTCCTTTGCTATCTGCTGAATTTAACGACTAAAAATGTTAACTTCAAATTGTCACTCAGAAAGAAAAAATCCAAAGAAGTATTTGTAATTTATTATTTGAATAATTTTGGAAAAGAATATTTATCAAACTATATCCAAATGTCTAAATTTACAGGGCTTCAATGGTTCACTGTGTAGAACAGTTAAAATTTTCAACATAAGACTGTTTTCTAAAACTGTTTAAATTGAAAAATGATTTTTTTTTCAATTTTCAGCATAAATTCATTATAATTATTAAATTTAAATTATTTTAAATGAAGTTACACTGCTTATAAACCAATAAAGTCTGTTTTTATCAGTAAATATGCATGTATATGTAATAAGAAAGGATGTTTTAAAAAAAACTTGGTTTAAACCAAAAAAACCTGGTTTAAACCAAAAAAACCGTTTTTTTTTCGAAAAAACCTGGCTTTTTTTCCAACCCTGCTCAGTCTCCCATAAATGAAGACATTAAAATGTTATAATATAACTTTGTCTTTACATTACACTATTCATTAGGTATAGAATAAGAAAGAAAAACTTACCTTAGATGAAAGACTTGCTTGATGAAATAAAGAGATGCACACAACTATTCAGGTACCTAAAAAAATGACAAACAATATAACAGAAGTGACCAAATACTGCTTATTACATTAGTTAAAAAGTTACATGTAATGACATGGATATTTTTTCAGTTAAAGATTTTGATTTCTGTAATCGTTTTTACACTTTTGAAGAAATGGAGTAGCTGTTGTAGACGACAAATGTTGGTCTTGTGATAAACACTGTATAGTATTGTATCACTTAAGATTATATATGCTCTATATACATGGATGAATCGCCATAATTATCTTGTTACAATACACATACATGATTGCAATTTTAGATTTATGCAATTTCAATTATATATGATAAGAGAGAAATGCAAGAAGTCCAGGGTATTTATTTCATTTGCTATTTGTACTATTAATTAATGAGATTAGTTTTCATTTTTAAAGTTTTCTGTAATTATTATTAATTCAACCAAAATTTATAAATTATGCTACTTAATATAATCCAACAAGGAACTTAATTGTTCTGGAAAAGCATTAAGGGGAAAATTCATAGGTATATTTTTTTGCCTTTCAATCAAAAACAAGCAAAAAAAAAAAAAAAAAAAACATCGTATATAAAATTAAGAATACTAGTATAACTAGGACTTGTATGCTTGTTAATGAAATTAGTATATTTTGTCCCCTCAAACAAACAAAAAATTGTTTCAAAAGATAAAGATTGCAGATACAGTTTAATTGTTATGCAAACATTCGGAATCAATCATAACAAGTATAACTAAAATCTAACCAATTTTCTTTCGACAAAAATTTGATCGATCACTTAAATCTATTCAGCATTTTTCATGTGAATTATGTGTGTTCAATTTAGACAATAGCTTAGAGCATCGATTCCCAACCTACAGTATATAAAAATAGTATCAGTTATGATAGAAATGACAAAAAAGGCTAAAAAAACCACAAAAAAGGGTAAAAATAGTCAAACAAAAGTGGTAAGAAAAATAACAAAAATGATTAGAATTGTCAATGTAATTTGAATAGATTTTATGATAGAAAAATTACTAATGACACAGAAGGGGTGTACTTGAAAGCAAAAAAGTGGGGAAGGGCTGACTTAGATGATGGTTCTCCTTTTTCATAAAGTTAAAAAAAATATTTCGGCATGATCCTAATACACCCGAGACACTTGGCATCGTTGAATTTGGCGAGGCGATAAATGGCTTTTTCTTGTTACCGGATCGTTTTCTGAATTCTTTCCACGCCTACAGTTGTTAGTTCAGGAATTCTGATCGGTTTAACCGGATTGCACGGTTTCTTATCTTTCGTTTCATTGGCTTTTATGAAATGCCATTGTTACATCAGTCTGTTATTGTTTAAATTAAAAGAGGAGATTGCATTATATATGTATGACTATATTTTCCCGGCCTTTTTTTCGTGTTATTTTAAAGATATTGCTTATTTTAATAAATAATACCATACATTTGGAAAAAAATATTGCTTATTTTAATAAATAATATACATTTGGAAACGAATATGCGATACGGCAGACGACTATATTGAGGATACGCTTTTCTCGAAATAAATATGATTTAAGTTATGATTTGTCAATTTCATTTAAAAAATTGAGATGACGTGTTAATGACGAAAGCGAATTCCTATATCAGAAAAACTTTCTTTTTTACTTAAAAATTCGCGCAATATTTATGTATCATAAATACATAAAAAATATTTCGAAATTTTATCTCGTATTTTCGTACAAATTTAGTAAGATTTTAATAGTTGGATATCTGCATTAATAACCGCAATTTTGCTCATTTTAGAAATTTCTTCAATGCGACTTTTGAGCTTGCAGAGAATTTTACGGTTTTAGTGTCGTTAGTTAAAGCAGGTTTGACGAGTTTTGTGCATTTTAGGGATTCTAACACAGTGAGTTTCGTGAATCCAGCGATTTTTTCTGTTTTGTTTTAATGGGCGCGAAGCGCGCATACACACGTTAGTGACTGCGGCGTTGACGAGTTTCGTGCATTTTAGTGATTCCTGCACAGCGAGTTTCGTGGATCCACTGATGTTTTTTTTAGTTTTGATGGGCGCGAAGCGCTCATACACACGTTAGTGACTGCGACGTTGACGAGTTTCGTGCATTTTAGTGATTCCTGCACAGCGAATTTCGTGAATCCACTGATGTTTTTTTTAGTTTTGATGGGCGCGAAGCGCTCATACACACGTTTGTGACTGCGACGTTGACGAGTTTCGTGCATTTTAGTGATTCCTGCACAGCGAGTTTCGTGGATCCACTGATGTTTTTTTTAGTTTTGATGGGCGCGAAGCGCTCATACACACGTTAGTGACTGTGACGTTGACGAGTTTCGTGCATTTTAGTGATTCCTGCACAGCGAGTTTCCTGGATCCACTGATGTTTTTTTTAGTTTTGATGGGCGCGAAGCGCTCATACACACGTTAGTGACTGCTGCGTCGACGAGTTTCGTGCATTTTAGTGATTTCTGCACAGCGAGTTTCGTGGATCCACTGATGTTTTTTTTAGTTTTGATGGGCGCGAAGCGCTCATACACACGTTAGTGACTGCGACGTTGACGAGTTTCGTGCATTTTAGTGATTCCTGCACAGCGAGTTTCGTGGATCCACTGATGTTTTTTCTAGTTTTGATGGGCGTGAAGCGCTCACACGTTAGTGACTGCGGCGTTGACGAGTTTCGTGCATTTTAGTGATTCCTGCACAGCGAGTTTCGTGGATCCATTGATGTTTTTTTTAGTTTTGATGGGCGCGAAGCGCGCATACACACGTTAGTGACTGCGGCTTTGATCAGTTTCGTGCATTTTAGTGATTACTGCACAGCGAGTTTCGTGGGTCCGTTGATGTTTTTTTTTAGTTTTAATGGGCGCGAAGCGCTCATACACACGTTAGTGACTGCTGCGTCGACGAGTTTCGTTCATTTTAATGATTCCTGTACAGCGAGTTTCATGCACTAAATTCGTATTTAAGGTGTTTTTGACTAAATTGTAGCTTTTGCTGGAATTTTTGCCGAAATTCACATTTTTTATGTAAACTTTAGAGGAAATTTGCGTTTTTTACTTTATCCTTGCAACTAATTGAGCTCTTTTTAACGATGTTATGACTAAATTATTTCTTATTTTTAATTGTTGTAAATGAAATATCTGATTAATTTTCGTAATAAATTTTAGAAATGAAGCGTATTTGTATTAATGCGTTAGTAGGTGTTTTAGTTTAATTTTTAAGTAAGAAAACAGTGTTGAATTGAGGTTCTTTTCTAATTAAGAGTTTTTGTGTCTCCCCCTGTGGGGGATGCAACATCAGTGGTATAGTCGTAAAAAAAGCAGAGGCCTCACACTCTAAGCAGAGGGTATGCGCTCAAGGCAGAGTGTATATCCTAGAGTGTATGTACTATAGCTTTCTTGAGAAACACAGGATGTTTTATTAAAAGTTCCAAAAAGTATATGCCGTATATCCTATATTTCATTTCTGGGCAACATACAGTTTCAAGGAATAAATTTCACTTTTTGGACATTGCGAACAGAGAATCTGAAATCTGATGGAGGGGAGGAAACGTTCGTTTTGCCTCTCCGCCCTTCCCCCCTCTTATTAGTCAATTCGGAGGATATATATTTCTTTTGTAGGTTTGAAATTTTAATATTTTTATAGCATTAGATGAAAATTTTCAAAGTTATTGCTAATACATACTTTGAATGAGTTGAATGTTTAATAATAGAAAATCGTTAAAACTCTATGCATTTGTTTGCCGTGGTGCAGAAATATTTTACGAAATTACTGTACCATTAATTTAATGAATTACATGCACTATTAATTTAAAAGAAGAATTTCCGTAAAATATATGAATAAAAAAGTTTCTTAATTAAATTTTCAGAAATTAATGCTATGTGTTTCTGTAATTGATTTCTTGTAATTTTATGAAACTCGAAATAGTTGTTTAGCGCCGATTTTTGAGCAACAAAAATATTTTTTTTTCCGTGTAGAAAGGCATTTTAAAAGATAGAAATGACGGATTGATATTAGTTAGCAAGTTGTGAAATTTTGCAATTTTGAAATCATCTGCTGGATATTCCGGCATCTGGCAAAAGGAAAAAAAATCTTTTTTTTGTGTCTATTTTTGCTTTGAAGGTTAGATTTCTTCAGAAAGGGTTTGCGTTGCGGATTGCATGAGCTTTTTAATTTTTAGTACTGAATTTTCGATTTTACTTAAGATTTTTTTTGTGTTAATTTTGTTTGAATATTTTAGTTTAAGTTGATTTTTCAAAGGAATTTTGTTTTGAGGGTAAGTTCGAATTTCGTCCTCTTGTTTGAACAGTTTTTGTTCTTGTGTTCTTTTCTGTGAATTTTTAAGTATCCTTTCATAAACTTTTTATTTTAAAGTGTGAAAATGCCTCCAAAATCTGTCTCAAAGAGTGAAAGGAATGATTTGCGTAGTTTGATTGAAATGAGTTTTTTGGAGAGAAAATTTGTAAAACTGTAAATCGTAAACTTTGTAGTAGTAAAAAAATCCGAAAAGAAAATTAAATTAAATTCACATCGAAAAATTTGCGTACATTGAAATATTTGGAACGATATAATTTATAAAAATATAAAGTTTCCAAGAAAAATTGGATAAAGTCGAAAAATCTAGACAGGAATTGTTGTAGAATTTGAAAAATTTGGAGTGACAATTTTTAAAAATCGACAAATTTGTAAAATTAGTTATTATAAACTTTGTAGAAATAGAAAAAAAAAATCCGAAACGAAAAAAATTGAGTGAAAAATTTGCGTTAATTAAATATTCTGAGCGATATATTTTGTAAAAATATAAAATTTCCGAGTAAAATTGGATAAATCTTTAAAAAAATCGGGGCAGGAATTTTTGTAAAATTCGTAAATTCTGAAGTAGAAAATATTTAAAAATCGAAATTGTTACTTGATAAAAATACAAAAATTCATAGCGAAATTTATGGAAAGATAGAAATATTTTTAGATATGCAATAGTGGAGAGTTAAATTCCTAGAATTAGCAAAAAAAGACATCGAAAAATGTATAAAGTTACAAAAAATTAAACGGGATATAAGAAAGTAAATAGTTTTACGTATACAAACAAATTCTGAAAGAAACGGAATAGACCTTAGAATTGAGCAATTATCGAATCGTCTGTTGAAAAACGCGCGTTGTGATTGGGTAGAATCTGTGGGTTGCTGAAAACTGGGTTGGCGCTCGTGGGTGCTTGGCGCGTGTTAAAAAATCGCCAAAATCAAGTGTCTCGGGTGTTTTAGGAACATGCCAATATTTCTACTTCATCCAATTCTCCACTTTTCATTAGAAAAAAACTATCACTAATTTTCAATGAACAAGTGCAATCTTAAATAAACATAAGAGATTTGAAAAAATCTCTCACATGTAAATTATCAATAACTTTAAAAAAATGAAATTTTCAATAAATTAAAAAAAAAAAAGGAGAAGAAAATATATTATATTTTTTTCTTCCTAAATTTTACTTCTCGACTAGAGAATGTTTGTGGCGTCACTTGAAAATGATGTGTTGTACATGACGATGTCTTGTCGCCACTGTTTTTCAATGATCTTTCATTTTTAATGTCAGGTAGTCGCCGCTAAAGTAAGTAATCACTATACCAATTACCGAAATATACAATAAATCAGTAAAATACAATTAAAAATAAAGCGAAATATCAAAGAAATATCTTAACGATGCACACGTGCACCGTATATGCCATCAAATGAACGTAACGCCACATATATGCGAATTTGGAATTAAATTCTAGCTTTTTCATTATGAAAAATGGGTGAGGAGATAATGGGAGCGTAAAATAAATAAATAGTAATAACCGAATTAAAAGAGATTAATATAAGAGCATGATTCTAATTTTGAAAAGTTAGGCCTACGTACAACTTCAGAGTATTTTAAAGAATTAAAGTAAATAATGAAATTTTAATATACGATACCTTTAATAATAAAAATTTTGATTATTTCAAGCAAAAGCTACTAAATTGTGCCGTATTCACAGAGAGGTTGCCAGGGAAAGCTTCACAGACGAGAACACAACACAAAGCACAGGAGATTCTACAGACGATTCAATGATTCAATCGTGATAATGCTTAAAGAAACGATAACGATGAAATTAAAATTTCGATAACGATGGCAATGAAATGAAAATTTCGATTATATATACATTTAAAGTTGACTTCTAAACTTTAAATTAGCCCTAAAATAATAAATTTCCCTCTAAATTTAGAAATTAGGATGTTATTAATGCTTATTTAATTTAAAAAATAAATTACCATAGAATTGGCCATTTTAGGAACGACTCTGCAGATTCGTTCCAGAATATAGTGACTCCGAAAAGGAGCGACTCATCTGTGTCATTCCAAAATCTAACTTCTCCGAAAAGGGCGGTTCCTCGAAATCAGTCCAAAATGTACCAACTCTAAAATGGATTGATTCTTCGGAGTCGTTCCGAAATATAATGACTTCGAAAAGGAGCGATTCATAGGAATCAATCCAAAATGTACAGATGCCGAACAAGGGAGGAAGAGCTCTTAAAAAGGGTATAAACGAATTCAGAAATTTAGAGTTTCCGATCAAATCCGCGGCTCGGATCGGGATTATTTATTTTAAATTGTTGGTTGGGCCGGTGCTATTTTTTTTTCTTTGTGGATCGAGTGTTGGTCTGATTTACGTTTTTTTTTGCTGTTGCCCAAGTTAACTCCTACTTTTTTCTACGCGTTGTGTTTGGTATCAGTTCCCTTCAACTTTCAAAGAGGATTCGGTTGACTTCTATATTTTTTATGCGGGTTAATTCTGGCAGTAGTTCATCCTTTTTTTGTGGTTGATTTCTAATTTTTGTTGTGAGTTGGGTTGAATAGTATTTTATTGCTGTTGGTTGCGTTTGTGACCAGCTGACTTCTGTCTTTTTCTCTTTTTTGCTATTGATTAGGTTGATTTTTACATTTTTGTTGCGGGTCACATAGATTTCTATTTTTTAGCTGCAGGTAATTTTCAGGTCAGATTGATTTACATTATTATGGGTTCTGATCAGTTTCAGATTGAGTTTTCAACCTCACAAGAAGGTTTTAGTTTGACCCAATTTTTCAAAAGAAAAGTATAAATATTTTGCTTGATAAAAACTATATACTTTAAAAGCTTCATAACAAACTCTTCCAAATAATTAGTTGTGAATATTTTTTAGCTTTTACATAGAAAACTGCTATTAGTGAGTGTTATCATGTAGATTAAAATCTCCATATGGATTTTCCTGAATAGTAACACATCTATTTAGCGAACGCTTTTCAATGATTTAGACAACCCTTTCGGTAGCTTCTGTTGTTTAGAGGATCTATAGTTGAATATTAATGGGTAAATAGTAGAGGTTTAATTTTCTATATATAAGACAAAATTGATATTACAGAAATAAATATTGACTTTCATTTTATGATTAGTAAATGAACTGTTTTCTCTGATTCAATATACATCAAGGGCAGATGTAGAAAATCCTTAAGGGGGAGCAATTTTAAAAAATTGAGGTTCAGATAGGAGGTAATGCTTATGATTACATCTGGGGTTTATTTCTATTTTTATTGTTACACAGGGGTTTTGTTGTAAAGGAGTGACTTTTTTTTTTTTTTCTGCTGTGGGTTGAGCAAGTTAGGCTAACTTGCATTGTTTTAAAATCGGATTTGGTTTCATTTCTGACAGTTGAATTTGGGATGAGTAAAAAATTCAAGTAGGGGTAATTTTTTTGGTTTTTACTACAGATTATGTTTATTTCTATTATTTTGCTGCAGGTCAGACAGATTTATAATTATTTCTGCAGACCATTTTTGTTCAAAGCCGTCTCTAATCAGATTTTTTAAAAGTATTTTTCACTATTATTTAAACAAATATTTATTTTTCTTAAGAATTCATTTAGAAACTAATTGGATGTGCCAAATGCAAAACTTTCTTCTATCTCATATGTACATTTTAATATTTCAAAAAAAAAAAAAGGTTACACATTCAATATTATTAATTCAATACTATACCAACATTGATTTTCTTCTTTAATTTCTTCTTCAATCAATTAATCGGAGTGAAAACAAGTTAATGTGATCATGATATTTATTAAAATTGATAGTTTTCCCTTATTCTGTTATCAGCTGGTTACAAATAATCAGATTAGAAGGATGCATAATCCCGTCTCTGCATGAAACGATAAACAATAGAACGATAGGCAAATGTTTTTGAAATTTAGAGAGGAACTGCTTGCTATACTCAAAAATAATCATACACAAAAGAAATTAGTTTAGTTCTATGCATAACTTGGTACACTTTTTGATGGTACAATAATAAAAATGACACAGACATCAAGATTATTTTGCACTAAGTAGTTAAAGTATATGCTAAATATTCATTTTTCTACTTAAAATATAATATTTATTAAAAAAAATAGATTTGTAAATAACATTTTATAATCCCATTAAAATATATGAATTTGTTCTCTTTCATTTGTGTTTCGGATTGACAAAAACATTTGCAAGGTGTTCAGATAATGTTTTGGTTTGACTTCCTATGTAATTTTGGATTCAGGTTGATTTTATTCATTGTAGGTTGGGTTGACATTCAACGTTTCACATTTGAGAATTTTTTTGTTCAAGTTTTAACTCATTCAGTTCAGATATGGACTGGTTGCTGAAAGGGATGTAGTGGAGGATTTCAGGGGTTATATGCCGTATACCTTCTAAATTTTTTAAAAGAAAACTGTATACCCTCTGTTTCTCAAGAAAGCATACACACTCTAGGCATCTCAGGCCTCTTTGCCTTGAACGTATATCCTCTGTTATTTTTCCAACTACAGCCTTGGTTGCTGACTAGATTTTAAAAAAAATCCGACTATATTCCATATGAAAATTTTATATTTGAATATTGACAAGTACATTATATATGTGTTTATCTTTCTAAAATTAAATATATTGATATAACTATAAGGGATACTTTTCATATTACCTTCAAATATGGACTGATTTTGTTTTATTTTGGGTTGTTGGTCTGTTTTGGGTTAGGTTATTCGGTATTGAGTTAGATTTTTTTTTCTTTTAGCGAGCTTGGGTAAGTGTAAAATTGAAATACTTTTGGAGGTAGGCCATAAAATTTTGAACCATTTAGACCTCTAAAAGAACGAAGTCAATGCCATTGTCAAATTATTCGTTTAAATAATTTAGTTTTAATGAATAAAAAAAAATAATTACATAACACGGCGACAAACGCCACAAGCCAGGAACAAATTTTTTTTTTAAAGAAGAACAAGATTAGTGTAGCCAAAATATACAAAGTAAAGTTGTGTTGCCAAAGTAGTAAAAGAAATAGTGACAACAGAATTCAAAACTTAATACTCCCTCCAATTATGTTGTCACTAAAATTTACAAGTTAAATACTTCGTATAACTACATTACATGAAATTACAATGAATAAATAATGAATGGCATAAACAAACAAAAAAAATTAGCTGTTAAATTCTAAAGTATCATTTTCAAAGAAATTATGTGCTGAATGTGAAAAGTTTAACAAGAGTCATACACACAGTTTATTTCTCTTATGTTGAGCAGTTCTCTTAATTTTTCAAATCTTACCTTGGGAAGAGCTTTTGTAAAAATGTCAGCTAATTGCTCTTCAGATTTTACATATTTTACAATGACTGATCCATCATCACATTTTTCACGAATAAAATGATAGCGCACATCTATATGTTTTGTACGTTTGTGAAATACAGGGTTTTTGATCAGCTTAAGAGCACTTTGATTATCAATGAAGAGAGTAACACCTTCTTTACAAATTTCATTTTCACTCACGTCTTGTAGAAGTTGTCGTAACCACAGTATTTCCTTCACAACTGTTGAAGCTGCAATATATTCAGCTTCGGTAGTAGATGTAGAAACTGTTGTCTGCTTCTGGCTAGACCAAGTAACAGGACCATTGCCAATCATGAACACATAACCAGAAGTAGATTTTCTTGTGTCAACATCATTGGCAAAGTCAGAATCAGAAAAACCAACAAGGTGACAATCAAGACTATATACTGGAGAATATTCAATGCCATAAGCTGCAGTACCTTTCAGATATCTGAAAATACGTTTCACTGCATTCCAATGGATTTGGACTGGACTATTTTGAAATCGGCTGACAAGATTAACAGAAAAAGCTATGTCTGGACGAGTAGTAGTGGCAAGAAACATTAACGATCCAATAGCTTCTCTGTAAGGAATGGTTTTTCCTTCTGGTAACGGGTTAGATTCTGATGATAGGATTGTTCCAGGTATAGTGTTCGGGCTTGCATCGTCTAAATAAAATCGCTTCAAAATTCTCTTGATATAATTTTCTGAATGTAGGAAAATTGTGCCGTTTTCTCTGTAGTTTATTTCAAGTCCAACAAAACATCCGGTTTTGCAGGTAGTTGATTGAAACTTCTTTTTAAAATCTTCTACGATTTCAATTAATATCTTCTTTTCTTCACACAATAATAAAGCATCATCTACATACAAAATTAGAATTACTTTCTTACCTTGAAAAATGCCATTGAAAACACAAGGGTCAGCATTAGATTGCTGGAAGCTAAAACTAGTTAGAAGATCTGTAAAAGTCTTGTTCCAGCATCTGAATGCCTGTTTAATCCATAAAGAGACTTTTTAAGTCGACACACTAGGTCTTTAGCAAAACCTAAACCTGGAGGAGGTTGCATAAAAATTGTTTCTTTAATTTCACCATAGAGAAAAGCAGTTTTCAAATCAATTTGTAGTTTTTTCCATTTTCTTTGAGAGGCTATAGCTAATAAAACTCTTATAGTGTCAAATCTTGAGGTTGGTGAAAAGGTTTCGTTGAAGTCTACTCCCTCCACTTGGGAGAACCCTTTGGCACAGTCTAGCTTTATATCTGTCAATTTTTCCATCTGGAAGGTATTTTATTTTAAATACCCACTTGGATCCAATTGCGTTACTTTTCTCTGGAATGGGTACGAGATCCCAGGTCTCATTCTTCGGAAGAGAATTCAGTTCTTCATTTATGGCTTCTTTCCAATTATCTGCTTGAGGAGAATTCATTGCTTCTTCATATGTTTGTGGTGTTACAATGTCGGCTACATTTAATTCATAGCTAGCAGGAGGTCTTAAAGTGTTTCTGGGACGAAGGCCATAATGATTATTATTTTGCAAACTTGGAGGATTATTGCACAAGTTGTCTTGAACTTTATCAACTGTATCCATATTAATATCATCTTCATCAATATTAAACAGGATTTTTGATGAATTCGGTGAGACATTCAACTTACAATTTTCTTCATTAAAGATGACATTTCTCGATACTTTGATGATTTTAGTGACTGGATCAAAGAGGCGATAATTTGTGGAATCCTTGTCATACCCTACAAATATCATCTTCTTGCTTTTGGGCTCTAATTTCTTTCGTAGGACATCAGGCACGTGCATGTAGGCTTCTGAACCAAAAATTCTTAGATGATTAAGTGTTAAAGATTTTCCAGACCATAACTCATAAGGTGTTGAATCCGGAGCTTGTATTGTAGGAGTTCTGTTCAAAATGCAAACAGCTGTGTTTACAGCTTCAGCCCACAGGTACAAAGGCAATTCTTTGGAGTAGATCATGGAGCGAGCACTTTCTACTATTGTACGCATATCTCTTTCGGATCTTCCATTTTGCTGCGGAGTATATGGAGCTGTTGTCTCTAATTGAATGCCTTTCTTATTTAGATACTCATCAAAATGTAGATTGATATATTCTCTACCATTGTCAACTCGAAGTGCTTTAACTTGATGACCAAACTTATTTTCACATAGTTGAACAAAGTTCTTGAAAGCTTCTAGAGCATCACTTTTATGCTTCAGAAACTTAACTGTTCTGTAACCACTGAAATCATCTTTCATTAGAATGAAATAGTTTGCACCACCTATAAATTGAACAGACATGGGACCACAGATGTCACTATATATCAATTCTGCTGGTTTAGTTGCCTTGTAATCTTTTGTATTGAATGAAAATCTGTGTTGTTTACCATATTGACATCCTTCGCAGAAAAACTCTTCTTTCTCTGAAATGTCTAGATTTTCAATTAAACCCCTCTTACTTAGTTCATAAAGAGCTTTCAAATTTATATGCCCTGTTCTTTCGTGCCATACTTTCAAACTATTCTTCTGAGAAATGTTAGCTTCAGGTGAGCTTAAAGTCTTAAAGAGCATGTGATATAAGTTGTTTGCAAAACGTACTGCAGTGCCAATTAATTCATCTTCACAGTTGTAGATATCAGCATGATCTTGCATTTTTATTATTTTCATACCTTTACTTGCTAGTACACCTTCGGAAAGAAGATTTTTCTTCAGATCAGGAACATAGAGGACATTATGTATTTCTCCTTTTTGCCATTTTCCATTAATCAACTTTAGAATATTTATATTTCCTTTTCCTTTAATAGATAATTCTAGATTGTTGGCAAGACGAATAATTTCCTTATTATTTGATTCAGTGAAATTGTTGAAATAATTTAAATTATAGCTCATGTGAGCAGATGCACCACTGTCCAGAATCCATTGTTCACTTTCTATAGCTTTCCCTACTTCATTGCTAAATGCACTGTAACTTGATGAACCCTTATTTCTTTCTGGATAATCATTACCTTTTTCACGAGGCTTAGAACGACATTCTCTTGCGTAATGGCCTTTTTTACGACATGAATAACAGGTTATTTTCGATTTATCTATGCTTCTGTTTTGAGTTTTGAATTTATTCTCACTTCTTGGATAACAAGTAGCCTTTTTATCTTTGATTTTTGAGCGAATGGAAGCATAAAATGCAGACTCACTCTGCTCAGATTGCGATAATGAAGTTTCTTCATCGATGAGTCTCGCGGTTAAATTCGATAAATTTTGTTTACTATCATCAACAGATAACCAAGCTTGTCTGAAGTTTCTGTATTTCGGAGGTAATGTCCCTAAAATTTTCGTAATGATAGTTGCATCGCTTACACTTTCTCCACAATCCTTGATTTGATGTGCTAGATTTTCAATTTTTGAAATGTATTGAACAACCGTTTCGTTGTTTTCCATTTTAATCTGATGAAATTTATCAAGTAGCAACATCTTGTTAAAATCAGATTTCAATTTGAAAATAGAATCTAATTTTTCTAGCATTTCTTTTGAATTGGAGCAACTTTCAATAAGAGTGACTTGCGATAAATCCATGGCCGAAGATATCGTGAACATAGCCACCGCATCGTCTCTTTCCCATTTTTCTATTTGCGATTCATCAGTAGTAGGTTTTTCTTTAGTGCCGTTAGCAATGGAATACACGGACTTTGCTTTTAAAGCACATACTATTTGAAAACGCCATTGCGAGTAATTTTGTCCTTTAAACTTATTTATGGCTGAAACATCAACTCTGGCCGTTTCGATAGTTAGGTTTATTACCTGGCTCAAGATTGCAAGATATTCTAACGAAAAATAGCGAAACAAATTCACTTTACTTATTCACTTTACTATACAAATTCACTTACAAATACGCGGTTAGAAGCGTGAACTGGTAACCATAACCTGTCAAATTATTCGTTTAAATAATTTAGTTTTAATGAATAAAAGAAAAATAATTACATAACACGGCGACAAACGCCACAAGCCACAGAAACAAATGTTTTAAGAAGAACAAGATTAGTGTAGCCAAAATATACAAAGTAGTGTTGCCAAAATAGTAACAGAAATAGTGATAACAGAATTAAAAACTTAATAATTTTCTTTAATTTGAACTAAAATCTAAGAAATTTAACAAAAATTCAGTATTTTAGACAGGAAAGAAAAATTTAAATAGCCATCTCGAATTTCGTGCCGTTCTCGAGTTTCGTGAAATGGTTTCACAGTTGGAAGTGATACTAAATTTTATACTTAAGCAATAATTTTAATTCTTACTAATATGTATTTTGTAGAAATATAATAATTTTAAATAACAATATTTTAGTTGTTTGTACCTTTAAAAAATGTTATGTAATATTTTTAAATTTCCTCATGTTTTATAACGACAAAAAATTCACATTTTGGAGTTTACAATACATTTTTCAAAAATGTAATCATCTGAATTCTTTCATATGCATATTCTACAACAGTACAGAAATTTTAAACAGCAATCGCTGCATTATACATGTTGCTTAAGAATTTTTAATCGAACATTTCTGTTTAATTTGATTTTTCTCAAAATCGATATTGTTTTACTTACGCGCATGATAACTCCAATTGTATAAAAGGTATTGATTCAGAACTTTATTTACATCTTTATTAGATCGTTTTCTTTAATTTGGACTAAAATCTAAGAAATTTAACAAAAATTCAATATTTTAGACAGGAAAGAAAAATTTAAATAGCCATCTCGAATTTCGTGCCGTTCTCGAGTTTCGTGAAATTGTTTCACCGTTTGGAAGTGATATTAAATTTTATACATAAGCAATAATATTAATTCATACTAATATGTATTTTGTAGAAATATATTAACTTTAAATAACAATATTTGAGTTGTTTGTACTTTATAAAATATTTTTAATGTAACATTAATATTTAATTTGAATTTCCTTATTGTTTATACAGACTAAAAATTCCATGTTTTGGAACTTACAACAAATTTTAAACATATATGATCATCTTAGTTTCTTAATATGCTTATTCTAAAACAGTATAGGAATTTTAAATAGTAATAGCTGCATTGTGCATGTTTCTAGGAATTTTTAATATAATATTTATGTTTAAATTGATTTTTCTCAAAATCAATATTTTTCAACTTGCGCGCATAACTTAAAATGTAATAAAGGTAATGATTTGAAATTTTATACATATCTTTACTGGGCCGTTTTCTTTAAATTGAACTAAAATCTAAGGAATTGTACTAAAATTATTGAAATTACGGGTGTTCGAGGTGTCAAAAATTATTAAAATTTTCATATTTTTATTTAGAAAACCTAAAAACTTCAGAATTTTTTTTTATCTATTAGATTTTAGTTCATTTTATTTTTGTGATATTCCTAAACTTATATTAAAAGCTTCAAAGTTCTAGAGAGTATAGATTTTTTTAAATCATGCGCGCAAGCTATATACATTATTTTTAATTTTAAAAAATCATACACTAAAAAATAATTGTTATTAAATTATTATGCAATGTTTAGTGAAAATTAAATATTATATTAAATCAAGAAAATATTAGTTTTATTTAAAAAAATTGAGATGTTTAGTGGAAAAATGAGTGCATGGGGCGACATTAAATATTTGTCGCCGAAATTATTTTTTTTTTGTCTATTTAAAGGGTATGTGCCCCCTTAAGCATTCTATGCTTTGCATTAAATTGTATAATTCTGAGTAATTTAATACCTTTTGTATCTTATATTTGTTATTTTGTTAAGAAAACTAGAAACTCCGAATAAAACTTATAGTTACTAGTAATTATAATTGTTGTTTAAAAATTATTTTAAAACATGTGACTATGGCGATTGCCTGGTCTCTAACAAAAAATACTTTCACCAAAAATTCGTTATAAGATGGCTTTTAGCTTATTGAAAGCATTATTAATAACAAGAATAAAATTCATAATTTTTATTATTTTTTTAAATGTTGATGCTGAACGAATTAAAGAGACTGTTAAACTCTTATTTTTGTATTTATTAAACTGGAGAAACATGTAATTAAAATGATCATGGGTGCCCATTTGATTACATTTAGTGGAAAAATTCAGCATTTCGATGGAGGGAGGATTATGTTCAGTAAATAATTACCTGTCAGATGCACCAAAAAAGGCTTCATTTTAATGCTAAACATGTATAATCAATGATACCCTAGCAAAATTTAGATGTGCTACAGCTCCATTCTGCCCCACCCCGTTCACACACACACACAACCGAAGAAAAATATATTTTTAAACATGTTAATATAGGAAATTTCATGTTTTACCAATTAGTAATAAGCTTAAAATATACGCTATGATAAATTATCACAATTAAAAGGAAGTTTAGCAGCCTCTTTGCGTGAAACTACTTATTTTATTATATGTCTGCATTAAATTTAAAATGTAATCTTTAAATTATTTTTTATTTTGCTGTTAAAGTATAAAAATATATGTGAAATTTCATTCTTTACCAACTAGTGATGTATTTTAAATGTAAGTTATAGTAAAATCTCAATTAAAAAGAAATTTAGCAGCCTCTTTGCGTGAAACTATTTATTTTAAATTATGCCTCCATTAAATTTAAAATGCAATGTTTATTTTTTATTTTGCTGCTAAAGTACACTAAATAAGTGGTAGTGCGATTTTTCACTGAAAGTGGTGTTTGATTGCAGCAATCGATTGCTGGTGGTTTATTATATCATGTTATTTGTGGTGTTTCCTTACACTTTTTTGGTGGCAACTTAGTTGTTGCCATTTTTGGAGTAAAGTAACACAATTTTGTTTTACAGTGTAGGGTCTGTTTGATCTGGAACCATCGTGGGATTTTTCATACCATGATGGAACACTCACAATAAATAAATGCCCCAATAGTACCTTGGAAATAAAAGGAGATGTTTGTGATACACACATGAAGACAGGCTCGGAATGGCCCTCTGGCTCATCGACCCCAGGACCGGTGCGCCCTCATCCATAGAAACCTTTGTGCCCGTAAATTCTTAACCTATTCCAAAGTCCACCCTTATTGTTCACATACATTTTAACTAGTGTATTAAATTTTGAAAAATTTTTAAGGAATAATCATCAATCAATAGACAGGCAGCGCAAGTGTAATACAGGGTTTTTACAAATGAACGGGTTTTGATACGTTACTACATTAGAACTAGGAAGCATATTCGCTTCCATGACTAATGAAAAGAAAGGTTAACTGCAGTTAACTGCAGTTTCGCGTTGCGTATGTGTTATGCGCACGTGGTGCCATTGTTGCTTTGCGAACGGCATTAATATTCAAAATGGCTACCAACAAAAAGCGTTTTGTGTACTAGAATTTTCAAAGTGTGAATAGCTTACAGGATCAAGTCCCGCCACATTGGCACACAGAGGTTCGTGACTACCTTAATCGACAACTCCCACAACGATGAAGTGGATGGGATGACAAGAAATTGTTTTCATGGCCGCCAACATATTCGATCAGGTCGCCTAAACTTTCGACTTCTTCGTTTGGCGATATGTTAAAGATTTTGTTAACGTACCGCTGTTATGTAACACTTTGCCTGAAATGCAGAACCGCAACAAGACTGCATTTGCAACCATGCTGAGTAATGTGTGGAGCGAATTGAATTCCGCCATGACATCTGCCATATCATTAAGGAGCAGATATTGTGTGCATATAACATCTGTAGTATGGACGTCAATCTTGTATACTTTTGGCTTATTTTCATGTATAACTCCTTGCCGTAACCCAATTATGTTCCGAAATAAAATTTTTGGAAACCCTGTGACTCTTTTGTAATAACCCTGTATTTTATTATAAGAAAAAATATATTAATGATAAAATGAACAATTTCAGGATAGGAAGCCAAAATGGACATCTTTGCATGCAATTGAGAGTGAAGGAAAAACCACACACACGGAAGTTAGTTGGTTGTATTGTTAGTTGGTTGAGTTTTATGGCACAAGATCCCTTAAGGGACTTGCAGCTTTAAGAACATTTTGAGGAATAAAATATAGTTAAACTGTAAAACTTACATTTAAAACATAAGTTAAAAAAATAAATAAAGTAACATACAAAATAATAATATGATGATACATGTACTTAGAACATAATTAAAAGAAGTCATTGCGATCAAAATAGAAAGTTTAAAAAAACTAATTTAAATCTTCCAAACAGTAAAGTGATGAGAGATAACACGAAATATTAAAAGCCAAACACAACATAAAAACTTATGTATTTAAAACATAGATTAATGAAAAACAATGTAATTTCAGTTAGGCCCATATTCTTCTAGCATTGTACTTTCGTTGCAAGACCCAAATTCCATGGTCTGTTCGACACATTGCTGCAGCTGCTTGAGATCCTTCTCATTTCTACTGGATGGGCTAATATCGGATTTTTTCTTCTTTCTCCCTCAGACTTCTACTGTGGTGTGGCTGGAGTTGAGGTTTTCTTAATCTCTGTTTTGCACAAGGTTTTGTTTCAAATACTGTTTTCGAACATTACGGGACTTCTGTGGTATTTTTGTACTTGTGACAGTTTTGGTATTAACCTGGGGTTCAGATTACTTTTTGAATAGATCTGAAGATCTTTGTGACTGCCTGGTAGGGTATACAATTATAGCAAATTCTGATGATGGTAGTCAACGTTCTAATAATGGGTTTCCATAGCATTTAGAATCAACACTGACATCATGGGATTCTTTAACTGGAGCGCTAATTGATTGTGTTATTGTTGATTTACCTGATGGAAATAAGGAATAAGTCTGGGTTCTAATATGCCTTACGTATTCTAATGGCTGTTTGAGTAATTAGAGTAAAAAACTCCGACAGGTAGTGTTCTGGATTCTACTAGTTTACAAACTTCTGTGTATGAAATTTTTTGGGAAATTTTAATTGTAATGATTTTTTTTTCGCGAATCTAGTTTTGACAAGATCGGGAATAAGTTGTATGATCGCCTTTGCAGTTAGTGCAGCGTTCAGCTTTTTCGCATGTTTTACCATCATGGCCAACTTCTGCACAACGTGAACAGATAGGAGTGCCACAAAAAATAGTATTAGTATGTCCATAAAGCTAGCATTTAAAACATCGGTGAGGGATAGGAATATAAGGTCGGACAGGGCAGCTTTTATTCTAGTAGACTGATTAGAGCTATTGATTGTTAGAATGATGTGCTTTGAATGAACACTTTCTCATTCCGACGAATTGTTATACGACGTACATCTATGACATTTCGATCTTTTAAATTTTCCAAGAATTCTTCTTTTGCAAAAAATGAAATTTCCGGTTCAGATATTACATTAAGATTTTTATGTACTTGAACGGAAACAGAAAAAGTCGCTATTGAGAGCTATGTAAAAAGTGCTATTTGAGAGAAGTTGTGATTGTTTATCTACAGAAATCTCAACTAATAAATCCCCAGATAGCAATTTCTCGAGATAATAATCATCCCCAAAAACAGACTGGAATGTTTTAGCTATAACAAATGGTGAAGTTTTTTGAAAGAACTATCAGATAGGCTATCAAGGCGTTTAATGACAAAAAAAGTGTAAATGAAGGTTTCTGTACAGTTTGTTGTTCTCCACGTGGGAGGAAATAGATGAAAGGGAAGTTTTCGAACTATAGTTGGAGAAAAAAGAATTCGGACTCTGGCCACACCACTCACTACCAGTCACAACAAGCGGATGCGCATCCGTGAACTAGTGTTAACCAGGACCTATACGGTCACAAGACAATCCTACGTCAGAGCCCCGAAACCAATGACAAAAAATCAGTTGACCAGACGATTGATGCATACGGGACCGATATGCACATATACGTCAACCTAAAGCAGAGGCCAAAGCAGTGTGCTGATTTCCCTCAACTGCCAGGATCCCTCTTTGCACGAACACGGGTCTTCACGCACGTGGAGTACGTGGAACACGTGGGTTGTTTTCGATTCTCCCAATATACAGGATAATATCGTCTCATGCAATACTGCTTTCACTTCCAAAGGAGAAACCACAACGAGGGTGAAACAAAGAGAAAAGAGAAATAAGATGAAAAGGCAAAGCGAAAGATCACTCAGGTGCCCGGTGTTGCGAAGCCCGTGAATATTTAAAGAAGGTACACTCAAGGAGGCTTTAGTATCCGCGGAGCCCTAGGCAAGATTTTTTCGCTTCTTTGTATGATACCATAACTTTAATATTTTAAACAAATAGTTTACGTATTTTCAGTTCTTTAGCTTTTATTACCTTGTCCCTCGCTCTTCCTTAAGCCGGCCTTGAATGCACCTATAATTAAAACCTTTTTTTTTTTTTAAGAACGATAAAGGAAGAGATTAATATTAGAAACAAAATTCTTTTTTTGTGGAGATTCTGTTCTTGATTGAAAAACACGATCTTTTTTTTCGAGGAATACAAACTTGAAGATATTTCTAGATTTTAATTCTGCAAGCTGTGGAATCCAGCAGTCAACTTTTTTTATGCTGATTCTACCCCATAATTTTCAGTTAGCAATCTTTGCTTTATTTAATGACCGACTTTCCGTAATTAAATAATTATTCGGAAATTCTAATAAGTATTTTGAATTTTAAAATTGTTTAATTTAATCCCAAAAACATACTTTGTTAAATAAAACAATGATTACTACTCAGAAATTATGATTGGTATTTTGAAAAAAAAATGCTGGCCACAGAATCCTGCAACTTGGATGAATACTATCTCTGTGACATTTCTCTCAATTAAGGAAACTTAATCCGTGCGGGACTAGAATCATTTACATGAATTTTATTCAGTTGACACCACTTTTTGTCAAAATTTAAATTAAACTAAATTTAAATTTACTTTATCAATTAAAAAAATGCATACACGCACCCATGGTCCCAAAGGGGTTAAATATTTTCCTTGATCTCTAATTTGTAATAATAACTTTACAAATATAGGGGGAAAGTATGCTGAGAAGAGTAAATTTTCTTAATTATTTTAATGATTTAAGATTAACAAAGTGACTTTTGTATGTACTTTTTCTGCAGAAAGTATTTACTAGTAAAATACAAGCATTTTATGTATCTGTAAAGTCATTTTTTAATGATGATGGCTCCCAACACATTTTAGATTGCATAAAGGGAGAAAGGAGACCATATTAAAAACAAAGACTAAAAAAGGATCATGAGTGTGGAAACATTACACTAATTTTCCTAAGTATTTCAAAATTAAAATTATCCTTTTAAAATTACCCCAGAAAATATATTAGATGTTATTTTTATAAGATGTTTTAAAATAATCTACACATTTAAATATTCTACTGCAAGAGTATAGAAAGCAATAAATGTCAGCAATCACCTTGATAATTCTCTTTAAAGGCAAAGAATAACAGTGATAATTGAATTATAAAAAGCACAGCATAATAGTGATTCCTGTTGAATATTAAAATTTAAAATTAGATTAATATGACTGTTAATTATTATCCCCAAATATTAAATTTAGCTTTTCTACACAATAGCAATAAGCTGTACTGTTCATCGAAAAAGAATAGTATGACAAAGCCCCATCGGGAGTGATCAAAATCAATAAACCATTCCATCAAATAATGAAAATTATTTTCATGATTCAAATGTGTTTTGCTGATAAACTAGAGGGCTCTGCCCTTTACAGGCTATGTTCGCTAAATCCCGTTCAAAACAAAGCAGACTCAACACGGTAGTTTGATTCTCTTGAACATTACGGAAGATTGAATAATAATTAAACAAACAATGATGATCTCTTTGAAACAGTTTTCCATTCGTTCTCATTTCGCTGAGGGATTTTAAGGTATAATCGGCTACTGTCGCGATATTTAATAGCTGTTTTCATGATTGCAACAGCATTTGAAAATCAGCTTATAAGAAAGCATTGGTGTTTTAATTTTTTTTACAACGTTAAACGAAAATTATCTTAAATAACATTTTAAATATATTGCTATTAATCTGATATAATTTTCGACAAAATGTATTTATTTCTTTAGCATTCACATGAAAATATTTGTGTTGTAACAAAGTATTTATTATTATATGCACCGGCTATGAATTGACAACACTTGTTAAAAAGATCACCACAAAATATGAAATAAATCTCTAGTGTAAAAAAAAATTAATTTAAACTGTTTGGCAATGCTATCACTTGGTCTTTTTAAATATGATGTAATTTCTCCTTTTCACTGCTTTTAAATTTAACACATATTAATGTTACCATATATACGCTTGTAGAAATTTACCTCCCAATGAAGAAAAATTTCCCCTGAAGGAAAATTTTGAATTTTCAAGTATAAATGAAACCAATAGTATGCTGAGAAATAATTTAGTTAGACAAGTTAAACAAATTAATAAATTTTCATTAAATTAGTAATCTTTTTTATTTATTTATTTATATTTTTTATGTTTCTAACTAGACATTTTATTTAATTCAACGTTTTAAACAATATAATTATATAAAACTGAAGAAGTTTAGACTATTTTGCCAATTATACACATCAATTCAATGATACTTAAAAAGAAAGAATTCTTTCAAAAATTTATTCAAACCGTGTTAACAAGTGTAATCAACTTCTTATTAGACTGCTGAAATATAGTACTTTTGTGACTCGTAGAACTTTTAGAAGAGATATCTTGAAGCATCTCAAGTTGAACTTTTTCTTTTAAAAAAAAGGGATTAAAATGTTCAAATGAAGCTCGTGTATTGAAAGGAATTCTATCCCCCCCAAAAAAATGCGTACAGAACAGTTAGGGTCATTATTGTTGAGATTTATTTATGAATCAGAGAGAAATGATTATTGTCCGCTGTTATCTCTCTCACCAACTTAGACACATAAATGATTACTTAAAAGACTTGCAAAATTCTAGTGATGGGCGATTCTGGAAATTTTGAGAAACGATTAAAATCGATATCGTATAAAACAACATCGATCATAATAAGAATCGATTTCTCAGTTCTAGAATCGATACTAGAATCGATATTTCGATATTCAGATTCACACAGAGAAGATCCAAATTACTAATTCCAAAACTTAGACAATCAGTAGGACCGTAATTACCGCCTCCCACCCCCCATCACCAATTAGGGAGGCATAGAATTAAGCTATTGCAGATTTTAGAGTCGGATAATAAGAATTTTAAAATTTAAAATGATTGTCACTTATGGTTGTCACTTACACAAAAACTTTGACAAATTTGAGAGACATAACTCAACTAATAACAACACTGAGTAACTTGGCATTAAACCGAGGATAAAGCGTGCCAAGAGCGTGTAACTAGGATGGGAAACAAGGAGTATAGACAAAAAAAAAAACTTTTTTTTTCTAATGCCAACCAAATGTTACACGAGATAGTTTGGAAGAACAAAAACTATGCCCCATACCCAAGGGGGCTGGTAAACCCACTCTTGGCGGAAGGGCGACCATAGCCCAAATGTATCTTTTGTCGAAGTTTCAAAATGAGGATTTACAATAAAATAAAACGAGAATTGGACATTTTAAAAATTGCATGTATACTTTGAACGGCCCATTTAGTAAAGATTGGCGAGGGAGGGGGGAGGGATTAAAACAGACAAACTCGGAAAAAACATAATAAACTAATAACACAAATAACTTAGCTTCTAAACAAAAATATAGTGTTTAACTTATTGTTTAATTCACGGGGAACATGCACTCTTTGAAACTATAAAAAGCGCCAAGAGAAGAAGGGGTGAAGAGAGGGGTAGTAACAGAAAAAAACGAGGAGATAAAAGCTTTATAACGATATGTTACATGAGATGGTGTGGAAGAAACAAAAAATATGCCCCCACCCAGGGGGGCAAGGTAAATCCCAAACGGACAGAAGGGCAACCCCGGCCCAAATGTATCTTTTGTTGAGGTTTCAAAATATGGATTTATAATAAAACACAACGTGGATTAGACTTTTTTTAAATCGCAGTCATAATTTGACGATTCTGTAAGTTAAGATTGGTGAGGAAGGGGGGGGGGTTAGGACGGGCGAAGATGGAAAAAAAAATAGTGGCACTCTGAGGGTGCCGACAGAAGTGAAACCTTGAGCAATTATGTGTGTATTTTTTGAATCGTTAGGATATATAATTTTGAATCGTCAGGAAATACTTTTAAAAGAATAAAAAAAGGTTCTATAATATTAAAGAACATATCAATATCTATAAAAAAAACGCGCGATACCATATGTCCAACTATTGTAGTTAACTCACTATAACTACATTTTTACATTTTAAAACGCGATAAATACACCAACCAAAATTAGACCATACTATCGATACCTTAATCCTTATCCAAATAAATCCTGTTACAATATCTGTAGATTACTTTTGAATTATTCAAATCGGACATTCCATTCAAAAGATATTACGAATTTAAAGATGACAATCTAAAGAAATAATATCGGTGGCCAATAAACTTAGGGATTACGTGTGCAATCAAAAGATTGCGGGTTCGAACCCCAGTTTCGCTGATATGTATCAATTTTTTTTTTTTTTTTTGTTTTCGAAGAAGTTTGAAAACTTAAAAATTTAACACATTATGGGTCCATAATGTGACTTGAAATGATGGGAGAAAATTTCTTATGCTAGATTTGTAATGTATGAAGCATAAGCTTTCAATAGACATATTGTATCAAGAAATGAGAAAAAACCCCTCTGCCCTCCCCCCCCCCAAAAAAAGGTCCTATAGGGAAAATCGGGAACTGGAATAGCAAAAAGAACGGCGAGAAATGGTTAGCTATACTAGAATATATATCTACTACCAGAATATATATCTACTAGAATATATAATACTACTCCTATAGAAGCAGTAATAGCCTTTTAAAGATTGAAATGAAGTGAAGAAATAAGCAAAATTAGGTGAGTGACCGACAGGGGGGGGAGGGGTCCACAGTTCTAGGGGGTACCATGTAGCTTAAACTTTTAAGTTAAAAATGGTAGAGAATTAAATGAGCGAAATTTTAAGGTGTATATTGGGGGAGGGTGCAAGCCTCCCCTCAACATTTTTTTTGTTTCTTTTGAAGAAACAAAAATATATGCCCCCCAGCGGGGCGCAGATAAACCCCAAACGGGCGGAAGGGCGATCCTTTATTTATCTTTTGTCAAGGATTTAAAATGTGGATCTAAAATAAAGCAGACCGAGAATTGGACATTTTCAAAACTGTATGCATATTTCGAACGGCCTTGTAAGTTAAAACTGACGCGGAAGGGAGGAATTAGAAGAGACGAGCGTGAAAAATAAAACATAATAAACTAATACTTCAAATAACTGGACTTTTAAACAAAAATATAACGATTTAACCTAGTGTCGAATTAATGGGGTGGCCCGCATGGGATACCCCTCCCCCCAAGAAGTTATGAGATTTTATGCTTTCTAATGCACAAATTGCGATTCCCCCTCTTTTACAGAGCTGTAAAACATGATGCCTTCCCCTGGAGTCGCAGAAAAATACCTGCATTCAACACTGATTTAGCCTAGGAAAAAAAAATCGAAATCGAATCTAAAGATCGAAATCGAATCTAAAGACCGATCTTACGGGCAGAATCGATTTTACATTTTTACTTTCTTTTGTAACTTTACAAGAAGAGAGTATTAGATTCGGGAAAAATTTCGACCTCCCGTTTTCGATGGATTTATATATTTTAGAAGATTTTTAACACGATTTTATGGTTTTTAAGAAATATCTGTCTGTGTGTGTGTCTGTCACTCTGTGAGTTTGTATATGACAAAAATTTCTGACCGTTCTATCTCAAGAACAAATGTACGGAATTCCACAAAACTTTAGATTTAGTTTGACCTTGATATAAACTAAATCTAATTAATTTTTGGTATATATAGTCTAACAGGTGGCGCTGCTATGCTGCATTTTTTGCGATTTGCGCAACAGCTATATCTGAACAAGGAATGCACGGATTTTAATCAAATTTCAGATCCAGTTAGTCCTTGACATGAATTGATGTTTTTTTTTTGCATTTTGATGTATATTGCTTCTCAGATGGCGCTGCTATGCTGAATTTTTCACAATTTCCACTCAGCGCCATGTGAAACGTAGGGGGGGGGGGGCGAAAGGAAGCGGTCGTTCCGAGCACGGGAATTTAAAGGGCGCTAAATTTTTACTTCTAACATCCCTTCTAGCCTATCACAAGAAAAAGTTAATAGGGGGGGGGGGCTAAATTGGAACTTTGAACCGGGCGCAGTTCTCTTTTCGCACGCCCCTGTTTCCATTTTAGCTTTATCTTAAGAACTAATGCACGGATTTTCATAAAAATTTAGATTCAATTAGTCCTTGATATTATTTGATGCTAATTATATTTTGGTGGAAATCGCTTAAGAGATGGCGCTGCTATATTGCATTATTCATAATTAACGCAATAGCGCTATCTCAAGAACGAATTTTCATCAAAATTCAGATTCAGTAAATTCCTGACATAGATTAGTGTTATTTAGTTCTTGGTGTAAATTTCCCTACAGGTGGCCCTGATATGCTGCATTTTTTATGATTTCGCAATAGCTGTATCTCACGCTTTCATGGATTTTCATCAAAATTCAGATTCAGCTGGTACCTGATAAAAATTGATCTTGATCAATTTTTGGTGTACATCACTCAACAAAAAACGCTATTTTACACGGGGGGGGGGGGTTCTGAGGTTTCTTTAATTCTTCTATCTTAGAAACTAATACACTGAAATTTTGGAATTGGCACATACATCCGACTATTTTATCTTCGACTTTTGAAGAAAAATGAAAATTATATTACCTTCAGAGAAATCGATTAAAAATTTTAAAGTATCGATTAAATCGAGTTGGCCGTAGTATCGATTAAATCGATTTAAAAAATCGAAATCGCCCATCACTACAAAATTCATAAATTTTTTGGTGGTTTTTTTTTACTATCTCGTGTATAGGACCCCCCCCCCCCTCCTCAATTTAAACTCATAAATTTTGCCCCTAAAATTCCTGGACTTATACCTGAATATGTATTGTAATTAAAAAAACACTTTCTTTTTTAATGTTCACGTATACCTACAACATTTGTCACGAAATATTAAGTATTTTTCTACTTGTAAAATGTAATCATTGAACCTTTATTTTAAAATTTCATTTCTCTTTTTAATAATCTATGCAAATAAATTTTCAATTGAAGAGTATTTTTTGCGCTGTTTTTACAATTGGAAATAATTTAAAATGACTTTTTAAATTCATTTTTTCAGAAAGGTTATCTTGATCGGAATCAAAACATGTCAAAAATGGTTTATTTTTAATGTATTGTGTAACACGTTTCTAAAATGAAATAATTTAATTTAATTTAATTTATTTATGTTTTATTTTGAAAACGTATGAATTTTTAAATGTTTATGAAACATTCATTCAAATGTTTATGAAACAGACATTCATTGATATTCTTTTAAATCTTGTGATTTAAAAAATCTTTTTATCAGAACGACTATTTCTAAATGTTATTAAAAATATCTATTGAAATAATGAAAATTTAATCGAAAAATTGAAAAAAATGCAGTCTGCACTCCATAAACTTGTAATGTACATCCTTAGAAAAAAGGATTCAATTACTATGCATAGTTTTTGTTCAGATATAAAAATTTTTTAAGAAAATTATTTTGACCACCCTTTAACACTGAATATCGGTTAAAATAATCCCTCAGTTTAAAAACACTGCATCACCATACTTATCATTCATTTCTGCATAACACTTCTGTATATTTCGAGTACTACCAATGTTCGTATTTTTCTATGCAACAGTTTTCTTAATTTTAGAAAAAAAAGTGTCTGAAGAAAGATCTTCAAAATTTATTAACTGCAAAAAAAAATTATTAACTGCAATGGCGGTGACAGAATTAGTTAAATTTTTTATAAAGAATATAGATATATATATACTGAAGATAGTATAAGAAAGGAAAAAAGACATTATAATTAAGAGTTCCTTAATAGATTCAATTTATTTCTCCTTCAAAATTGAAAACAAAATTACATAATAAAGGTAAAACTTTGTCTGTATAATATAAAAACTGTTGCACATAAAGCTTCAAATTTGGCAGGAAGGTACCTGTAGTTCTAAGTCAGTTTTGGGGTATTTTTATTAGATTTTCTTTTATTTAATTTTTTGTAATATTTTTATTTTTTAGCCTAATGTTATAATTTTTATCGTCTTTTCAATAAAGTTTAAACGAAATTTGTGAAGCATTTTTAAAATCTTTTACGAACTTTTAATAAGCGTTTCACCCCCCCCCCTTTTTTTTCTATTCTGCAGCTTTTTTGTGACATTCAACTCTAATGTTATGAATTTTGTCCTTATATGATTGCATCATGCATTTTGAATTTTAAAAAAATTAACCTTTTTTTTCTTTTTTTTTAAAAAAAAAGGTATATGTGTGTTCCGCAGTACTTTTTTCCACATTAGTAAATAGAATCCAGTTTTAATGATTTAGCTTAAAATAGTATGTGTTAACCCCCCCCCCCCTTCAATAAAGTTTATTCAGAATTTTTAAGCGATTTTTAGTTTATTCCAATTTTGTTGTGATTTTTTCAAATTACCAAAAGGAATCTACTTATAATATATTAGCCCAGTCTAAAAAAAATTATTACCTTTTGAATTTTATTTTTATTCGGAATTGTTGCAGCATTTTTTATTTTATTTTTATGCAGTTTGAGGTGTTTTTTCACGTTTTGTAATATATATATATACTTTTTTTTAACATTCAATTAAAAAAATTGCTCATGTCAGTAACAGCCCTCGGTAAGACAATTTTATCTTAGATAAATGAAAAGTGCATAATAAAAGAAAAATCTGGTCTATTTTTTGTTTTGTGAATTATAAAAATAAAAATCCAGGTGGGATTCTGAGTTGAAAAAAAAAATCTGAAATTCAGAGCAAAGTACTTGAACTTTTACATGAGAAGGGACATACACCTCCCCCTACTAACTAATTAGCGTTTTTTTTCTGCTGTGGCCAAACTGGCATTTTCATCACGATTTTATGATAAAATTTGGAATTTGTAGGAATTTTAAAAATATTTCTTAATGAATTTCTTAAAATTTGTCTATATTCAGTGGTGATTTCGTAACATTCATGAAAGAATTTTAAAATTACAATGCGTAAACGACCGTAATAATTTTTCTTCTACAATTTCTGAGCTTTAAGCGATTTTTTTTTATTTTTTTTTAACTTCTCGGCGATTTTTTTCAGTCACTGAAAAGGGAATACGAGAACCAACATACATAAAACTAGACTATTTAGGAGCCCTGGATACAAAATGCCTGACCCGCAAAAGTAATTGCTGTCATATTGTAACAGAAATTGAATTTATCTCATTTTCAACTGACTAATAATATAGTTGTATCACTTATATTTTAAAAATATGCTTTGTAAAAAGTTTGATGAAACTATTTAAAAAGGTTTAAAAAGATTAGCAGCACCACGGCAATTCTTGACGCATAAAGGAAAAAAAACTTGCTTGTTTTTGTACTAATTTTCACTGCGTCAGAGGACCCCCCCCCCAATTTTCTTTCTTTATACTTATCATTGAAAGCCCAAAACTAATCAGGGATACGCCTTATCATATAATAAACCTGTATCCAAAATTCGAAGTAAGTCGAATAATTTTGCATGAAAACCCATTTATGCAATTTAAGAAATGTTGCTCCCGTTCCCTCCTTTATAATTAATCATTAAACCTCCAAAACTGTTCAGAAATTCAATTTATCAGAAAAAACCTACATCCAAAATTTAAAGCAAATCGGATAACTCTCCATAAAACTCTATTTAGCTAACATAAGGGGGAGGTAATCGCCCGTACCTTCCTTTCTAATTAACAAAAGAAATATCGTAACAAATGAGCGAGCGAAGCTTCTTACTACTATGAACCTGTATACAAAAATTGAAACAAATCGGTTAAATCTGTATGAAAAACCATTTACATAAATTATGAGGGGTAGTTTCCTCCCTTTATACTTATCCAGTGAATTCCAAAAGCAAAGCAGGTACTCGTACGAACGGCCATTTCAGAATAAACCTTTATTCAAAATTTAAAGCAAATAGATAAATTTTGCGTGAAAAACCTAAATTAAGACGGGGGGATTATCCCCCATTCCCCCTCATTAAACTTATCCAATGAGCACCCAATACTAATCATAAAGGCACCTCATTAGAATGATCCTACATCTAAGATTTGAACGAAATCTACTAATTCTGCAGGAAAAACCCATTAATATAAATTAAGGGGAGGGGCAATAGCCCCCGTTCCTCTTCTTATACTTATCGAATGAACTCTCAAAACTAATCAGGGAAGCGTCTTATCATAATAAGCCTAAATCCAAAATTTCATGTAAATCGGATATTTTTATCGTGTTACGTACGAACGTACATACATACATACAGAACGGGCGGGCACATAAGCTCTCAGGCTTTGATAGCCTGTGAGCTAAAAACGATTGCTCCTTATTAATTCCGCTAAAAAGAATCATAAAAAATTGTAGGAACCCATCGACAGGAAATATAATTATTATTAAGTATCAACTATGTTTCCAACTAAAGTTGCCTACATTTTAAAAATATGATTTTAAAAATTTGGATTTTTCAAAGAACAATAAATTTTTGACTCATTATTTGAGTTTCTTGGATGGAGACAGCCAGGAAAATGATATTGTTTAGTCTCATTAAATCTTGATAGCATTAGAATAATTTAAATTTCAGGATGCTAAAGTTAAAAACCATTTCAGAAACATTAATTTATAATATACATAATCTTCAAAAACGTCATCCGATTGGTTTTCATTAATCTTTAATGATATACACCGATTAGACCTAATCATGCTAAACTATGTTTTCTATTCAAAAACAACATTTTTATTTTTTAAATATGAAAACTATTATAAATTCATATTGAAATCTTTTGAATTGTGACCTACATTAATTGTTACATACAATAAGTCATAATCGTTAAACCTTCCCATGTGTAAATTTCCAGTTCATTTGAATATTTAGTTTTTGATTTACTTTGAAATTTAACTTTTCTACAATTTAAAGGAACCGTCTTCTTCTATAAAAAGAATTACAGAAAAAAAAATTTGCAGATATTTACCAAGGAGCATTTCGTAAGAATTTCTTTAATGTAAATTAAGTTTATTTAAGATTTAAGATTCCTGTATAAGTTTATTGGTGACAATTGAATATTTTCGGCATTTTTCTTCTTAGACTTTTATTTTATTTCCCAAAATTTATGAATTTTAACATTTTTCGTTCTGTAACTGTAGTAATATTTTAGAAAATCATATAAACCGTATCTCTTTCCTGGCTGGCAAAGAATTAAAATAAGTTGTCAAAAGTGGATGTTAGCGTTTGAAAAAGCAACTTTCAAGCATTTTCAATGTAAAGACAATATCCAAAGCAAAATTTAGGAATATTATATAATAATAGATATTGTTCCCAATCAATTGACATAAAAGTCTCTTTATACAGTAATTTGCAGAACAGGTAGATGTGATCTTCTATTTTTAGATATTTATTATATGGTATCTGTTGAAAAAAGAATAAAATAGGAAAGCCCTAGTTTTGATATCAGTCTATTACAAGCTAATCGATGTTTAACTTGCTCTGAAACTTTCAGATATTACACGATTCGATTTAGAAAACTTCGTAACATCGTGTAGATTTCATGGAACTTTAAACATGCAGGGAGAATATAGCAAAGTCTTCTATCTTACTTCTACACTTAGGTGCTACAAGAATGTGTTGAACCTTATTCCAGATACAAGTCTAAACAAGTAATATTGATATAAGTTCGTAAAAATGTTTTGCGCCCCCTGAAAATTCAAGGTCTGCACCCTTTACCCTGCCCAGTCCGACCATGCACTCATTTTTGGATTCGGAGTTGACTCCTTGACGGAACGATGCGTTTAACCCTTTCTGGCTCAGGCAAAATTCTGTTAGTAAAATGAGAAATTATCGACTGACACCGGAATTTAGAAAAAAACTTTTTGTGAAATTAAGAATCCCATAACTTAAACTTTCACAGTCAAACCAAAATTGTATTAAAATTTTATTTTAATCAAACCAAAATATTATTATTGGTGGCGTTTGCAAGTTTGTAATTAAAATTAGGTATCCCGGACTGGACACAGTGTGCCGGAAAGGGTAAGATAGTGTCGAGCTTGGAGAGTTGAAAATTAAAAAACAAAATGGATTTTTTATTCTTCTAACTCCTCGATTCAGTTTCGTATTTGAGCTCTTCGAATCAACAAGTTGAAAGATGTAGGATCGGCAGGATAGTTAAAGGTTTGAGGACTCTTAAAATAGGGGGGAAAAAGAACATCTTCAACTTTTGGTAGGTTAAAATGTATATGATTTAAAAAAAAAATACTGAGAAAAATGTTATTTCCTGTTATGCCTTTAAAATATTGCAAGTTTGAAAATTATCATTTACAGGGGACTCCAAACTGCCGAATATTTGACGAGCAGAAATTTGTTATAGCTTGCGCACACGATTACAAAATAAATATTTCAACTAGAATGAAAATTTTGGTGCCGTACTTATACATCAGATTGTAATTATCTTGCACTTCAATAAATTTATATTTAGAGCATTTTTCCACTTTTAATACAAAGTTGTATTTAGCTAATACAAAGTTCTAAAAATGAAATTAAAAAAATGGTACAATAAAAAGGAAATTTTAGGTTAAGTTCATACATATTAACATGAAACAAGCGTTTTGAAAAGTTTATGACAAAAAATTCATAAGTTTTTGAGATATCGTGCGTTATGCCAAAAAGAGTCATTTGGCGAAAAATCTGGCAAACTTTCGAAAACGCCACTTTAGCTATTGAGCGGGTAAAATTCCAAAACCCATAACTTTTGTTTTAATAAGAATTTCAAGGAAACAATTATATTAAAATGTTCAAAAGAGATAGTGGTTTAACATACTAAAAAAATTTCGAAGCTTTAAGAGTCTTGAGACCTCTTAAATAAAAGAAAGGATTTGGACAATGAAGTGGGGTATTTTGTGTATGATTATATCAATATCAGAATGCCGGATAGGTAATCAAACTATCATCATGGTTGATTTTTTTTTTCTTTTTGAAAAAAATGGAAATAGCGTTGGACTTTGAAATGTTTTCAATTGATTTCGTCTTATGCAACATTGAAAAAGCTAGAAAAAAAAAGAAATGAAATTTTACTTTAGCAAACGGTTATTATAAAAACATTTTGCTACTGAATTTATTTTATTGCCTGCTGATAAAACTGAATGTCTTTAATTTATGAATATAAATATTAGCAATTAACTTAAAAATTGGTATTTTCTGAATGTAATTTTGCAAACGCCTGTATGTTTTTCTGTAAACGTTTTACGCTTATAGAATTATTTTTTTAATAAAAGTATTTATTTCAGATCAGATACAGGAGATTTCAGAATACTTCTATCTAGCTCTTTTCCTTATGCAGAATAGTTTAGAAAAGGGAGGAGGACAAAAAAAATTATTGGGATCCATGATCAGAGTGGAGAGTAGTCGGGGGAAAAATACAGTCAAAAAAGGTTTTAAATACCAGTATTTCGATAAAGAGAAATCCGCGTTCTTTAATCCCTTTATATTATTCAAATTATTTTCTATAAGAAAATACTGGTAATTTTTTCTTTTCTTGACTGCGTTTTTCCCTGACTTGTCGCCACCTTGATGCTGCTTTTTGTAATGAAATTTTGCAAAGGAGTGAGTCGTATATTAACAGAGGTACGTCGATTTTTTTCTTTTTAAGCATCGTTCTATTTCAGCGTAAATGGGTTTGTAGACGGGGGGGGGGGGTTGTAAAAGACATTTTAATATCTATCAAGGCTTTTGTAATAAAATTTTCAGACATGTTAACTATCAAAATATGAATATAATGTAGGGATGAATTTGGTTTTCGGAAAAATTAATAATATGATGTTTGAGTTAGATTTCCGTCTTAGCAGGTAATTTCGTCTGTTACTTTTTCCATTGGGATCATGGATTTATTATGTTGTTTAAGGTATGATTCGTTATAGACGAATTACTTTTTTTTTTAAGGTTTACTACAGTTTTATGTGCCGATTCAGAAGCTATGGTCCTGCTCTTTTGTGATTAGGGATCCTAGCTACTCTATTTGCGTAAAACTGTTTTAAAAGAATTAATTCTGAATGTAATTTATTTAGGCTAAATGTGAAATATTTTTGTCTATTAAAAGTACAGTGGAACTTGTTTAAAGTGACCACCTTGGGACAGTCTAAAATGGTTACTATATTAAAGTGGTTACTTTATGGAGTATTTTTCAAAATGGCACATTAAAACTTTTATGACCTCAAAAAACAAAATATAAATAAGGAAAAATACACTACATTAAGTAATGAACAGATTAATTAACAACTGTAATAACTGAATTACTAATTTAAAATATACTATATAGAAGATAATTTACCTAAAAATCATGTTATTTCTTTTGAATACAGTTGAAATTCCGTAGTGATTGATTTAAATAACACATAACTACAAGGTACACTCTAATTTATACACATTTTTATTTTAATTCTAATTGCATAATATAAAGTTTCTATAGCTGGCAGCAATAAACTTTTCATTAAAAATTTCCTTAAAGAAGTGCAAATATCATTAAAATAAAGGACAAAGTGATCACTTTATACATTAAGCAAATGGTCACTATAAGAAATAATTTCTTGTACTTTATTAATGGATTAAAATAAAATTTCAGAAAATGACCACTTCCGTCTTTTAGTTTGAAAATTTTCGGCATGCAGAAAAATGGATGGTCATATTTTACAGTTTCAAATAACACTGACAATGACAGGCTAACTAGTCACTTTACACAGGTGGACACATTAGACAGGCGGTCACATTACCAGGCAATTCTCATATTTTATTATATGAGCACAATTAAAATTTTCCAAAAGCGGTCACTTTAGCCAGGTAGCTACTTTACCAAGGTGGTCAATTTAGCAAGCTCCACTGTATGTTTTGCTGGTTTTTATTAAGCATAATAGAAATTTATCAATCATAAATATTATTTTAAATCTCTTTCGAACCAACAAACCCTATTTCTGCAAGTGAGTCGAGAGCTAATTCATCAAGTAAGTAATTCGACTCAGAATCGAATAGGCAAAATGAGTCGAAAAGCTCGTCTCCATAAAAAGTAGAGTAACGTCTGTATTTCGACAGCAGACTGCCGCCAGTGCCTATTTTGGTCAAAATTCGAACCGTTAGAATAAAGTGTATTTTAAAAAAAAATATTGACTTTCTAATAACAATGCAGTAAATGGCACATGTTTTTCTCAAATGTTTTTTCATTATTATTTTCGCTCAAAATTGGTCAGTCATTCACTTGACATCCTGTATAAAATAAAAGATTCTTTGAAATGTCCAGAAAGTACAGCGTCACATTAATCATTGCGTTATGCAATGTTATTTGGATAAACTGCTTATTCACATAATGTTTTCAATGATATATCTCTTCATTAGGCTTCGAACCTCATCATTTTGATACTTTAATTTTTTCTGTTGATTATGCTCTATCATTATTGTTCTATAACTTTCTTTTATGAATAAAATCATATGTAAGAAAATTAAAATGCAAACTGAATTTACCGAATTTTAATTGATTTTTAAAATGTAATGTTTTAATGTTTTTGTTTCGGGAAACAGTTTTGGTGATTAAACTGTAACATTTAGATGCGAGGTCACATCTGGATACGCGAAACAGTAGCATACCTAAAAGAAAAAACCTAAATAGAGACATATTTCGGTGATTTCACTTCATGATTATAGGACATTTTACTGCGTGAAATATATGATAGAACTTTTTCGTTAGCTGCTAAAAGTCCTTTTAAATATCTTTCCTAATGTAGAACCCAGAAGTTTGGAACATCATGCTGAATCAACAAATTTTTCATTTATTTATATCTCATTGTCTTTTATTAAATATGAATATATGTGAGCATTACTGATAAAGTTATATTAAACTGAAGTTATTGTCAATATTAAAGAAAAATGGGCTGAATTTTTTATTGAATAGTTTGCTATAATTTTTTATTTTTTGAGACTAACCTTTACTTCAAATAAAATTATTACAAACATTTTATGAAAATTTCATCATATCTGTCAAACATAATTGTGTCAATTTGATGTAAAATGAGCAAATATTAAACAAAGTTGTAATAGTTAATATAAACAAAGTAATAGATTTTATAAAATTTGGCACTCAGATTCAATTCACATTTAATTAGAGTTATTGAAAACATCCAAACAAATGAAATATTTTAGCAATTCTAAACATTTATAAATCTTGTGACATAGCATGGCACATGTGCAAATGTTTATAGTTGCAAGTTTGAAGCTCCATACCTTGAAAATTAAATAACACAAATTAAAAATATTGATAATATTATATTGCAATCTCCGGAAATATTTTTATATATTTATTTAATAATAACAATTTGGTAAATATATGGTTACGGTTATATTAGTTATAAAAATTTAAAATTTGTAAATTTTCAGAAGATTGAAAAAAATTAAAAATCAAAGGTATTTTTAAATATTTGTGAAATTGATGACTGTAGTAATTTATTTACTTCATTTTCAAAATAGCTAAGAGTTAGCTATTTAGTGTAAATTTATCAATAGGGAATACTTTTCCAGGACATTTACAACAAAATTACAATATCACAATTTTATGTATTATGCAGGCTCATTAGTTTATAATCTATAAATGTGCATAATTGTGCAAATGTGCATAAAATGTTTCAGTGTAAAAATCTAAATTAGAAAACAATATGCAATAAAAAATTTCGGATAATTTTAAAAAATAAAACTTTGGACTAAGCCATTTGATATAAATATCTTTAAAATTTCAATTGGAATGCATAAGATTTTTTGTTAGCATTACAACTGTCAAAATATTACATTATCAACTTGAGACAGTTGTTCTGCACATGATCAAAATACTAAAGGTTTTTCCTTCGGATGATGCAGTGTAAAATGTTTTTACAAGAAACTGTTTAAAACATTTATCTCGATCTTATATCTCCAGTTCATTGGAATGTTAAATGACGCCATTTAAATAATAAACCATATAAAATCCTGAACAGTCAATTGCAATATAAAGTGTGTAAGTGATATGGAAAACCATTGCAAATAATCATATGCTTTTCCTTAGAAGCAAGATGGTTATGTGGAAGAAGCGTGTTCTCTACTGTTGCATTGAGCATATAAATCTCTAAAGAAAAACAAAGAAATAAATAAGCACATTGAAGAAAATATTCATAAAATTTTCATATTTTTCACAATTTCGGGATAATTTAAAAATATACTCCCACACCTCTTTTCAATACACATATGAAAAAATGTTATTTTAACAAATTTCAAAATTTATCAATAGAGAATATCTTTCCTGGACCTTCTTTATTATCCCCAATCTTTCCAGGATTGCACATGCGATCGAATAAATTCGTTTCAAAAGCAATTTATGTAGACAAAAACAGTGTGGGGAGCGTGAAGCATAGGCTCCGGTCCTATATTTGGATTAAAGCATCATTCAGTGTGCGGGAGTTGGTATTTTTTTACTGTTCCTATTATTATTATTATTATTTTTATTTTTACCAAAAAGTCTCTGTTTTCTATATTCAATAAGTTAATTTTTGATTGTTTATGTGCTTAATTATAAGACTTTTTTATCATAAAAGAATATTAATTTTATTCTAATTGCTTATTACTTGTTTTAGTTTCACTATTTTAAAATTTGAAAAATCAGACTTATCTCAAAGTGTACAAAAAGGCGTAATGGCTGATTTTATTTTTGGAATAATCTCATTTAAATAACTCACAAGCTGCTACTGGAACTGAAGTGAATAATGCCAAACAGACAAAACATTTAAATAAGGAAGATTTGGCCAACAAACTACACACTAATCTATCATATACGCAAAAATCAATAAAATTATAAATTATTAGTGCAAGGAAAGACATTTACGATTTTCGATGCATTTGTTAAAAACAGTCAAATTTTAAGAAGGTTGGTTAACCTCGTCTTATTAAAAAGAAATATAAAACACGTCAGCTTCTAGATAAAAAATAAATAAATATTAAAGGCATCCAAAAACTTTTGAACACTCGTTTAACCATTATTTTATAATAGCTCATTAGGTTTTAGACATACATTGTGTGCATTCAACATTAACAGAAACACATTTCTTTTTAACTGAGAAAAACACTATGTCTTCCTCTATTTGATATTTTACAACAAATTAAAAAATGTATTTGAAAACTACAGTCCGCCATATTTTTATATAATATGTCAGATAAATTAAACATCTTGTTTCATAATGCAAAATTAGTAATGCTAGCTTCCTCAATTTTTCAGAGAAGCACGATTTGCAGTTTACACAGAAAAAAAAGAAATGCACTTGTCTTTTAAATTAAACTTTTTCTAAATCAGATATTCACCTGCAAATATGAACAATTTGACCAACATTCAGACATTAGTTCAAGCAATACGCTCATACATGTTATATTAAACATCTACATCCCACACAAAAAATTTAATATTTATTGAAAGTCAAATTATGATTTCTTAAATTTTAGAGTATTTTTATACTAGAAAAACTTTCACAATGTCATCTGTATTGATGGTTATTGAAAACAAGCACGTAAGTATCGTCGCACATCGCACTGCGGACTTTGTTTAATATGTCATTTAAAACACTTTATCCTTAAATTAATAAATTAATCATTGTTAATTTATAACTATTAAATTCTCACATAACTGAACCGACAACATCGTTACATTTAATTGTAAAATAATAAAAAATATTTTTTTAAATCAAATTAAAGATATTCAAATAAATATATTTAAGTAAAATTTCAAAAATCCGGAAATTTTAAATTTATCAATTTCAGATATTTAGCAGAGGAACAGATAAAAAATGATATTTCAATAAGCAAAAACTTATTAAAAACTTATTTAAAATGTTGAAATAATTTAGGAAAATCCTAATTAATTCTTTCATTTTTCAAAAATAGATGGCGCTAAAAAAATGTCAATTTATATTTAAAAAAATTAATCTTTTGATTAAAAAAAATTCTAAATAACTTTAAAGATTGTCCACGTTGAAGTTATTTTAAAAAAATTGCTTGTAGGCGGCAGTAGCAAGCAAAATATATTTACACTTAGATGAACCCAATATTTATTGCTCTGTACCAGTAAATTAATAAAAATGATTTTTTTAAATTTTAAATATGGATTTGATTATATCATCTGGCATGTTACTAAATGTGCATTTAAAAATATATATATAAGTCAATAAATCTGCGGATTCTTTTTTAATTGAAATTTCGGATTTTCTGTAAGAAAATTATTAAACATTACCGCTACACAAAAACGCTTTTAAAATTGCCAAAAAAGGAATTTTCTTTTAAATGCATTTGAAAATGAATAGTAATAATAAAAATCAAAATTTTAAAATTCCGCCTGAGAGATTTGAACCCACGATCTACTGCGTAGGAGACATTTGCTTTTCTTTGGCAAAATCGTCATTCTACAATGTTTGCTGAGTTATGTTTTGAAAGAAGATTATGTTTTGAAATCGAAAAAGATCGAATTTACTTAGTTAAAATATGCCATTTTTTCAAAATTTTATGATTTTGGGAAGGCAAGTGGTGTTCAAATCTATGTAAAAAAATTTATGTGTGTAATTTAATACTTTCCAAATACGAGGCCGTGACGGCCAGATTGAAAAGCAAGATTATAAGGTTTTTGTGAGATGAAGGAAATCATGAGTAAAAAAAGATGAATACTGCAGGCAAAGCTTCAAAATATAATTTTATTCTTAGAAAAATAAAAAATTCTTTAAATAACAATCTTTTCCACTGCAGCAAAGCATCAAAACCATAATTTAGTATTAAATATAGACAAAGGAAGAAAACCCCCTCGTTTACAAAGGTCCCTAGCAGATGAATCCCACCTTTAAAGCTTCTATCTCTCGTCTTTATATTCAGCCTTAATCAAATAATTCCGAACCATCTCAAAACATAGTAAATAGATGACGTAATAACGTCCTTGTGCTGCGCAATTGCCACGTCACAAAATAATAATTAACTAAAGGTGTAGAGACTAGGAGCAATTTGTGAATTAAAATGTCAATGTTTATATTAAGCTAAACCTGGCACTAGACATGATCTCAAAATTTTTTACGTTCTAAGAGTCACGAGACTTGACATTTTTTACATGAGATGTTTTTGAAAGGAATAACTCTTTTCTAAAAATTCTCTGAAAAACATTTCAGAATTAGGTTGTTTTTATTACGTACGTAATGCACTTTTAAATGATCACTTCTGCAAATCCTTAGGAACATATTTCACAGACAAAAGTTTTTCCTTTCCATGCACACGCAAATTTTATTTTAGATCACTGATTTCTGACTGATCACTGATTGACTGATTTCTTTTAGAAAATATTTCACAAGCAAAAGTTTTCTCCATTGCATGGGCACGCAAGTGTGTTTTCAGATGACTATTTTTTGAAAAATTTTTGGAACATAATTTACAAAGAAAGGGCTTTTCCTTTGTGTGAGTGCGCATATGCACTTTCAGAGAGCCATTTTGTGAAAAGCTTTTGTAACATATTTGACAAACAAAAGGTTTTTCCTTCGTATGTGTACGCAAGTGCGTTTTTAAATTAATACTTTGTGTAAATCCTTTGGAACAAATTTCACAAACAAAAGCTTTTTCCATTGTGTGGGTACGCAAGTGTGTTTTCAGATTACTACTAATTGAAAATCCTTTAGAACAAATTTCACAAACAAAAGGTTTTTCTTTTGTATGGGTACGCAAGTGTTTCTTCAGAGAGCCACTTTCTGAAAAACTTTTGTTACATATTTCACAAACAAAAGGTTTTTCTTTCGTATGTGTACGCAAGTGTACTTTTAAATGACCACTTTCTGAAAATCCTTTGTAACATATTTCACAAACAAAAGGTTGTTCCTTTGTATGGACACGCAAGTGTTTCTTCAGATCGCCTCTTTCTGAAAATTCTTTAGAACATATTTCACAAGCAAAACGTTTTTCCTTTGTATGGGTACGCAAGTGAACTTTAAAATTATTACTTTGTGAAAATCTTTTGGAACATATTTCACAAAGGAAAGGTTTTTCTTTTGTATGCGTATGCATATGTACTTTTAAATTACCACTTTGCGATAATCCTTTATAACAGATTTCACAAACAAAAGCTTTTTCCTTTGTATGGGTGAACAAGTGTTGCTTCAGATTACCTCTTGCTGAAAATCTTTTAAAACAGATTTCACAAACAAAAGGTTTTTCGTTTGTATGGGTGCGTAGGTGTACTTTCAGAGAGCCACTTTCTGAAAAGATTTTGGAACATACTTCACAAACAAAAGGTTTTTCTTTTGTATGGATATTCAAATGTTTTATCAGATTACTCCTTAGGGAAAATCCTTTGGAACATACTTCACAAACAAAAGGTTTATCACCTGTATGGCTGCGCAAGTGTCCTTTTAAACTATGTCTATGTGAAAATCCTTTGGAACATATTTCGCATAAAAAAGGTTTTTCCTTTGAAAGGGTGCGTAAGTGCATTTTCAGATTATTGATTTGTAAAAATTCTTTGGAACATATTTCACAATCAAATGTTTTTTCTGTTGCTTCGGAGTAAATCTGAGGCACTGACATTTTCTGGAAAAAAATATTTCTTTTCATAAAACGTACATTTAAAAATATGATTATAAAAAGGAATTTTTTATAAAAAAATTTTAAGAAAATGTTTTAAACACTTTAAACAAGTACGTTGATTCTTTAATTTTAAATCTAAAATGTCGAAAATAAATTATTCAAATTATTTTTATCTGCACAGTTAAACGCATAATTATCAGTTTTCAAATAATTCAATGATTTAAGCAGCCACAAAATGAAAATAAGATCTATTTACCGAAACTACTTGTTTACATATTAACCTTTAAGGGGACAAATCACTCAGTTTCCGAACTGCCCTCACTAATGTAAATTCTATGGGCATTTGGCAGAGTTGTTTGATTTAATCCAAGTTGATTTAAAGTATGGTTTTCCTTTAAACGACGCTGCTTCTTTATCAGGTTTTTTATTCTCTTCCCCATATGTTTGGATTTATTTTACACTGTAATTAATCGAAGTTATGCAGAAACTTCAAGTAAAGCTCTAGAAAAATGATGAATTAATAAATTTCTAAAATGCAAACATTTTTAATCAACCCCAGTTTTCGTACAAGCTATAAATCTGCATGGCAGAATAACTAATTTTTCTAAAATTAGGAGGTTCGAAAAAACCTCATGATCAGAAAAACTAGTAAGGTTTTTTTCTTATTTTTAAAGCTTAAAAAAAGCCAGAATCTTAGACTTGAAGTACAAATGCATTTTTACTACTTAATTTGCTTGATTAGTTAAGATTTACTAAGGATTACATCATACCGCAAAGCCTCAATGATGACATACACTTAAGTTATTTTATCCATTGATTACTGTTGTTATGCATGCTAATGAATAATTTGCTAAGAATTTTTTCTCTATGGTTATTGCGTTTAAATAGTTTGAAATTTTTTTTTCTTGTCTTCCTATATAAGCATAGGCTTTTGCATTAAAATTTTATTCTATTACCAGTAGGGTTGGCATGATTTAAACCAATTTCTTTTTTAGAACAAATCTAATACAATATTTTCTCATTTTTGTAATTTGATTGTTTCAAATTACTGAATACTAGCTGACTCGCCCGGTGTTGCCCGAGACCTGTTATGATAACCTTCAACAAACACTTAACAATTTAGATCTACAATTAATCAAAATTAATCATAGGCTATGAATTATTCGCTAGAATAATATTTTAAAGAAATGTATGAAACATTGAGTAAATGCTTTTAAAAGATCCTAGGACCCCAATAAAAATATCAGGGTGTAGGTACTGAAAGTAGAGTCCAAAACGCAACTTTAAAATTATGCGTTGAGAAGGTGGGAAAGTGAGTGAGGGAAATATGCATTGTGAACAAAAATTTCAAGGGTCCTAAGCTGGGTCCAGTGGCACCATACGGAGTCCCAGGCTCTTAAATGGAATGTAAGAACGTGGGAATAACTAAGCGGAAAATTAGTTTAAAAAATGATGATTGGATTAAAAGAGGGTAATTTAATAACAATTCAAGGTACAAACACATCAAGGGTGTGCCGGGACCCAAGGGCCAGCAACTTATTTCGTGTGTAGTTGGATATAAAATATTTTTGTAATTATTAAAGGAATGGGGAGATGCTAAAACTACGTTAAAGAATATTGCGGGCAATTCGGATCACTTTTAAAGAAATTGCACCAACGGCCCCAAGAACGCGATTAACATTCAAAATTGGCGGTATCTAGACTCTGAGGGTGTTTCTTTTTTTTCTTATAGTTGCTGATAAACTTAAGAAGTTGTTAAAAAAAAGCGAGTGAACTAAACGATTTATAAGGAATTTATAATAAGGACCCCAAAAAGGCCAATTGACAGGAAAACATGTTAAAATGTCTAGTACATAGCGCTTTAGATCTACAATTAGTCAAAATTAATCATAGGGAATGAATTATTTGTTTGAATATTTTTAAAAAATGCACAATTTGATTCGGCAAATGCTTTAAAAAAGGGCCCTAAGCGCGGATAAAAATATGAGAATATATTCGTTCTGAAAGAAGAATCCGAGACTCAAATTAAAAAATTTTGCTCTGAGAAGGTGAAAAATTTAGGGAGTGAACTATGTTTCTCTCACAAAATGTTCAGGGGCCCTGGACTGGTGATTTCATACAAGATCATGATGTCTTATATGAAATGTCAAAATATTAAAATATCTAAATGAATAGGGAATCCTAAAAATAAAGTGGGATCAGAAGGAAGCAATTTATTTTTACAAAAACTTTAAGGGGTCTTGTACCGGGCCCCAAGGGGAGGAAATTTATTTCGCATGTAGTTGGGTATAAAAATAATTTTTGTAGTCAATAAAAAATGGGAGGAAGCTAAAACTATGTTAAGTAAAATTGAAAGCAATCTGGATAATTTTTAAAGAAGCTGCACCAAGGGCCCCAAGAATGCGATTAACATTCAAAATTAGAGATAGCTGAAGTCTGAGAAGTTTTTTTTTGTCGTTCATGGTGGACCTAAAAAGTTGTTAGAAAAAAAGCTAGTGAATCGGGCCATTTTTAAGGAAGCTGTAATAGGGGGGCCCGAATCAGCCAACTGACAATTAAAACCAGGGCCCTAATATGAAAACATGTTAAAATGTGTAAGTACATAGCGCTTTAGACCTTTAATTAGTTAAAATTAAGTATAGAGTATGAATCATTCGAAGGAATAATATATATATTTTTAATGCACTAATTGATTGAGTAAATGTTTAAAAAAGGGCCCCAGAGTCCGAATAAAAATATCTGGATATTGGTCTTGAAAAAAAGAGTCCAAGATTCAAGTTTAGCATTTTGCACTGAGAATATGAGAAATTTAGGGAGTGGAAAATGTTGGGCGCACAAAAAGGTCAAGGGACCCTATGATTACCTAGGAGTCCCCAGTGTCATGTATAAAATGTAAAAACTTGAAAATATCTAAATGGAACAGGTATCCAAAAATGAAGATCGAATTAAATGGAAACAATTTATTATCACAAAAACTTAAAGGGGCCCTGTAACGGGCCCGAAGGGTCCCGGGTCATAACTGAAGAGTAAAAAGACGAAAACAGCTAAATGGAGAAATGTCCCTCAAAATGAAGAAGGTTAGATAAAAATGGGTCACGTTATTAACAACTTGGTACATAAATATTGTAAGAGGCCTCAGCCCTCAAAATATTAAAAATCTGAGCCTCAGGTGCATCAGGACCTGTCTTGGACAATCTTCACCTAAAATTTCAGACTTCTACGAGCGGTAGATTTTGCTAGCCATCGCAGACACACAGAGAGTTTTGTTATTTTATGGTATGGTATGGATAGGTAAGTAAGTTCGATTTTTATCAGTCTTATTTCAGCATTAACATGAGGCATAGTGAGTCTAGCCTAGGTCATGTTAGTATGCATGTAGAATGCAAATTTCATGCGTTGATGAACATATCTGAAGCTCTAAAGAAAACGCTTAAATTTAGCAAAGATAAAATAGATTGAAAATACGCAATATTTAGAAAAAAAAAGTTTTTCTTTGAGAAACGCTGATTTACAATTAATAATATAAAATGACTTTTAAAATTTCAGTCACGCTCTAAAAGGAATTTTTCTTGATAGGGGGGGGGGGATTATCTTTTAAGAATAAAAAGAGAAACTCAAGATATGAAATCGAATAAGAAGACCTAGAAAAATTTGGTTCTAGGTGAAACACCAGCTTATATTTAATTAAAATATGCAATAAGATACACATTTAAATCTTCTATTGCATAAATGAACCCACTGCTTATATCATCCAAGAAAATCGGGGAGGGGAGGGGAGGGGATCAAAAGAAAGTTTACTTGAGACATAATAGAAAAAGTTTCATAAAAAAAAAGATAGTTTAGTTTTTAGTTTAGACATTAAAAGTACTAATCATTATAATACAGCTTGTGAAAAATCCTGTGTAGTCTGATGTCTGTTTTAATGCTTAAGTGGATGACAGCAGTTATAAAATTACTTTCTACTTTAATATCAATGTTTTTAGTAGTCTAAAAAGCTATTAAATAGGTATTTTTGTTTATTTTACTGTCGCTTTTTTTTTTATCCTGACAGTTTCAGAGGAAAAGCATCAAATAGCAACACACAATATTTCCTAAAGTGTGCAAAGACTTTACTGCTAAACTCAAACTATTATTCCAAGATCTCTTTATAAAAAGCTTTAATTTTAATAAAAAGTAATTGTTCACATGAACAATTAGTAGTCTTTAAACAGAAAAATCAGACATCTCATATAACAAGTATTTCAAAGAAATTATTGTAAATAGCCACGTGAAAGTAAATTTTATTTATCAAAGCTCATCATATATTTATTTATAGTAGTAGTAATCAAAAGATTGTTTATTAAGATTATCAAGGTATCAATGTTTCTCTCTATGTAGAGCAATTTATTTATGAAACATAAGACATAACTTTTACTAAAAATGTTTAAATTTTAAACGGTTTCAACTTTTAACATAACTTATTGTATATTAAATAATTACATAAATGAGAATTACTTTTCTATCAAGTTATGTTACTTATGTATACAAAAATATTTTTTTTATTGATAAGTATATAATTGGAAAACATATTTTAAAAAACTGGTTTGCACAAAAAAATCCTGGTTTAAACTAAATAATTTGGGGATTTTTTTAAAGAAAAAACCCGAGTTTTTATCAGCCCTGGCATTTGATGCATTTGCATATTTAAAATATCTACTCGGGAAATTAACATTTTTAACTTCGATTTTTTGCATATACTTGTTAAAAGATGTATCTGTTTATTTTATTTTAATTTTTTTTTAAGTATATACTTAATTTCATATGAAGTGTTAAAATTTTGCTCACAGTTTGCCAGCTTTTAACACATAAAATATTAAATTAAGCCTAGATTTTAGAAATATTTTGAGAACTAAGAAAAAAAAGAAGCATCTTTTAAGAAGAGTGAGTACACAAAAAAAGAAGTTAAAACTATTAATTTCTAAAAGAGGTACTTTAAATACATAAATGAAACAAACGCCCAAAGATTAAACATGATGGAGGAAAATTTCGAATCTGAGTAACCATCTACATTAAGATTATGGACAGACGGTTTTAGTAACAAACAAAAATCAGCAACTTAATTAGCATTTTTAACCTCTTCAGTCCCTGAGTACCTGAATAGGTACATAAGTTTTGTCCCATTTTATTAATGATACTCAAATATAAATGAAATTTCGATATAAGAATAATATGTTTCGAATTCTAAGATTCGAGCTAATCAAAATAAAACAAAAATCTCGCTCTGAAGTCAAATGAGAGAAGAAATAATTCAGCGATAATTAAAAATACTGTAATAATCGCCAGTAGCGAAGAGGTTAAATCACAACTATCTTCTTTAAATTATATTTATGATTAATAATAAATCAAAGAGTAGAATTGAAGTAATACACAGGAAATATAAAAACACTAATTTCATTAGAAAAAATGACAAAGCCTCTGCACAAACCAAGATTCTTAATGTTATGTCAAAAGATGGGACTCGTATAAACTCTAACTATTAACTTATCAGTATAGATGTTTTTTTCCTTTTAACAGGGGAAATTGATATGGTTTGTTAAAAAAGAAAAAAAAATAGTTTTACTTTTACATTTTTGTATTTTGGAAACATCTTTTCCCTTAAGATTTTCTATTACTGAACTACCATTAGTTTTTAATGTGTCTAGCTAAATTTTAAAAAGCAATATTAATCAATGTATTTTTTTCAATATTAATTAATGATTCTGTAATAATATTGATCTAAAAATGTTTATTGATTTAAAAATTACTTTAAATTCGAGGTGAAAGACATTGCAGCTGTAGGCCTCAAAACAATCTCAACTTCAATGGACTGTTAAGTGATTACCTAAATTTTCTATGTACTTTGTCAGCTTAAAAAGACAACCTTACATACTGTACTTACATATTATTAAAGAGGTAAATAAATATAAAATGTAGAATAATAAGTCTAAATGCAGAGATTGAACTTTAAATTAAAAACAATAAACAATGTCAATAGACTATATCTCATCTGAAAATGAAAAATAACGATTTAAGAAAACAATAGAATAAAGTTACTTCAGATAATAGCACATACAGCAACATGATTACCTTTTTTTCTGTAAAATTTTTTGAAAAAGCTCTTCTAAGCTTATCTCTTAAATCATACTTTTTACAAAAAAATTTAACTAAACATAAATGGAATGTCCTCGGGCGCAAATTTTTAATTTTTTTAATCTAAAAGTACTGAAAGATTCTAAGCACCAGATTCACTTGCATACAGAACAAGAATCTTCGAAAATGTATTTTAATGCTCAATTAGTTAAATAAAAAATGTTAAAGTTCAGCAATAAATTCTTGAGAAATTTCCTAAACTAAAATCTACCTGGGCGTCTCTACATATCGAATGACGTAAATTCACGAGTCATTCAATGTGAATCATTCGCTTGGCGTAACTCGCTTTTCAATTTGGAAACTGATTATTGAAGTTTGTGATTATTTCTAACAAATAACTTCTTCAAATGTAAATTTTTTATAGGCCATTTCCTCCAGCATCAACAAACAACTCAACTTCTAGCTGTGGTAGGCAGAAACACAACGGAACCAGCATTTAAAACTATGGCGCTAGCGGAACATAATTATTCCAAATTACCATTAATTTTATCTGCTTACGCAGAAAAGTTAGATGAGGTATCTAAGAACAGATACAGCGAAAAACTAACTATTCTGTTGCCGAATGGGAGTATTTTTTATCTTCCCGACCCATATTTAATTAAAAAAATAGATTGGCGAAATGAAATGTCCGCATGGCCAAATATTACTGCGGCCAAAATAACAACTTATTTAACAAATTGCCCCGGTTTGAATACAAAATCGGTGGCTGCTTATGATTTTGTTGTTTCTGGTGAGTAAAAGTTTTACATTTTTTTCCCCACCAATTACTGGTACCTATTTCAATAAATCATTTAGTAATAGATGCTGGGTTTGATAAATTGTCTGCTTTTGATGTTACTGCTAAAAATAAGGCTTAAAATCGAAATTTTAAAATCTGAAAGTGCTATTTAAAGTCCAGTTCGAAAATTAGTTAAAAAGTTCAGTTTAAAAGTATCATTTGGAATCCGAAATATGTCTATCGGGCTCCCTTTTTTATATCTGAATGTACAACCGATCGCACAACAACTTGTTACCATGGCTAAAACTACAGGAAATAATATATATATATGTATAAAATTAAAAGGAAAAACGATGATAACGAAAAATGCAATGCTGTACAATGTATAGTGATTCGTAGAGTCCGTTTGTTTTGCCTACCGCCAGTTGCTCTTTAAATCTTGTGACGTCACGAGGAAATCGTCTATACTTTTATGAGCCACTTTTTTTAATGATTCTTTGTAACTAAGTGATTTGTTAAATTATTCAAATGATCAATTTAATTTTGTGACACTGCATGTGGAATCAACACTTAGATTTTCCTGGATATGTACATATATATATATTAATAAAAATTAGGGATGCACCGAATAGTGATTTCGGCAGAATACCGAATATTCGACCCACACGTGAAACAAATACCGAATATTAAGCAACCGAATTGTCACTATTAGACTGAATATTGCATATTCGACTGGCTAGATGCTTTTTTTATTTCAAAGTTCATGTGTAGTAAAATGTTACTGTTTAAAACAATTTTACATAAATAAAACTGACATTTTGATAAATAATAATTTGTGTTATGTTAACTTTATACTAAAAAATCCCCGCTTTTTTATTTAGAAGGAAAATTGTGTGACTTTTTAAGTTAAATTTTAAATTCTATGGCCTTTTCTATAACTTAAAACAAACATTTCAAAATAAAAAGAGAAAAAAAAAATAAAAGTAGAAATTTAAAAGTTCGTATACTGTTTATATGTCAGGAAGAAATTAGTGTAAAATCAAATAATGGCAACTCAATAAAAAAAACTTTTTTTTTTATTAAGCAAAGAACTTTTTAAATGCATCCTAAATCGGTGTCTGGAGTAGACTATCATTTAAAAATATTGCATATATTCAGGTTGTTCATAAAATCTTGCAACAAATTTTCATTGGGGATAATATGATCAATACAAACATTTTTATTTCTTTTTTAACAATATCTCAATCCAATTATTTCATCAACATTACAATACATTCACACAAATAGTATACTGGTTGTGAAACAGAATTTTTATTCACAACTTTATCAACAAAGAAGGTATTATAACAAGATTTGCTTTCTATTAATTTTGTTTGTATTAAAAAATGTGATAATACCCTGAAAATGATTGAATTTTGGCCAGTGACACAGTATAAGTAGCACAAAGTGGATTTTGAATAAAGGACTGTCTATCTCATATGAATGTGAAAAATAACACTAGTAAGTCTTGATTATGTCCACTATATGTATTCTACATAAAAATATAAGAATTTGTACTATAAAAAACATTTTGCTTCTAAGACATTGTACATTAACAAAAGCATTTAAAATATATTAAAACATTTTTATTTACATGTTTCAACTCATAATAGAATCATTCTCAGAATGTAAATAGAAAAATAAAAATTATACAAATACAATGAATGTGAAAAATGGAATAAAGAATTATTGAAAATAAATAAACTAGCAAAAGCCATGCTTTGTTTGGATTCGCGAAGCATTATTTTATAAAACAGATATTTGAAAGTAAAAATATTTTTTAATATTATTTTTGCATCTTTATTAAACAAAAACGTTATTTTATGTTTTGGTGCATTTTAATTTTTTATTTATGTTGTAAGACTGGCATAATAAAATATTTTCGAAGCAAACTTTTACAAAATATTTTTAAATTTTCAACTAAAAGCTCTTTTAAAGATGTTTTTACAATTTCCAGTAACCACTGGTGTTTTTTAAAGTTGCTTGAAATATGCATGTTTCCAATCTTTATAATTAACATCAAATAATCTTTGATAGCTATTTTAGAATAAATATATTTGAAGAGAGCTTGAAGAAAGTTACTTCGTCAAAATCCTATTCTCTGGTAAAACATTTGAAATCTGCTCTTGTTGATACTATGATTTTTTAACGGTAAAAGTTTTTTTTTTTTTCTAATTTCTTCAATTTTATACATGTTAGCGTATCAGAATTTTTGATATTGTAGAATTTTTCGTAAGGAAAATTTCTACTGAATGCTTAATTTTGAAAGATTTTCACTCTCGACAACGTTACGTATGTTTTTAAGTCAACTGGTGTCTATATATCCTCAATATATACAACTGCTTCATCTAACCTTGGGATTTATGAATTATAACAGCAAAAGCTAACTGCAGAAGAAATTCTTTCCTTGAGCAATTTATGCTTCCATTTTTCCAGAATTTAATTATTGGGGGAATTGGTACGCACCAATTCTTATAAGTTAAATTACTGTAGTATTCAAATTTATCCATGATTATTCACGATATCTGGTCTGGTGGCTTGTGATTTTCTTTAATACGTGCAACAAAGTCTAAAGTCCCGTTCACTAAACCTTTTTCGGTCCACAAATAAGAACGTAAGATTACTTTAGATCCAAATGATAAAGTAAGAAATGGTTAAAGTCAATTTGTCATTTCTGAATCGGCCAACTTTGCTTTAGTACATTTATAAAGAGCTTGAATTTAGGCAACAACTTTACGCTTCAATTCTTTTAATTTTTCATTTATATAACAAATTTAACAATTAATTTTATTTGTTTACAATTCTTTTTTTGCCACTTTAGAAAAAAAAAAAAAAAAAAAAAAAAAGAAAGAAATCCACAATGCAATTTTTTTAAAAATGTTTAAGTGTCATCTGTGCAAACGATTTTGCTGAATAATGAAAACATATTTTATTTATTAAATTAATCATGATTCTATATATAATTATTTACTCCATGATTTATGTTTTTTTCTGAAAATATAAGGGTTTCATTTTTTATTTATTTGCTAAAATGCATCCGTATTGGAAATGCATGTAAAATAAATTAATTAAAATAATATATTTTTTAAAGTTTTACTGTAAAAAAAAATTATATTGTGCAAATCTACAGATCATAATTTATTTTTATGTTTAATTTGAAGTTAAAATATTGAATAGTTTTTTTGTAAAGTGTACGAAAAATGTAATTTGAGTGGCCTAGTAGAGGATTCGCTTCGCTCATCCTAATTAATGTATCCCGCAGTTTTTAGTTTGATATTGTCCTTGGTCTAGTTAAATAATTATTGAACATAAATAAATTAAATTTATCACATGCTTTTTAATTTGATATTGTCCTTGGTCTACCAAGAACCATACCATAGACCAAGGACAATATCAAATTAAAAAGCGCATGATACATTTAATTTATTTATTTTCAATAATTATTTAACTAGACAAAGGACAATATCAAATTAAAAACTGTGTGATACATTTAAGTTAATTATTTTCAATAATTCTTTATTCTGTTTTTCACATTCATTGTATTTGTAATTTTTATTTGCTATTTACATTCTGAGGATAAATATTGAGGATAAAAATTAATATTGAGTTGAAACATGTAAATAAAAATGTTTTAATATATTTTAAATGTTTTTCTTAATTTACAATGTCTTAGAAGCAAAATGTTTTTTATAATGTAAATTCTTATATTTTTATGTAGAATATATATTATTAGTATTATGATATATGTCTACCTCATAGTTCTTTAGCTATGAAGCAGTATTTTCAGCATCACTTCTCATCATATCATATTTATCAGAAATCAAAGCAAGTCAGTCGAAAATATATTTTTGATATTTCCATCATTGTTAAAGTAACTAACAAAAATACAATTTAGATACTGAATGAGATGAGATGCAGGTCTGACTTAATGAGTGGATTATGGTTTGCTGAACAAAAATTGTCAGTCTTGATACCAATTATCAACCTTGAAAGTTTTATTATTTTATTTAGAAACTCTAATTTGTGAAAAAGCAAGATTCAAGAATATTTAATAAACAAAAATTAGGAACTTGCATTTGTACATCATTCCTATGGAAATGAATGAACTAATTGATCTTCTCCATTAACCATCATTTTAATTCCCTTCATGGTTAATTTTCTTAAGTTATAACTTTATAAACAGCAAATAAATAATCTAAAAACATTTATCAATATACTTCATTTCAATAGGTTTTTGCTACTAATTATTTTAATGTAATTTATAGTGGACAGTTGAAAGTAGAAATGATGAAAAGTTTTTAAAAATGAGTTTTGAAATGATTTTTTATGGTATTTAGAAGGCCAAATACAGTTGAACCTCGAAAATCCAGACCTCCAAATTCCGGAAATCTCTAAAATCCGGACATTTTTCCGATTTCAGTTTTATTAATTTTTAAAATAAGACGTAGCTGTAATTTTCATCAACTGCAGTTAAATTCTGATAACTATACTAAAAAAATATATATAGATATATTCTGGTTAATATTGTAATCACTTGCCGTTAATTAAAGACTTTATTATTACAAAAATTAAAAAGCGTTCAACAAAATTTACAGTAATGAATCATGATGAAATGAATGAATCGTTGAATTAATCATAAATTTTGATACTTGAAAAAATTTGGGTTAAAAAAAAAAAACGTAAATTCTGTCGAAAAAATGCAGAAAAACGGAGAAATTTGTAAAAAAAAGAAAGCCAAAACAAACATGAAATCAATTAAAAAATCTTGAAAAAACGCACATTTCATCAAAGATTCATGATTCATTCTTTTCATAATGATTCGTTTCACTCTCAATCGTCTTTGAGAATCGGGAGGGAGGACGCTTTCTCGGGAATTTTTGAAAATTTCAAATTCTTTATAAAGTGAAGAGGGGGCGTTGCCGAGCCAGCGGCTTGGTTGGTAGCGTCAGCTCCTCCCACACCGCTGGACCCTGGTTCGAATCCAGCTAGCGGCATGGATGTCTTGTGTTGTCCCTGTGATGTGTATTAAATGTATGTACTGTATTTCATGTAATAATAAAGTGTTCTGTATTGGTTTCTGTGTATTAAGGATCATTCGAGGTAACAGCCATTGTAGCTCCTAGACCTCAAAGCATTGTAAACCCAAACCCAAAGAGGGGGCGTTTGATCGGGAAGAGCGGATTAACGGGATTTTACAGTATTATATAGCCATAAATTTTTTTTTAATAAACCTCCAAAATCCGGAATCGCTGTGGTCCCGACAGTTCCGAATTTTCGAGGTTCAACTGTAGTTTCATATTCAGCTTAGGCGAGTAGTATGTTATTTGCCCTAACCGAATATCTAATAATTTTGCTGAATACTGAAAATATGATGGATATTCTGTACATTCTTAATAAAAATCATGCCTATTTTATTGAATATAAATTTTAGAAGAAATTCGCAAACAACATAAATAAAGAGTCACTCATTGCTTACCAGATTATTTTAATAATTTCATCGAACACTGCTGAATCTTTTATTAATCCTTGATTATCTGCTGTTCTTTGAAGGCGACTGGCTCTATAAGAATTCAGTTAAGTATGAATTACCAAATATTAACAGAAATTGATTTATTTTTATGGCAAGTATGTAAATCGAATATAAGTTTTTGAAGGAGTGTTAAAATGAGGTTTCCCTTTATCTTCACCCTTTGGTCATAATGCCATTTTGGTGTCTGAAATGTCTAATACAGTACAGGATGCACAGCTTGGTACCAGAGGTGGTGCGGATCTTAGAAATTTGTGGATTTCTGGACATTGCTTTGTTTTTATGTTTTAAACAGTAATTTGAAAGTAATTAATAATGCAATCAAAACTATAGTGAATTTTTAAATATAATAAAATATTAAAATAAGTAATAAACTAAAATAATAAAAAATTAGATAAATTTAAAAATGATTAAAGCATCAAAAGCAAAGGTCAAGTTAATAATCATTAATGTATGATTAAATATTCCCTACAAAGATGAAATGTATTTTTTCTAAATTATTCAATGAAACTTGCTTCATGAAGGTAGATTTCTAATTCACATCAAAATCATAAATAAGGAAGTTTCACTTCAGGTTTAGTGATAATAAGAAAAGCTAGCTTGATAAATATATTTGATAAGAAGATTGTGATTACCAGTGACAGCAAAAATAACTCAATTTTTTTCAGAAATAAATTTATTCTTCCTTCATGAAAAAAAAAATGATTTCAGTATTATTAGCAAAAGTTACAAATTAAAAAATATATGGAATTGATATAAATCTAAAAAAAGTTAAATTTTGTCGCTATACTAAACTGAACTTTTCAATGTTTACATCTGTAAATTATGTGTGGATTTTAGAGTTGTGGATTCGAGAGTTGCAGATTTGAAGGAGAGCACTGTATTTCAACTTGCTAAAAATTTGAAAGAAATTAATCAACTTAGTGGCATAGGAACTTTGAAAAATAGGGGCAGCCGAAGCATCAGTGCTGTGCAAAAGGGAGTTGGGGGTCGCCTGGGCATGTAATTTTAAGGGGTGCCAAATTTATACTACCAACACCATTTTTTGGTTTGCCAGAAGAAAAAGTTGGGGGAAGGCGCTGCCAAATTGCACCTTTCTCACGGGTGCAGTTTTCTCTTTGCACATCCCTACAGAGCATATTGTCAAAAGCTAGTTTTGAAGATAATTTCATTAAATTCATTTCGATGGATTTCATTTGTTGCACTTTTCACAAACAAGAGTGTAAAATAGAAGCATATCAAAAGATCGGCAAATTTTTAATCCAGTTTAAATAATTTTTATTTGGTGTACTTAATGACACTTAATTTTTGGATGTTCCCATATACAATATTCAAATTTCAAGCTTCTCCCACTCACGTTTATCAAAAGTTAAAGATTTTTTCTGTTGATTTGCTTAGAAATCTCTACAAATCTCTTACAAATCAGTTTTAAAGGCTTCCTCTTTATAAATATGCAATAGCATCAAGTGATTGAGTCTGTCTTGACCCATTGTTTGATGGCGGTATGTCTGTTAGAAGAAAAGAATTGAAAGTACCTACTCTGAGCATTCACTAATGATACTGGAATAACCAATATAAATTCTGCCAAAAGGTAAACTTCAGAAAATATTTTTTTTACTAATTCTTGCGATGACATCATTTTAATTATGATTGACAACACATTTCTGTCAGTTCTGTTCAGACTAGTGTTGATAGAAATGTCAACTTTGCAGAAAGTTTGTCAAATAAAAGTCGCCAGCATGTATTCTAAGCTTTTGTTTCATATCTTCTGACATGATTGAAGCTGTATCCATGAATCTGGATTCGATCTTTATGAGAGAGTCAAAAGTTTTTGATTAAATTGTTTTATTAGTTCTTGGTAGTAAGGTTCAGTGTCTCGCTGAAAATTCTCAATTTTTCTTATTGTTCGAATTGGGATTTGTGTGATGGGAGCGATGGCTTGTCTGCTCATATCTTATTAAAACTATCTTTAGTTTGGAGATTTTTATCCTCGGTTTTTATTTTTTAATTTCTTCCAGGGGAGCTGAGTCTGCCTGAAATATTCCAGGGAGAATCACAGTTCAACGGTTCCTACAGCTATGGGTCAACTTATTTAAGAGATACAATTTTTTTTTTACAATGGAAAAAAAGTTTTTTTTTCATTCTTTTATTAGCTTATCTTGCAATGCAAACTTGTTGACACATTAACAGAGCCTTTTTTTTACTTAAAAGAATAGAATTTAAATATATTTTTCTCATGCAGAAAAATGAGAAAAAAGAATAATAGACTTTTTTTTTCAGGGGGGGGGGGACGAGTTATATGAGAGTTTTCACTTTTTCTTATTTTTAACAACATAACCTAAGTAAGTTGATCAGGTTATAAATGAATATATATGGTAGATAATTTAATGGAAAAAATAAACTATATTCAAACATAAATGTGCTAAAATATTAATTAAAATATAAATTGCACCAAAATTTTAAAAAATAAACTCAGTCTGAAAAAAAAAAAAAGAATTTTTCTATAAAGGCAAAAGTTTTTTATTCTTTAATAATAATAAAATTATGCATTTTTTTAAATGCATAACAAAACATTAGAAAAACAAACCTAAGGAGAAGATATAGTTCCGGCTCAACTGAGATAAATAAACAAAAACAAACTACACATTGCTCTCTCAGTTTTCTTTTGGTTTTTTTTTCTGTTGAGTGCCTTTCTGTGGAATGATCTAATTTTCTAATAGCTTAGTTTAATAAAAAATTGTAACACAGCCTAATTTACTACTAAAGCAACTAGCTAAAAATCTGAACAAAATTGTCAAATATTTAAATGGTGACAGCAATTTTTTTTTCTTTTTTTACAATAAGAAAAAACAAGCCTTTTCTTATCATTTTTTCTTTCGATTATATTTTCTGTTTGTTTACAGGGTATTTTTTCCAGCACTCAAACAATTCAAGCTTGCAGATACTTTCATGAAATAATATTTGAATAGTTTGATGTTTTTGTTTATTTTAAGAGTCCTTTAGTAGATTTTTTACGTCAAAAATTTATGAAATGCATCTTATCATATACCAATTAATTTCTGCGAATAGACATTAATTTTGAGAGTTAGTATTGAGGAAATTTTCCAGAAAACTTCATTTATAATCAGTTCCTCCCACTTTTGCCAATATTTCAAGAAGTTAAATTGAGAGGGGAAGAGAAGCTTGGGTCTTATTTCCCGAATTTCAGGATAACTTTATGTAAAATTTAAAATATCGCTGAAAAGCGCAAAGGGATGAATTATAAAATAAGATTAAAAGAATAATATATATATATATATATACATACACATCACTATTTTGTCCAGCTCTATTTCTATCGATGAAATTTGACAGCTTCCATCAGTTGTTTTCTGATAACTTTAAACTCACAAATCTGTATTGCCACTAATCCGAATTGCCACTAACTTTATTTAATGGTGCTAGTCACTCAGCAGCCAAATTCCTCTTCGTAATGTTAAATTGATGTGTGTTTGGTGAATTCTTATATTCAAAATATCCCTTTAAGGAATTACTATTTTTAAGTTCTTTTTTTTTTTTAAGTGTTCTCTTCTTAAAAGATGTCTCTTTTTTCTTAGTTTTCAAAATATTTCTAAAATTTATGCATACATTTATATGAACTGTTAAAGTTTACTTCTAGTTCGTTCATTTTTAAAACGTAAAATATTAAATTGAATATAAATTTTAGAAATATTTTGAAAACTAAGAAAGAAAGCGACATCCTTTAAGAAGAGAACACAATGAAAAAAGAATTTAAAAATATGAATTCCTTAAGGAGATAAGTTGTCTATAACAACGCACCAAACACCCATAGACTTAAAATTACTGAAGGGAATTTGGCCGCACAGTGACTAGCAACCTTAACTGCCCGCCGCAGATCAAAATTTTGGCCATTTGATTCAATACACATATAAAATGTGACTATGCAACAATCCAATAATTAAGCATATAAGAGAATGCAAACATGGCTATTTTATAGGTGATTCTGAGTTTTTAAAAAATGTTCTAGAAGGTTATTCCAGAGAAGTGTGTGTGTGGGGGAGGGGCAGAATCCTTTGTTCCCGTGTCGTTATGGGATGAGATGAGACAAGCACTGTTATAAGTTAAAGGATGAAAAAGAAAATAGCATAAAAAAAATAAATTAAGAACAAGAAGGGAGAAACAAAATGACTGTTTTGGCACAAACACGGTTAAAATAATCCATTATTTATAGCAGATATTCTCGTTCGGCAAGACTGGTGCAAGATTATAAGTCTCCACATATGTGACAATTTTCTAGATTTATTGAAATGGCACAAACATTTTTTTCAAAAGTAAATTTTACTTAATGAATGCATTAAAATAAGTCTGACATAGAAACAAGACATATTATATAATATATATATAAATTTCCTGTATATGTTCCAATTGAAAAAATAAAAGGCTATATAATATGGTACTACTTGGTAAACCCATCAACCAAAAAACTATCACCCAACTATTCCAAAGATTACATGCCAATAAATGCCATCATCAACAGACGTTACATTCATTTGACATTAATTATGAGACACTAGCTTGTTTTGTCATCAAGTGATTTTTAATTCAACTTTTTACGTTTATTTTTGATTATATTTTAAAAATGTATTTATTCTTCCGTTATTTAAAATAAAAATTAGGTCAATATATATAATTTGACGATTTGTATAGTTTGGCAAAATTAGTCAACAGGATAAACAATTAGCACCCATAATACTAAATAAGTGGTATTACATAACACATACTTCCGCAACTATATTTAATGTGGGAACTACATAAGATTAAATATGATATTACGAAGAAAATAAAATGTTCTAAGTAACAACATTGTTGGTACAGTGTAACTTCTTAGCATGAGAATAGACAAGTACCATTTTTCTAAATGCAAGGATACAATAAAACACTGTTTTTTTCTTTTTTAAATCTTTGCAACACCATCACTTATTAGCAGCAGATCTAATATAATGAAGACACTGGAATTTCAGATCCTTGGTTTCATAAATTGTGTGACACTTTAAGTAATTTTTTATAAAATCTATATAAAAACTTCAGTATGCGATCGATGATTTAAAAAATATTTATTTTCAATAGGATAGAATACAAATTTATCTGTGAGCAACACAATGTTTTAGATTTAACCGATAATAAAAATTTAAACGAATTTACTATTTTAAATTTAAAGTTGAACGTTGTTCAACTGACTGATTACAAATAAATAAAATTATCTGTTGTAAATAAAACATTTAATTAAAGGTTTAAATGAGTACGAGCAGAATAAAAGCTGCAACTCATGAAATTTCCTGTAGTCACATTATCAAACTGCAAGTTGTAGAATTTTAGTTGAAGAGCAACAAAAAAAAAACCACCTTAGCAATAACTTATTTTAGTAAAATCATAAGTTCATGCTAAGGTGGCATCGTTAAGTAATTAATAGAGATCAATAAATTCGTATTTTTAAGTTACCTGATATTTATGGACAGGGCAACTAAAGACGCCAATACATGAATGAATCATGAATTCTTATATTATAATTCAATTAAAATAAATCATTTATTGACCCCGGGAATAGTGAATTGCCGTGATTAATTAAACTGCTGAAATAGCAATAATACTAGCATCTTTTTTTATCCCTTATTTAAAACTGCTTATCACACAGACATTAACAGAAACAAGCTTCACAAAGAATCTATGTTAGATTTTAGTGAGTCATTCAAAATTAAGTTACGTAAATTTAATACGCAAGGGTATATTTGAAAGCAACATTTGCCAATTTTTATTAATGATTTCTGTTCTTTATTTATAAATAAATGTATTGTTTTATTAGTTAAAAATTTTCTGTTTCAGTTTGTTTATCGATTGATTCATTGTGCACGGTTCATTTAATCTTCTTTTCTGATTCATTGTGTTGGCGTCTCAGTGGGTTAATCTGTTACAAAACTGCAATATGGCTAAAACTTTTTCTTTTTTTTTATCCCGGGTCGAAATAATAGTTACCACGCGGCTATTAAACAAGCTTTAACAAGGAATTTAAGCAAGATTTTTATGAGTTTCCAAAATAAAATTGCATCCAATATTTAAACGGAAATATTCATTGAATCATTTTTAATGAATGGCCCATGAATCATTCATTGTGTTGGCGTCTGTACTAATATAGACAAAATGGCTATACTTAGTTTGTAACAGTGGATATGTTTTAATCAATTTACTGACCCTACTTCGTTACTGAAATAAATTAATGGTAAGATATATTTCTTTCGTTATTCTTCCACTGAAAATTCTACAACTTGTGGTTTGATCGAATGATGGCACAAAATTTTATGTATCCTAATTTTCATTATTGCTATCATTTTTAGTCATTAGAAATATATCGCACTCTTAATCGAATATTTTGTTAGCCGAATAGTAATCATCAGGCCGAATACTTTATTATTTTAGAGTATGAAGATATTAAACAATTGAAATTTACATAATATTTAAAACAGATACTTTCATTTACAGAAATACGATTTTTTTCCATAGAGTAAAATACCCTATAATTAACTAACATTTTCTATAACTAAAATACACTAAAAAAACTATAATTTTGCAATATATTTTCTGGCAACTTATTCACTGATTCGTTTACACAACCTTTTTTTTTTTTTTTTTTTTTTTTTTGTATAAATTATTTATTTTAATACCATTTATTTATTTTATTATAGGAGAAGAAGTAAATTGTGTATAAAAAACAATCATAATACATATACATACACACGCGTGTTTATATATACACCTGTAAATATAGAATTATAATTATATAAATGTGGGTTATTCTCTGCAATAGTGCAAAAAGTGTTTGCCAGCCATATAAATGCTCTAAATTTCATTTTATTTTTATTTATTTATACTTTTATTAGAAGGTCTAAAGTTTGTTTATTAGGGGCAGGGCGTAAAATTTAAAAATAAACAAATTTAATTATAATTAAAAATGTAAGATATATCATGCAAATGTCATTCCTTCACCTCTCCCCTACCCATACTACCATACTTTACTGCCTGATTTTTTCCATTAAGAAATAAAAATAAGAAAAACACCCTAAGCAAAATAAAGTGCTTAATTGGTACCTTACAAAAAATAATAAAAATATTATTTTTTAATATAATTATGTAGTCTACTCAATCAATTATATGTCTCCCCATGTTAGACCATCACTCCCTCACACCTTGCTATTATCGCAAATATCGTATCACTAAAGATGATCAGCAGTCTAGCATTCTTCACAGGTAGGAAGCTAATTTGAGTACTTGTCAGTCCAGCAACATAAATTGGTGGTATAAGTTTTTGTTAATTTTCTAGAAATTTTTTTCAATCAGAAAATCGGCGAGCATTTTTATTAGCGGTCATTCCCTCACACAGAATGCTAAATTTTTAGCAATTTTCAAACATTTGTTTTATCATACATTATATATTATGTGTTATTCTTTAAGGAATCAGTTCGGTTTTTTCCATAATTTTGCATTTTTCATGACAATTAGTAAAAAATCTTAATTTTATCATTCCCTCACATTTATTGTTATGAGTTAATGATAAAGTGAATGGGGAATATGTACTTTTGTTTAAAATTTTATAACGATTTCTGCTGCTAATAAAATCTTCAACAATTGACCAATTACTAGCAATTTATCCAATTTTTATGAAAATTTACCTATGTAACATTCAAGTCAGACTGCTTGATCAAATTTGCAGTAGTGTAGAGAATAACCCATATATATAAACACATGTAACCATTCATTAAGATTGTGCATAGCTGTCATAGCTATTTACCTCGTTTGTCAATAAATCTCAATTTATAAAGACAAAATTGTGTGGAGTAACAAATAGCAATAAAAAAAAATCTGAAGACCTTTATAATAGAAAAGTACAAATTTTTTAAAATTAATCAGCTCAATTTGTCAATAAATTATGAACATTGTAATAATTCTAAGTAAAATTTTAAGCATCTATTTTACTGTATATAATCAATTTTAAAATTAGTAGTAATTATTTACAATTTTATAAGCAATTTAAATTTTTTTTATAATGAATTATTTTGAACAATACAAGGTTAAATATTTTAAAATTATACTATAAAATCTTGATTCAGTAATATATTTAATTGTACTACATTTTTCGGATAAAAATGATAATTGCAGTAGTTTACACTTTATATGCAATTTATACATACAATTTATTTTGTTTAAGTTGTATAAATTTGTAATTAATATGAATTTTATGTGCTTTTGATATTTTCGTTCCATTAAAGTAAAAGAAAATTATCCGACTTTTAATTTTAAAATTAATTGCAATAGTTTGCCGTGTTTTACATGTTTTCAACTATGCTATACAGAATGTTCTAAATTTCAATCAACATTTTAAAGAGGATTGATAGAAATCATCACGAGGTTGAAAAAGCACCATCTGAGTTGTCACCAGTGAAGGGAGGGTTGTATGCTGTTGGAGTCTCCATTATTTGTGAGCTTGGGAAGTCTAGATTTTTGAAGACCATTTAAAAAAAAAAAAAAAAAGTAAAGGGTATATGATTTCTTTTTGTTTTGGTGATTTATTGAATGTAAACAAGCTAAATAATCAAAATTAAAAAAAGTAAGCAGCTGGACTCAGTCTGCCATCGTGTGTATCTAATTTATGAAAATATCGTACCTCCACCACTTGAATTTCTTTATTATTGTCCATCAATAGTTGATCGATATTGTTTATTTACTTTAAAACTGTGTTCCTTACCAGGGTTCATAAATATCATTATATTTTCGATACATTATGGGATATTTTCAAAAGAGTCAACCACTGCTGATAATAAATATTTCAAGCATAACGCAAATTAGAAACTTGCACTTAATATTAAAACTTTTAATCAAACAACATATTAAATCAAACTGTAACACACGCCTACTCATTCCAAAAAATAAATAAATAAAAGACTGATTGCATCACATAACCTGAGCTCTGCTGAATTAACCACTTAACCGTCTGCCCCGAGTTAAATCGGGGGTAAAAGCACTATTTCCCCATACCCTTCGCCGGTTAAGTGGTTAAAAATGTAGCTGTAGTATTTTTTGTTTTAAAAAAATGTGCTAACACTATACTTCTATTAGAAAAGATTTATTCGAAGTTATCTTCAAAATTCGAAGTTGGCTGTGAACAGTTAAGGCTCCTATATAACGGGCTGAATCACGACTCCATTAAGTTTCCAAAATGGTTGCCTGATTTGGCGTCTTATCGCGTAGATGGTGAGGCGAGTAATTTTAGTTTCTCAATCTCTCACGGGAAAATATAAGAATAAGAACCGGTTTGTTGTATACAAGTGATTAGGTTGGCGGGATATTTGGCGAAGTTCTCCAATCCAGATCTATTCTTTTAAATATTTATACACAAATTATTCCCTTTTTTTCTATTTATATGGAATTTAAATCAGGGTTGGCAAGTTTCTGCCGGGGTGGTTAAAACCAGCGGTAGAAACCGGTTAAAACCAGCATGGCAGAAACTGGTTTCTGCCAGTAAGTGGCAAAAACTGGCAGAAACTAAGAAAAAGTACTAAATAAGAACTTTACTCAGCAATGATTCATAATTCACACTTACATTTGATATGTAAACCATTGAGCTAAAAATTAAAACATAAGATTATGAATGTTATTCAAAGTATCAAAGTTCTGAATGTAAGAAAAGTTTGAAAAAATTCTTTCGAGGCCAGCATTACTTGCTGGCAATGTCATGATTAAGGATGCAAAATTTGCAAAATCTTCATTTGTTTTGTAAGTGAGATAAAAAAAAAAAATCAGATTTATTTTTTTGAATACTGTATTTAAATGAAATCTTTTCAAAACCCAAAGAATTAATGGATCCACATATCACTATAACAATTCTATGAGAGAGTTTTTTAATTACTTATTTATTATGTTATTATTAAATCATGTTAGATTACAGAAAAATATTTTGAGTAAATATATTTTGTTTTTCTTTTCAGTGCTTTATTTTAAAATAAGCATTGCATATAATTTTCTATTTTGGTTTTTAAACTGAGATTTTAAAATAATTGTTTAAACATAAATTACATATGCATATGTAACAAAAAAAAAAAAAAAATGTTACATTACTCATTTTTTAAAAATCAAATTTTTTTTTTAATTAAAACTATCCACAATATTTTATTTGTGTGCATATATTTATTCTGAATTATTTAAGTACTAATTATTTAAGGATGAACTACTTAATAAATTTAATATTACTAAAAAAAAAAATTCAGAGATTATGTCACAGAATGTCTTTATGCCAGTTGTTGCCAGTTTCTGCCGGTTAAAACCAGTTATAACCACTTTCTGCCGGCAAAAACCCAACCCTGATTTAAATGCTCTAAACCCATTCCTGAACAGGTCAGAATAATTTTCTGCTAAACAACCGTCCATTTTCAACGATTTTGTAGCTTTAAAGTCATTCAAAGGTTTCTCGCCCCATAGGAATCAATGGGAAACAAACGGTAACTGGGAAACAAGATGCTTGATGATTCACCCTGAGTTATAGGAGCCCTATGAACAGTGAGCCTAAGTCTTGTTTTGGCAGTGTGCAACTAGAATTATGTAAAAAATGCTGATTTGTTAATATTTTATGTTTGTTTACTGTGTTATGTGCTATGTATGAAGAAATAAATAATTTTTTTTAGAAGGTCATCATCCCAAGAATTTATATTTAGATAAGTGAAGCTTCTTTTTCTTGTAAATAAGTAATATCAGCCTGGCAAAACAACATATTTTTTAGCTTAAAAGAGAATCAACTAATTGAAAACAGAAACAATTTTTTTTATGCCCTTACATGAAGTTTTAAAAAAAGAAAAATATATAGAACTCAGTGTTAGCTATCAAGAAATGAGAAATTTATAAAACAGTTTTCTTATAAAATATTTTATAACTGAATTCACATATCTTAAGTTTTTCTTGTTGAATCAAATAAAAGCAACATTTCACGTTAGATCTCTAAAAATAAAATAAAACGATCTAATGAAAAGATATCCTCATGCCACAAACAAAAACTGTACTAAGTGTTGTTATGAAATTTCTTCAAAATGGTAGCAATTGGATTAATTCCATTGTTTCAGAGGAGTAATAGGTTTTATTTATTGATAATATCTTTTAAGATAACATTTTCTCATTTTAGTTAATAATAACTTTTTTCAATAATGTGAACAGAAATTTAAGCCATGTTTTAAAAAACACGCACTTTCTTTCATGAAGATGTTACTATTGGATACTTTTTCACTCTGCCAATATTGTGTTTGAGACACAAGGCAAGATGCTTCAGTGAGTGAACAAGTTGGAAATTGCACATAAAGCATAGCAAATGAGGTGTGTTTGTATGGTAACGAAGTTTTAAAAATATTACTCTCATACATCAATCACATAAAATTGTAAATAGTTAATTACAATTAAAATGCGCAAGAAACAATGTTTGCCCTATACCCTTATGTAATGGAATACTTTTGTGTGGCCTTGTAAATCTATAACAAAAGTTCTTTGCACCACAGATTATGCAAAATGTATATTATAATGTGTATTTTGTACATGCATATCAATTTTATTACAGTGAAACTTGTTTAAGATATGCCCGCTTAATATACGAATTATCTTTGGTCCCTATTAAATCTGTGTAAAATAACCCACTTAATATACATGCGCATAAGATACGATGCCACTTAATATATGAAGAAAATTGGTCCCTTGATGTCAAAAAACTTGCTTAATATACAAAACGGTGCTTATGTAATCTGTTTATCAAGTGTCTTTAGGACAGAATATGTAAAATCTTATTTATTTTTCATAAGATACTATATTTATACCTTTTTCTCCTAAAATATGTTATTTTCCACTACTTTTGCACACTGACTTCTGATTGGCTCCCTGTTTTTCTACAAAAACAACTATTGCTTTTATTTCTTTTACCATCACACTTCCTACGGAGCAGTGGATGGATACGAAATTTCATTGGTTTCTCTCTCTCCTGATTGGATGAGAAAGTTGTTGATAAAATATGTCTATATTTTTTATGCTTTTTATTTTTTGTGTCGCTTATCTAGCTGCTTTTCATTATTATATCAATTTAATAATATAAATCGTTTTCAGGAGTATCTTTTTATGAATTTCTTTTTGTCATTTGCTTTTGCGTGGCACTTTACAAAATGTTAACATCACAGAATAATAACAGTATCAAGAGGAATGCAAAGATTGGGACTTATTTGTTAAATTTAACGATCATGTTGTGACAAGTGAAGTTTGTTCTATCACGGATACAATGGCGGACGTCAAAAGCTCCGATGAATTTAGGTCTTCAGATGAAGTAGAAGACGACGCGGATGAAGAAACAGATGTACCAACCATACTATCATTCGTATCTGTAAAGAGCGTGTTCAACTTACTTCGACTGCCTCTTCGATGGATGCTGGTCCTTCCGTTGAAAATTTTTTCTACCACATCAACAAGTCAGAAAACTTCCTATTAAAATCTCGCCCTAAGTTGCATTAAACCAAGTTAAACGACTTTTTCTCAAGAAACTAAAACTACATCATGATTTTCGTAATGTATCGAATAATTATTGTTCCTTGCATACTTTTAGTTTGTCTTTCAAAAAATTATTATGAAAATTTATTATTTATTTATTTATTTATGAAAATTTATTTTTCCTGTTTAAGTATGTAAAGTATTTTAGTCACCGTTTTCTAAAAGTTACTCAATTTTTTATTTTATTGTCTTATTTTTAAATTTCACAGAGAAAATCATACAAAGAAATATAAATTTTTTACTGTATAAACAGATATTCAATAAAATTTTGGAGTAAAAGAAAATTATTCTAACACCTTAAACTCAAATTTTCTAGAATATCTAAAAAGTGTTAGAAATGGGTAAAGTATAAGTTATAAATGGCTAAAATTACTTCAATAACAATGTGCACTGTTTTTATGTGCATTATTATTCGAGAATCTATGAAATATGGATAAGATACAATCCCGCTTAAGATACAAAATGCTCTCAGTCCCTTGATTCGTATCTTAAACGAGTTTCACTGTATATTCAAATGAATGTAACACCATTAAAACACATTTGAAACATTTTTCTCCATTATACAAACTTTTTATTGTTCTTGTAATTGAACTATTCATCCGATTTTCATAAAATTTGAAATGATTTGACAAAATTATGTACTTATTAAGTATTTTAAATTTCAATCAATTCGGTTGGGTAGTTTTTCCTTTGTTATATATGGACAGATTGAATGACAACTATATGTGCTACATATTCACATAATTATGAGCGCACCTAAAAACATGTCATATTAAACAAAAACGATCATTTTTTTTCATAAAACTGAATATTTTCATCACAATTGTGTCTACAAGGCAAGAATTTCTGAAATTTTCACTTATCGTAACTGAGATCACAGGTACAAATCAATAGTTTGAATGTTTGCAGTCCAAGTTGTAGCTGACAAATGGTACTTCAAATTTGAAAATATATTAATAATTAGTTGTTCATTGAAATAATTTTTAAATAGTAAATATGGTTATGAGAATAGCATATGCAAATTTTGAGGCGATGAAAAGTATGTTAGATTTAGACTTCATGGAAAAAATGTATATGATTGTGACAAAGTAAAAATTTTTTTGTTTATTTTTATTTTGTAATATCAAGCATTCGAGACGGATACTACTTGGTTATACTTTCGACCAAAAAACTATCGCCAAGCTATAAAATTAAATGCCAATAATAGATGATTGTGAATGTCACATTCAATGACATTAAATATGAATACAAATTTAGAGAGGTCATAAAATGATTTCTTTTTCATTTTTCATTAGTGTTTTTATTAATGTTTCAACCATTTATTTGTTCTTTTGTCATTTAAAAAAATTGCTAATATGTATAATTTGGTTATTAGTTTGGCGAAATTGGTCAAGGGGATAACTAAGTAGTGCCATCAAAACTTAATTGATAACTTGATCATAAATAATGTTTTGATTACTTCTAAATTATTTATACAAAAAAAAGTTTAATTTTTCAATAATTGAAACACTTGAAGCTTTTGAAAATAGTATTTTGGTAACTTTAGCTAAAAATCTAATTCTTTTAAGATTTATTTTATCAAATGTAACATGAATTTTTTTTTCTGTGATTAATTTTTCAGATTTATTATAAATTAATATAATAATTCCTTTAAAAATGTTTCTTTCATTAAAATTTAGATACGTTTCAAATTGTGAGTATTAATAGAAGATATTTTAATTTACTTTCATATGTACATATTTTTGAAAAATTAAAAAACATTGTTTCGATATTTTTATAAATAACTTTCCGATTTCTGTTGAATTTAAAATTAAATCTTCAGTAATATTTGTTTTATTATAAGTGTGATGATGTAGCACAGTTGTGTTTTATATATAAAAGGTAAGTAATACATGGCATCAGTGCTAAGGTATTATTGCTAGTTATACTAAATTGAGTAAATTGATTTATAAAGTATGAATTCATTGATAAATGAATTCAAGTTAGATGATATTTAACATTTTAGGTAGCTTTCATTACAAAAAATAAAAAGCTACCTATTGCACCTGTCTGATGGAAAGCACTTACGAAAAATTCTGATTATTTTCACTGATAAGAACACCCCTTCATCCTAATGTTGACTTATGTATATATGCATAATATTTATGTAACCTTTATATAATACAGTAGACTCCCTCAAATCCGCAAACCAGAAATCCACAACTCTCTAAAATCTGCACATATTTTATGGATGTAAACAATGAAACTTTCAATTTGGATATTGCCACAAAATTCGATTTTTTTAGTTTTGTATCAATTCCATATATTTTTTAATTTGTAACTTTCTTAATAATACTATATTCATGTTTTTTTTTTTTTCATGAATTAAGTATAATTTTTTGGGGGGGAAAAAATTCAAGATATTGTTGATATTACTGGTAAATATATCTTCTTACTAAATATATTTATGCATTAATCAAGATTTTTTGGTTATTAAGCCTGGCTAAACTTGAAAAAAAAATCCTTATTTTATGATTTTCATGTGAATTAGTAATGTACATTATGAGGCAAGTTTTGTTGAATAATTTGGGAAAAATACATTTAATCTTTATAATGAATATTTAATCATACACTATTGATCATTAGCTTGATCTTTGCTGTTAGTACTTTAAATAATTTTTAAAATTATCTAAATTTTTATTACTTTAGTTTATTACTTATTTTAGTATTTTGTTACATTGTAAGCATTCATTATAGTTCCGAATGCACTATTAATTGCACTCAAATTACTGTTTAAAAAATGTAAACAAAGCAATGACCAGAAATCTGCAAAATTCTAAAATCCGCACAACCTCTTGTTCCAAGCTGTGCGGATTTGAGGGAATCTACTGTACATATATATCTGATAATTGTCATGTGATAACTCTCGTATTTGCTATCCGATTAGGATAAGATTAATATAGATAAGATAACATAAATCCATAGTACACACTGATGTTTCAGTCGAGTTCGTTTGTAAGCTTCATCCACCATCTTTTTTCAAAACGGCGGCTATTTGAATTTTTTTTTAATTAAAAAAGTGGTGCAAATGAAATAAAAACTGAAAAATATTTTATTCTTCTGAGTTTTACCTAAAAACAAAGATTCCAAAGCATATTTGGTTTGCCTTTACCTTAAAAAAGGGCTGAGAAGTTTGAACTTCTAGGGTTGCTGATATTTTGAAATAATCTGAATTTCATTATGCGGTAACTCTCGTATAATTGATTTGGATGAGATTGATTCTATATGTAGTATACACCAGTGTTTTGACTGAGTTTGTTGGCCAGCTTCTTCTGCTACCTTGTTTAAAAATGGCGGCCATTTACACTATGTATTCCCTCGCGATGCTTAAATATCATTAATATCTATTAGCTTAAAATTTTTGCAAAGTTTAGCAATACTTGGCTAAATATCGCCAAATTTGGCGATGAAAAGTATAATCATAGATAATGCCAACTTGACTATAGCTCACTAATTTGGTGCAATTCAAATTCAGTATTGAAGAATCATTTCTTATCAAGTTCGTCACACTTTAGCTTCTTAAAATTTGATTAAAATTAGTTTCAAGTAAAACATGCAACATTTTAAAACCAAGAAATATTATAGCTACTTCTCTCCCCTCCCCCTTCCCCGATACTAGCTGAAAGAACTTTTTACTTTACTGCACAATACAAACATTTATTATGTATGAAAGACATATTAACAGTAAGTTCAACATCATTAATGTTAAATTTTATTCTTATGATAATTTTTCTTAAACACTCTACATTTTCTGGATTGGTTTGTTTCTGAATAAAATATTTCTTTTTTTTTTCCCATCTGAAGTTCTGTATTAATTAATGTATTTTCTACAAACTGCGTTATAAGATGCTCTATTTTAAATCTGTTTAACTCCTTCGCGACGGAAACTTTTTACGAAATTTTTAATGTTTTGTCACCGGTTTTTAAAAACAGATTTTTTTTTTTTTTTTTTTTTTTTTTTTTTTTTTTATCGATAAAATATTCCTATTAAATGAGGTAAATTTTAAGTATAATTTTACTGGTGATAATAAGCCAGTCTTCTTAAGCCTTTTGCGGCACGTATGCGTGTCGTTTGTCCCCAAAGAAATGATACTCTTCGCACAGTTTATAATTCAACAGGCATCGACAGATCTATAAATATATTCCAAAATTGTATTTTAACATTTTAAAAAAAATGCAATTTGTTTTATTTATTATATACAGTTTTAAACAAAGTTTAAATACTAATAAATGGTTGAATTATTGCAATACAATGTAAATTGAATTGATTACGCAAAATGTTTTCTTCAATAATCATTTATGTTAATTTAAAAAATCCTTATATCTGGAGAAATTTTGACTAAATGCTTCTAAATATCTTAGTTTCCTTTCCATAAAAATAGTTCCCTTTCCATGAAATTAAAAAATTTTCTCCATAAATTACCTTTGTTTTATTTATAAATGTTTTAAAAAATACCTTTATTATTATTTATTTATAAATTTTTATTCATAAATATCTGATTTATTTTTCATTCATAATATTTATTCATTAAACTTTTATTAATATTTTCTTTATGATATATTTTTTTATTTTTAGGTGACAAATATTTATTTTATTTATTCTAAAATAGGCTATTATATTTCTAAATCTTTATGCAATTAGAAAATTAATCTGACACATAATTGGCTATGCGAGCATCAGATAACTGAGAATTTATTTCAGTTCAGTTTTCTTTGTTAATTTAATATTTTATAATAGTTTGTCTTTTGTAAATTTTTTCTTCATGAGTCTTAAAAAGGTAATAGATTGTGTTACTTTTATTTAATATAGATGCAAAAAGTCATGAATCTAGATGCACATCATATCACTCAAAACTGTTTTTGAAGTATGGAATATGCAGCAAAATATTCTTTTACAAGTGTTTTTAGCAGAAGTGGGTTCTGAATCATAACAAGAAAAAATGTTTGTTTGTGAGGTATGCAGCAAAGAATTTTCAAGAAAAAGTTATTTAATCAGACACCTCTTAATTCATACTGGGGAGAAATCTTTTGAGTGTGAAATATGCAACAAGAAATTCTCTCGGAAGTCTCATTTAAGCAGTCATCTATTAACTCATGCTGGTGAGACACCTTTTGTGTGTGATATATGCAACAAGAAATTCTCACGGAAGTCTAATTTAAGCAGACACTTCTTAATTCATACTGGTGAGAAATCTTTTGTGTGTGAAATATGCAACAAGAAATTCTCGCGAAAGTCAGATTTAAGCAATCATCTACTAACACATACAGGTGAGAAACCTTTTGTGTGTGAAATATGCAACAAGAAATTCTCTCATAAGGCTTCTTTAAGCAAACATCTGTTAATTCATACTGGCGAGAAACCTTTTGTGTGTGACATTTGTAACAAGAAATTCTCTCGGAAATATAGCTTAACCAGACATCTTTTATTACATACTAGGGAGAAAAGTTTTGAGTAAGATATGCAACAAGAAATTTTCTCATAAAAGTGCTTTTAACAAACATCTGTTAATTAATAACTGGCTGGTGTGAAACCTTTGTCTGTGAGATATGCAACAAGAAATTCTCTCAAAAGAGTAATTTTAGATGCCATCTCTTAATTAATACTGGTGTAAAACCTTTTGTGTGTGAAATCTGCAACAAGAAATTTTCTGAAAAGGGTACTTTAGGCGAACATCTTTTGATACATACTACGGAGAAACGTTTTGAGTAAGATATGAGATATAAGTTATTTATCTTCAAAAAGTGTGTAAGGAAGCATCTGTAAATGTATTGAGAAAACTTGTGCCAAATAAGTACAATAAAAAAAAATCCCAAAAGAGCAATCTGTCAATTTTCGCCCCCATAATTTGCTAATTGCGATTAACTGATTTGTATACTTCTTTTGTTTAGGAATTTTCACATATTCTACTATGAAAATAGTATTTTATTCCTAATATTATAGAGACTAAAATGAAATGTCTACCAATAGAGATTTTGCCAATTTAAGCTAGCAAAATAGGAGGTTTCAGATAATTTCAGGCAAATTTATTTTTTATCAGACTTTATTTTTTATGTTAACCGATACTTTTTTTGTATTATTTATTTTGCGTAGCATAGATTTATAAGTCTGTAAGATTGAGTCTGTTAGCGATTAAGAATAATTAATTCAGAAAATTATTAAAAGTAATTTTTTATAGTGAAGTTCTTTGATTTTAAAACTCTTTTTCATAATTTCTTAACATCTTTAGTCCTGAGACAACTGCATAAACAGTTTAAAAATTTCTATAAAACATCCCCAAAAATGTCGATCCTTATATCGATGTCTATATATCAATGCTTCTGATAAGCCCGTATTTATTAAAAATCTGGAAGTGCGTTTAACAATTCTAGTAGCATTTAAAATAATTCAAATAATGTCCGGTACTACTTGGTTATCCCGTCGACCATTTTCGCCAAATTATAAAAATCGCCAAACTAATAGCCAAGTTATGCATGTTGACGTAATTTTTCATTTAAATAACGAAAGAACAAACAAATTAATAAAATATAGACAAAATATAAATAAAAAATGGAATTAAAAACCACTTGATGACGTTTTAAGCATGAGCATCGTGTTTACTGTCATTGAATATGGCATTTACAATCATCCATTATTGGCATTGAATCTTATAATTTGGCAATAATTTTTTGGTCGACGGGATAACCAAGTAGTACCGAATGTTCCTTGAGTCGCTCACATGCGTTATCAGAACTGATGAAGTTATGCTGAAAACACTGTGTTTAAGGGGGGTACTGTTCTGAATTCCCCATAATGTTGAAAATAAGATATAATTAAATGTGTTTTATGTACTGATTGTCACTTTAAAAGAAAGTCAGTTGAGGTTTCAAAGTTTAAATAAAGGCTGCTAAAATCTGTTTTAAAATTATGCTGTTCTCACCATGAATCTATGAAAAGAAAATATCCTAATTTGATTGCAATGTCATCACTAATACCTGCAGTTATTAAATTACTTAGTTTCAAGATCTTCTGAATTCTGATTGTTTTTTCATAAAAGTATAAAAATCGGATGTGATTTTTAAATTTCAGTAAATGTTGGTAAAGAACACTGGATTTTTTTTCTTCCTTTTTTTCAATTCAATTTCCCTTTAAAACTGATTGATTACTATAAATTTATGATTACTATAAATTTATGATTACTATCCCACATTCCCTATTAAAAATGAATTGTGTAGTATTCATCGTTCGTTCAGAGGTACGATAAAAATAATTCATTGTATGTTATGCTCTGTAAGGAAAATCTTTTATGGATTATTTCACACAATTCCAAATATTTATCGAAATAAAACGAGTAGGGATTTCTGAGGTTCCTTAAAATATGTTTTCTGTTGAATGGAATAGAGTGAGCTAAGTATGTTTTATTCATGAACACTCGCCATACCAGTGTTCAAGTCCTTGATGGTCTGCTGCCCTGAGATCACATAACATTTTTAAACGGACCACTAATTTGAAATATTTTGTGAACCTCAGTACCAGTAACTTTTTTTTTTACCTCTTTAGTGTAAATGCCGTAAACGTACATTTTCCCCACTCTGAGAAAACTGCAACTGATCCCAAATCACAGACGTTTATTTAAGAAAGCGCAATTCCACAGAAATGGGGACATGGTTGCCAATTTTTCAAAATAGTTTATTTTTCATCATTTTAAAGGTCATAAATTGAATTATAAGAAAATAACAAAAACAAAGCCAGAATTTCAAGTTTAAAGAAGTAACAAGGCTTTGAATAGAAATATTATAAGTCATGTTGACATGACTCATTTATAACATTATTTTACAAATTGACATTTTGGTGTGAAATTAAAGTATTTTTTAAATTGTAATTGGTTAAGATACTTGCTAAAATACTTTAGAAGAGTGTACCACATGTAAATTATGTTTAAATGTTATATCTGCTTCTTTTAGTTCTTTTATACCGGGCAGTTTGGGAAAATTACGTCCGACACCAAATTGCTTAAAAGTTTATGTTGCACAAAATTGGTTGGAGTATTTTACAGACTAATTTCCCTGCAAATAGTGATTTCATATACTGTTGGAAATATGCAATCAAATTAAATTCCAAAAAATTATTTTTATTTCAAATGAACAGTGTCGGACGTAAAAAATATTTTATGTCCGACACCACTTACGTCCGACACCAAGATTTCTAAAGATAATAGTAGATTTAGGTGCACACATACTTAAAAATGTAAGAAAAACTAAAATAATTTGTGTTATTTAGATGGTTCTTAGTTGTTTAAAATATGTAAAACTACATAATTACAAAAGGGGTCAAATTTTGCAATAGGTATTGGAAATTATGTCAAATTTTTAATGAAAGCTTGTAACTTTATATTTTACTAGAAACAGTGAATTCAAAAGATAATTACACCAGAAACATCTAAACTCTCTGAATTAGAGGAATATCTTAACTCAACTCTAGAGCTCACTCCATGCATTTCTCACCTCAACTCAACTCCAAAGCTTATTTCATTTTCTTCTCACCACCATGTGTTTTGTTCCTACTATTTTTCATGCTTAGAATATATTTTTGATTGCAAGAAAATTTTTACATCACTCCTGGTAAGTAATATAGTTTTATTTTGAAGATATATTAATTTGTCATTGTTGAATTTATTAAGAATTCATAATTTATTTATTTTTTAAAATCAGAATTTAATTTGAAAATATTCTACACACATTTTCTCATAATAAGATTAAACGAAAGAATTAGAGATTTAATTATAAATAAAATAATAACTGAATTATTATAAATTATTGATCATGGTCAATATTTGTAAATAAAATATTAAAAAAAAAATTCTTTTAGAAAATTTATGGTTTTATTTATATTTTAAGATTCATTTTGAATTGATTCAAGTTTTTTCTGAATTTAAAAATCTCTATTATATCCCTACAATTATTTAATTATTTTTTTTCTTTTAAATGCAGCGATGCCTCTCACCAATAAAGAAAAGATGGCCCGTCGACGAGCCAAAATAGCTTCAGATCCAGTTAAAAGAGAGGAATATTTAAAATCTGAAAGGGAAAGGAAGAAAAAAGAGAAAGAAATGCTGAGTAAGTCTATGAGTCCTCGTCAGGTGAAAAAGTTTAAGGTCAAGGAAAGTGGCCCTGTTATGGCAATTTACAAGAAAAAGCAGGCAAAAACTACAGGCACAAATACTGTAATAAGCCTGGCTGAAGAACTACCCAAGTTGTCGTGTAAAAACAAATGTTCCTTTAAGAAAGCAATCTACAGAGCTTCTCGCAATCTGTCTACTTCGTCAAGGAAAAAAAAAATGTTGTCACGACACTAGCAAAATCGTGTGGTTTGGAACTATCTCCACGAACATCGTCAGCAAAAATATCATCATCAATGAATTTAGATAAAAAAAACTCTGACTTTGGTGCAGGATTTTTACCAAAATGATGAAATCTCATGGCAAGCCGGAAAAATAGATTACTAATCAGATATGTGGATAAAGATGGTAAAATACAGAAAACTTATGCATAACTACGGTACATGTTCATGTCATTGCATGAGGTATATGAAGAATTTCAGAAAAACTATTCTGATGCTAAAATTGGTGTATACAAATTTTCAAGTTTGAGACCAGATCATATTCGTTTATTTGACAAAATACCGCACAATGTATGCGTCTGCATTTATCATGAGAACATTAGGCTGGTTTTACAAGCACAAAAAACATGCACTAATTTAAGTACTGAACTTTCTGAATTTATCAAGCAAATTGTTTGCAGTCCTTCTGAAAAGAGCTGCTTGTATTCTGAATGTGAAGATTGCAGGGATAAAATTCTTTCATTCAAACCACATGCGGACTTTGAATCCACTACAACAAGGTATTTCCAGTGGCAGAAAAGGGACAAAATGTCAAAAGTTGAAATATTAAGCACATTTAAGGATGTATTTGGAGAATTGTTAAACCAAGTTAAATATTTTCTTCTACATACTTACATAAAAAGAGAACAGGCCATGGCTTTTCAGAAATTAAAATTGGAAATTAATACGGAAAATATTGTAATACAAGTATATTTTTCTGAAAATGCAGCCATATTACAACAGAATGAAATCCAGTCGGCACATTGGACACACTCTCAAGCCACAGTTTTTCCGGCGCATGCATGGATTTCTAAAGAAGTGTCTAAAAGTTTCGCATTTATTTCTGATACTTTGGACCACACAAAACTGACTGTTTATAAATTTGTTAATTGCCTTTTTGAAATTTTAAAAGATGAATATCCATCTATTAAAAAAATTCAGATGTTTTCAGATGGGCCCAAATCCCAATTCAAACAAAGGTACTTGTTCTCGAACTTGTATTTGTTCGAGCAAGAACATGATGTGAAGCTGACGTGAAATTTTTTTGCTACTCCCATGGGAAAGGCGTAGTTGACGGCATCGGTGGCACAGTAAAAAGAACTGTTTGGCGACACATAAAAGCAGGGAAGCTGTGTGTAAATACAGCAAAGGAATATGCTACGTTAGCCACAAAATTGATCCCAAATGTCCATGTAAAGTACATTTCATCAGATGATATCATGTACAATTCTGCATTTTTAAATGAATATTGGGAGAAAATTCTTCCAGTTCCGAATATCCATTCCGTGCATTGTGTGAAAGCAATCGCATCCAATATGATTACTATTTCGGATACATCTTTGTCAGACCAAAAGAAGACTGTAACTTTGTTTACCGAGGAGTTGTCAGAGAGTGAAATATGTGATTTCTCTAAAAATATGAATTCCCCCATACTTATGCAATTAAGTGACTGGGTAGTTGTCAAATATGAATCTGTATTTTATCCAAGATGCATCACCCAAATAAATGATGATGAAATTGAAGTATCTGTGATGCACAAAGCAGAAGGCCATTTTAAATGGCCGAAAGTTGAAGATAAAATCTTCAACAAGATTAAATCTTCAATTTACATTTGTCGAACAAATTTAAACTTATAAATACTTATGTAAATATTAAACATAATTGTAAGCAATGTTCAATGTGCTATCATAGATAAATAGTAAAAAATAAAGGTATTGTGCTGATTAAGTCTTTTTTTAAACTTTATTTTCATCCGACACCAAGTTAATTTTGCTCATTTTACGTCCGACACTAAAGATTAAAATTAAAATTTTGTAACTTAATATCACACTAATTTGATAAAATTTGTGAGTTATTTATCTTTTATCAGTGCTCTTTAATATGAAAATAATTACAACATTACAGAATAAACCATTTAGCTGAATATTACATTTTAGTTTGATGTCTCTCATTCTTATGTCCTTTTCTCTTACGTCCGACACCGTGACTTTTTTATTTTTTAAGTTTAATTTTTGCTAGAAATTATTTTTATGTTTTATGGTTATATATGTATAGGTAAGTATTAAAAAAAAATATTTGGATCAGTGTGATTATTTTATCTCTAAGAATTTTAAGTTTATATGAGTAAATTTTTTGCAAATTTTACGTCCGACACCATGGAATTGCCCGAAAAATAAATGAATGAAAAAAATTAAGAAAACTCTTCTGGACTCCCGAGCAGTAGATCCTCTTCTATAGTTCACACTTTCTCTTTCAAGTATCAATTTTAAGTGCCATTTCTTGGATAGGGCAGGGGAGGGGAAGGTCACTCACAGTGTTAAAGGAAATTACCCCACGTACTCGTGTATAAATCGAAAAATTTAGACAAAATTTGAGATTTTCAAGATTTTGTGTTCTGATTTTTTGGGGATCGACGTATACATGAGTTAGTAAAAAATAAATTTTAAGCAAATAATCGGTAAGTAGGCGAGTCTTTTAACTAATCACATAAGGGGCTGATTTCAAGTAGAGATGGTAAAGCGAGTTATTTTTGGTTAACAGGTTACACTGTTACACATTTGCAAAAGTACCACGTTCCAACAACCTGTTATTTTTGTAACGTATAACTAATAGCATGCTTTCAACGGGTATTTTAACTAGAAGATCTTTAATTTAAATGCTTGAAATAATTTTGTGACTTAAGTATAGATGTTGTTTTTTGTTCAAATAAATCTACACCATTAAAATCAGTTTTTGGTTAAAAAATTAATTTTTGCAGCACAAAATCTACCTAGTTACGATTTTGTGAGTATCCTGTATTTTCAGCTTTTCTGACACTAAACAGACGTTTTCCATTTATGATTTCTAAGACATCGAAAATTCATTAAATTCTTTAAGTATTATAACTCAATAAGTTTTTGCTATAGAAGAATAATTTTTTTCTGACTAGATGGTAGAACATGGAAAAATTTTCTTAATGAAGCTTTAGGACCCAGACATTTTTTTAAAATTTCTTAACTATTTAAAAAGCACATTTTTAAACGCAAATTGGAATTTACGTGATACATAAAATCTGAAAAATGTTTGCTTTTGGAACTACACAAATTAAACTAATGGTTTAGAAATTAGTTTTTGATAAACAATAAGAAGAGACTCTGTGTATAAAAATAAACACCATTTTAGCATGATTTGTAAAAAACTAAAAGTTTGTTTCCGATTTCATTGCTGCCATGTGTATCAATGCATATGCACAGCAAACACTTCAAGATTATGAAATTATATTTCATTCATGCAATCAAATACAATTTAAAAATGCAGTACTAAATACATGATTTTCCATATGCTGACAAAAAATTAGAAAATTCATTAAGTTGCAAATATCATAACTCAGTAAGTTTGGTCATAGAATAATATTTTTTTACTTTTTTGCATGTTAATTCACAGAAAAAGTTCTAAGATTCAGACATTGAAATTTTTATTTCTAAAGTATATAAAAAGCAGCTATTTTAACGTAGATCGATTTTTATGTGATGATGAAGAACAAAATTTAAAACATTTTTGCATTTCGAACTGTACCTCAATAGTTAACTGATTAGAAGTTAACTTTTGCTAAACGACAAGAAAATACATTACATATAAAAATAAACAGTGCTTTAAGAGCATGATTGTAAAAAAAAAAAATGACCCCGATTTTATTACATCCATATTTATCAATGCCTGTCCAAAGAATTCACAAGAGAATTCACAGAGAAGAAAGAGAATTCACAAGAACCTGAATGTACCCTTTATGCACTTTTAATCAAAAGCAAGTTATCCAAACATATTTTTATAACGTTTTTCAAATTTGTTACAATTGTGCTCACATAAATAATGCGATGCTATTTTCTTTCTTTTATTTAAAATCAAACAAAATCACAGATAAAATAATCACATGAATAAAAGTGCGCCAAGTTCTTATTTTCTGAAAACACAGTGTTGAGAATTTAGAAGATAAATAATAAAAGCATATGCCACCCTCTCCCGCCCCCCCCCCAAAAAAAAAAAAATCTAGTGTCATATAAAAAAAACATAAAAATTTGTCAAACTCTATGAATAATGTTCTTTTTAAACATCCAAAGTCAAATAAACTGAACTACTCGGTCAAAAATATAACTTGATCAAAATAATTCCCCATCCTGTCCCTTGATTCCCTTTCAACATTGAAATTCAAAGAAAACGCCACATGGTCAAAAATGGCTGACTAAAATAATTCTGCCAATTCAAAGAAGTCAGAATTATATCCGTCCTCTGATATCCTTTATTAAAAAACATGTTTAACTTTTCATTCCAGTAAATCCTATCTACTAAAATGATTTTATGCAACTCTATTTACCTGCACAACAATTTAACTGATAGCAGTGTGGTGTGTTAAAAAATATTTGGTCTTCCTATTGGATAAAAAAAGTTGCATTATTAGGATCAACATTAATGAATACTAGTAATAAAACAACTACCAAGTTCTATACAGTTTCTCAGAATATTTTAACATCGTTCTTATCTAGCGAATCAGCAGGTGTCTGCTATTGAATTAGACTCTGGGTGGGTGTTTGGATAGTCCTGCGCAGCACGACCGTAGCCAGGGCCTGACTAAGGCAGGGGCATGCAGGGCAATTGCCCCGGGCCCCCCGTCTTAAGGGGCCCCCCAAGGACAGATATAAATTTTTCATTAATGGTGTGTCAAATGATAAAAAATGGTCAAAAGTGACCAACATTATTTTTTTTTCAATTTTAAGGGTCTCTTCTCTTACCCCCTCTGTTTCCGTATCCAATGCCTGAAGGCCTCAAATTTATCCCTATATTCTTGTAATAAAAAAAACCCTGTATTCTATAATTTCTTAAAGTTGTCTTTCTTCTGCTATTATGTATATAGATGTGACCAGTACTTGGTACGAAATTTGTGTACACATACAATAGTTATGAATTTCAGCTTTAGTCACTTCAGTATAATTTACGAAAATTTTTAAGATACAAGGGGGGCCCCCCTAAAAATGTTTGCCCCAGGGCCCCCCACTGTCTAAGTCGGGCCCTGACCATAGCTAAGTGGGTGCTATGGGCGGCTCAGCCCTATCTAAAACATTTTGAGCCCCCCCCCCCCTTCTCTGGAAAAGATTCCAAGGTCACTCAATGAATTTATATTCCGGAAATCCAAATGAAACCTTATTCAAAAATCTAATTTAATTTTGCGAACCTTTCTCAATTTTATAAAAGTAGCAAATTTTAACAAAAATAACACTTGCTCATCCTATTTGCACATAGGAAGCTAACATGATGTTTAATAATATTGCACTCGTTATACTCTGAAATTTTTTCATCATCCTATTACTTTCTTAGATTAAAATGAAGTTATTACAACAGTTTAATGAGAGGTCATAGTAACTACAGGGTTAATATGTTTGTGCATGAGAGAAAATATGAGCCCCTTCCCTCTGTATTTTCTTGAGCCCCCCCCCCACTCTATTATTCACTTCTAGCTACTACCCTGCTATGCAGTTTCTGAGTTTTACTCATTTTTCTGCAGTGGATGATGGATGATACTTTCTAACTACTAAAGACCACTGAAGCCATGCAAGGAAGATTTTTCACTGCTTGCGGTTGTTAATGATTTTCTATTAGATTTGGCGCGTCATAATAAGCGTTTAAAGTAGGACATGTTTTTTATTTGAAAATACATTTTTAAAACTTTTCATATTAATATCGAAAAACAAATTTTGGAATTTTTTTTTTAATTATAATTGGGAATTAAATTGGCCTATAGGGGGCACTACTCGCAGTATTCGCTACAAGAAAATTTTCCCTTTAATTTCCCTTTAACTAATGCTAAAGTGCTGTTCAAATAATTCTTTATTGTAAATAAATTTGAAAGTTTTACATATTCAAATTCGGATAACTGTTACTTATCATATAAGACAGAAAGAAAATGCCACAGGAAATCTGAAATTGCGCTTAAAAATAATTACTCTGAACGAATTTAAAGTGTATGTAACGCAATAGACTCTCACGGCACTATCCAGAAGCGATGAGTTACACCTTTCTCCACCAGATGGCGTATTCAACAGCTTGAATCGCCAATTTCAATATGTACAGTCGACTCTCGTTAATTCGAAATAGGATAGTTCGAATCTTCGCTTAATTCGAACTAAACATGAAGTCCCGGAATTTTCAATGCGAGAATAACGTTAAATATTTTCATTAATTCGAACTCATTTTCTCTTGACTTCGTTTAATTCGAACTAACGAGAATTCCGATTTTTCATTTTTCTTTTCTTTCTCACGGATTTCAGATCATTTGACTAACTTTCTTTCTTTGATTTTTGTGAAAATTGTCCCAAACGTATAATCCCAATTGTATTGGGACAATTTGTACAATTTGTAACAAATTGTATACATATAATCCCATCCATTTGATATCCAATTTTTTATTGCCCCGTCTGTCCATCAGTGACGCTTCAAATTTGTCTTCCGTCGAGCTTGTTTCTAATCTTTTAATTAGTTTATGTATTTATGCATTCTAATTTAATATTAAGTCATATTCATATGATAACAGACGAAATAAATTAAAATAAAACACTATAACATTAATTCCTTTGTAATAGTACCATATTAAGCATGTTTTTATTTCATACTTTCCTTAATTCGAACTTCGGATAATTCGAACATTTTTTGTGGTCCCCACGAGTTCGAATTAATGAGAGCCTACTGTATCTCTAAAAACACTATATTTTCTGCTTTTTCTTTTCTTTTTTTACATACATTGAAAGATAATGCGTTCCAACTTTAACAGGAGTCTTCCATTAATCTGTTACTAAATAATGCGCTATAACAAAATAATATTGTTATTTATCCTAATACGTTAAATAATGTCCATCATTAGCCAGTCACAACTTTGAAAGCGAATACAACTTTCAATACTTTTCTAACAAGAATTCGGGGTTTTTAATTCTAGTTGATTAAATGTTTTTAAGATATACTGTCCGTCATAAACTTTGAAAATTTATCCATTATTTCGACTGTTTATTTATTCGACAAACATTTTATTTTTATTTGTATATTTATTTGCTATCTTTTTGAAACATGTAAGTTTACCAATCAGGAAGTTTTCACATTTAATCATAAAATATATTTAAGCATAAAATATTTTGAGATTTATTTTAAAAAATTATTTTTTTGTTCGTTCTTTTTTTTCTTTAATTTTTATAAATTAAAAACAAATATAAGTTTCCCATCGTTTTATCTGTAAGAAATATCAGTCTCTAATTCCTATTATAATTACTTCTATCCCCTTTGCTGCGGTAAAAGTCGTACGTATGACTGATATACAGGGTATATAGTTCACATTCTTACTATCCTAAAACTGATTCAATTTTCTCACATTTTTATCTCCCAGTTCTAATAATTTCGAATCGAAAAAATTTCTTTACATTTTGTTTACAGAGCATCAATATATACAGGGTGGTCATAAAAAAACTTTGCCGATATACGGAGCTCTAGCGGCCAGTCCGCTCAACCGATGGAAATGAAATTTCAGATATAGCTATTCAGAGGTATGAGCTCGAGATTCTGTAAACGGCAACAAAATGGCGCTCACGATTACGGTTATAGTTACAGAAACTCGAAAATTTCCAATGGCAATACCCATTTTTTTCCATCGCGAAATGCTCAGCTCATGCGAAAACCCTAAAGAGCGTTGGAACCGTACGTGTATCGCAAGAAACGGACATGTTATGCACGCACAAAAAACCGTTCTGGGAATCCTCTCCCCCATAGAAAAAACTCGATTGGGGCGCAAGGAGGAAATTTGCATATGACGCAGAGTCAGTACACTAATCTCTGATTACAATACAGATCGGAGAAACTAAAAATTTTATTTTGATTACACATTTTCCATGCCATTTCCCACATGGGTGCCATGCCTGTGATGGCACCCATGTGAAAAATGTTTAATCAAAATAAAAGTTGCAGCATTTTTAATAATGTCTAAAAATTCTTTTTATTTTTACAATTTTTCCTTTCTTTTTCTTTTTACATGTTTCGAGCAATATACAGATACGATTATGCATTTATCATCTGCATACTTATATTTTACTTATTCAAAGTCAATAAAATATCTCTATCACATATGAAATAACTTTATATCAGTTAAAATTTAAAAGAGATAATTATTTATTTAAATTTTTTAAAAATAGCTTCTTTTAAATAATAAATTTAACAATAATATTGTTTTTTTAGCATTTGTTTCTTGCACAGGGAGAGAACAAGGTAAACTTCTTATCAGTAAAATAGGTGAACAACATTCCAGGGCCAAAACTAGTCTTTTTTTGCATCTGGAAAAAACATGCAGCACTCGTGTTGCATATCTTTAGAAAGATCTGAAACTGCCTTTTCCTATTATGGATGCCTTGTGTCTCACCCCCTCCGCTCTCTCCCCCAGGGGGGGCACATTTTCAATTTCTTTACAACACCAGTCGTGTGACACATCATTTGAGAGGTCTGCAACTGCTTATTCATATTATGGATGTCTTGTGTGTCACCTCCCATTCGCCCTCCAGGGGGGCATATTTTTAATTTCTTTACAACACTAGTCGTGCGACACATCATTTGAAAGGTCTGCAACTGCTTTTTCATATAATGGATGTCTTGTGTTACCCCCCACTACCCCCCAGGGGGGCATATTTTTAATTTCTTTACAGCACCAGTCCTGTGACACATCATTTGAGAGGTCTGCAACTGCTTATTCATATTATGGATGTCTTGTGTGTGACCCCCCCAGGGGGACACATTTTTAATTTCCTTACAACACCAGTAGTGTGACACATCATTTGAAAGGTCTGCAACTGCTTATTCATATTATGGATGTCTTGTGTGTCATCCCCCACTCTGCCCCGCAGGGGGGTGGGCACATTTTTAATTTCTTTACAACACCAGTCGTGTGACACATCATTTGAAAGGTCTGCAACTGCTCATTCATACCATGGGGTATTGGCGAGCACAGCAAGCAGGGGTAGCTTACAACTTGGAATCGCGAAGCGATTACGCGGGTTGATGGCGAGCATAGCGAGCAGGGGGACGGAGCCTCTCTAGTAGGATTAAATAAAATAAAGTAGATGACTGTGTTTTTAAATTTTAATATTGGATTTTTGCGTATTTTTAACACTGAATTCTCAAAATGACCTTTACCTTTAACCATCACGTTAGAATTTTTATCATAACGTTAGAATGTATTTTCAATCGTATATGTCAAAGTTAAAAAATATAAAAAAATTACTATAAAAAAGATGTGAAAACTGAAAAAAAAATTCATTCAGTTCAATATTTTATTTAATTTTTTAGCTTATACTAGGATATTTACATCTAAAACGCTGAGGGATCCGATGAAGGGGGGGGGGAGGAGTTAATGTGTAATTTTGAAATTTACAGTTTGTGAAAAATCCTAACGTGATAGTTAAAAATACAGGTCATTTTCAGTTTCATTGGCAAAAAATACTTAAAAGATAATTATCAAAAACACATGTATTTTATAATATGATATTTTAGTTATTTCTTTTTATAGCTGTAAAATTTATGATTTACAAAAATTGTTTACATGATGGTAACAAATGAAGGTTAATTTCAGATTTAGTAGTGTAACAAACGAAGGTTAATTAACCTTCATTTGTTATACGGATTTAGCGGTACAGAAGTCATAAAATTCTATTATCAAAAACTAAAAAACAATGATGTAACCCAAATTTTTCAGGTTATCTAATATCTTTTTAAAATATGAATCATTTTTAGGCCGTTAATTTTTATCATTTTTTAACAAAATTTCTGTTTTTCTTCCCCTTATATGTTTATTACAAATTACACAGTGTCATAATGATTAAAGATTTCAAATTTGCATTGTAATATAACTTTATTCTGAACCATTTTTTAATATATATCTGGCGATATTTCATCTCTACTAAATATGTGAATGACCCCTATTTGGCAGCAAAAATATGCTCCAACTTTAAACAGCTATTAGTCGGCCAATTTTAAATGTAGGGTAACGGGATTTTTTTTTCGTCTTATTTATCAGTATAACCGGAAAAAATTACTAAATATAACTTATAGAATGGGGACCGTGTAAAAATGTAAATTTCGTAATTAAAAATGCTTTTATTGACCGAAATTACTCTAAAAATATATCTTTACCTTATTAAAAACATTTTTGCAATTGGAACTATACAACTATGATTAACGGTTTCGGAATTAGCCATTAGCCACCACTGAGATTGAACACCCAGTATATATTTAAAATAAATGCTTAAAAAACGAGTCCGATTTCTTAAAAAAACTAAATATTTTAATCTAATTTCATCTGCATTGTTTTACATTCTAGGTTTTTATGCCATATTGTATAGTTTAAAAACGCTTCAGGCTTAAGGAAGGCTGGCTTTTTAAATTTTCAAAGAAAAGAAAAGGCTTATTCTAGATCCCTGCATCGGGTCACGTTTATCCTAATTCGACTCAATCCGACCCGTAGTTGAAGTTGACGTTATTATTATTTTTTATTTTCGTTCCAGGTCGGTGTCCTTTGAAGGTTTTAATTCAAATTGTTAGATTTTGACGCAGGATCAAAATGAGCGAATTTTCAAAAATGAGCGAAGTCATGGAAATTTTCACCTTTTAACTTTCATCTGTCTTCAATAGAAAAAATATTGTAGTCGGAATTTTTTTCGACTTCGGTTTTCAAAATGAGCGAAGTCATGGAAATTTTCACCTTTTAACTTTCATCTATCTTCAATAGAAAAAATATTGTAGTCGGAATTTTTTTCGACTTCGGTTTTCAACGGATTTACACGTTTTAGGTGTCAGAGATTCCAAAAAGCATGTTTTTACAAAATATCTGTCTATATGTATGTCTGTGTGTATGTGTATTTATTTACTTAAAAAATATATGTTAAGATACAGCAAAACATGTAAAAATGAACTTTTCATTAAAAGAAAATATAAAAGTATGAATTAAAAGTCGATGAATTTGGATTTTAATTATAAAACTTTATTATTTAAAAAATCATACAAATACTAAATCAATTTCAAGAAAACAATGTCGAAACAATACATTATTCTATTTTTAAATATTTTAATTAATAACAGAATAACAAAAAATGAAAAATATACATTAAAATATCATCCAAACATGTTAAAACTTAATTTTTCTATAAAAGATTCAATGAACATAAAAACTGACATTTTATAAATTTTAATTTTTTTTTCAACAATCAACTATATAAAAATTTAGTCTACGAAAGACACATTTTCTTATCTCATAAAATATTAATATAATTTAAAAAATAAATAAATAAGTACATAAATACTGCTATCCTTTTTTCTTTCGCCATCTTTTTCTTAAAGCACTGAGCTTCGCGATGATTGCTGAAATTGGATCCTGCTTATGCCACAAGTTTTTTATACACGTGATACTTACATCAATAAAGATAATTCAGTTTTCCAATGTCTCTCAGATAGATTTATAGGCAGTAGTAAAATCTACTTCTCTAATGTTAGCGTTAAATCGATTTTTTGTCTTAAATTGATTTAAGTCCAATGTTCAAATCAAATTTTCGATGTTAGCTAATCGATTTAAGGCTCCAAATAGAAGTTATTAAAGTTTAGAATAAAAAAAAACATTTGATGTAGAAGTTTTAAAATTTTTATATATTTATTAAATATCGCAACAATCAAAGAATAACACTATAAACATGGACAATTGTTCATAATTAAGGTATAAGAATGATCAAAATGTGAAAGGATTTTACTTGACATAAGAGGTGCAAAATATTTTAATAAGAGATTGTTTTAAACAATTTGCTAGCACATACTTTTCAAAGCCTTTGACATTAGTGCCGTTCTTAAATATATTTATATCATTTAAAGAAAATCCACAATAAAAAACTAATGTATTTTTCATTTGTGTGAACATGGATATGCATTTTTAGATTGTTACTTCATTAAAATTCATTACAGCACGCATCACAAGTGAAGTCTCAATTTGAAAGGGTAAAGTAATGTCTGTTTAAACTGCTACTGACTGAAAATCAGTTGGTGCATATTTCACAAACAGACGGCTTTTCATATCTATGGGTGCGCAAGCAAACTCTCAGATGAGCTTTTCGTGAAAATTTTTTGGAGCATATTTCACAAACAAATGTTTTTTCTTTTATATGAGTACGCAAGTGTCGTGTTAGCGCACTACTTTCTGCAAATCTTTTCGAACATATTTGGCAAACAAACGTTTTTTTCTTTTGTATGGGTATGCAAGTGTCGTGTGAGTGCACTACTTTCTGTAAATCCTTTGGAACATATTTCGCAAACAAATGGTTTTTTGTTTGTATGGATACGCAAGTGCCTTTTCAGCGCAGTACTTTCTAAAAATCCTTTCGAACAGATTTCGCAAACAAATGGTTTTTCCTTTGTATGGATACGCAAATGTCGTTTTAGCGCACCAGTTTCTGAAAATCCTTTGGAACATATTTCGCAAACAAATGGTTTTTCTTTTGTATGGGTACGCAAGTGTCGTGTTAGCGCACTACTTTGTGTAAATCCTTTTGAACATATTTCACAAACAAACGGTTTTTCCTTTGTATGGATCCTCAAGTGTACTTTTAGATCATTATTTTGGGAAAACTTTTTAGAACATATTTTGCAAACGAAAGGCTTCTCGTTAGTATGTATATGCAAGTGATTCATCAAAGCACCACTACATGAAAATCCTTTGGAACATATTTCACAAATAAATGCTTTTTCATTTGTATGGATACGCAAGTGTCGTTTAAGCACATAACTTTTTGAAAATCCTTTAGAACATATTTCGCAAATAAACCATTTTTTCTTTGTATTCATATGCAATTGATATTTCAAATCATCACTTTTAGAATAACTTTTGGAGCACATTTTCCTAAAATGTCTTTTCTTCCGGCACTGACACTTTTTTTAAAGTAAATGATTATTTTCATAGGACATAGACTATAAAACATCTAGATAAAAAGAATACTTTGTTGAAATTCTCCCAAACATGCCTTACAAATTTTAACAGTTTGTGAATTATCCAACCTTTAATCTAAAATGTTGAAAAATAAATTAATGAAACATTTTTTTTTAATCTGCAGTGTTAAATACAAATAATTATGAATTTTAAAAATATATGATAATGATACATAATTTATACAATCACAAAATGAAAAGTAGAATTATTTATAGAAACAACTTTTTTACATGTTAACCTTTAGCAACATGAATAGTTTGTAGTAGCAAAATCTCCTGTATTTAAACACATTTTAAATCTTAAAAAATTATATTATTAAATTTTATTCTTGATTAACCTAAGCTCAAGAAGTAATCTAAAAATAATAAACTAAAATTGAAAGACACTAATTTGATCAGAAATAATTTAACAAAGTTTTGTTGACAATTTTATTACAAATCTGAAAAAAAAGCAAAAAATGATTTCTGTCTTTTTGACTTATCGAATAATTATGGCTTCTTTGACAGATAAGAGATGTGATTGGATGTTTTCATACGTGCTTTGCATGTAAAACAGCAGTAAACGTATGACATATATTGTACTCCAGTGATGATTTTTAGATTAAGATAATGAAAAACTTAAAATTTTACCTTTAACCCTTTCAGAGGCAAAGAACATTCATTCTCAAAATGCTGAAAGGTTGACTGACACCAGAATCTACGAACAAATTTATTTTAAAGTTAGCAAAACCTTTTGTACAGGTACTTAATTAATGGAAGATTTTTATTCAAATATTCTGGTACCAGTGTGGCATTTAAGGATTAAAATTCAGTGGCTGAAAATTGGATCACTACCCTTCAAGGGGTTAAACATTGAAAAGTTGTCTGGAAAGGACTAAATAAGATGCAGGTTTTAAATGCATGGTTATTCTCAAATTTACAGTTTATTTTCAGTGATGAGATTGTTTCCTTTTATATTTATATTTCCTTTCAATTTATAATTATATAAAATTTCAATAAAATTTCGTAATATTAAGTCTTATTAAGTTAGTATTTTTCAATTTTAGTTTACTAAGGAATATACGTAATGCACCAGCATTCATGTTCTTAAATGTTAAACAAATCCACTATCTACAGGACTTGAAATTCATTTCCTTCTAAGTGTGTCACTTATTTAAACAAATTTAAATCAACTATAAGTATTAATACATGATAAACAGCCGAATCATAATTGAAAAAAATATATTAATATTAATGGGTCATGAAACTTTTAATGTTATGTGATTTCTATAATTTGAATTCAAAATTTCCGTTGTCTTTATTTCAAAATAATCAATGCATTGCTTGTGTCACTTATTATTATTATTTTTTTTAATGATGAAATTTTGCTGCAAATTAGACTACTACCAGTGAACTTCTCTGAAATAGGATTTCGCAAATTTGGGCATCCCATTATTCAGCCCCGATTTGCAGATTTTGATTAAGGAAATGAAGTCAAGTGTGAAACCAGTTTTACACAAGCTTTTCATGTCTACAATTTTGTGTAACATTCTAAAAGCGTTCATGAAAAGTTATCAATGCAAATCTCATCAGAATCATTTAATTGGGATTGTTGAAAAGGCTAATCGTTCATAATAATTGTTTTTGCCTGATTCTGAAACTTTCAGCAATAATTCTATAAATCAAGCCACCTGATGAGCAGCATCAGTCAAATGATTTGTACTTCATACTAAAACATTCATCTAAAAAATAATTAACCGATCAAACTTCATCGATATCCACTTAGCAGAATCTTTAAATTGGAAAATGTACCGAAACCGTCCCTAAAAATGATCTAATTAACAGTTTACATCTATTGAAAAATCATTCAGCAGAACCTTAAAAAACTTTCATTATCAGGTTTATCTCATTTAGAACATTTTTCATAATTATTACACCAAGCAATGTAGAATGTTATGTCTCATACGAACATCATTTCTGAAAAATTACGCCGCTGAAGTGTGGTGATTCAATGCAAGTCCCATCAAAAACTATCCTACAGAACTCATGTTGCAAGTGATCAAAATAAAAAAAAATTCTTTGCATTTTTTACACATTGAGATAGTTAAATATAACTTACATATTTGTGTTAACCTGATTATAGAACTCTCAGAGATTTAAGGGTAGGTATACGCCGCATCACTTCTGGATTTTATTTTAAGAAACTTTGCACAACTACCATAACTATAGCATGTATATTCTCTATATAAGCTAATATATCCATTTGCATATAATTAACTTCGTTTGGATACAGTGACGCAAAAAACTATTCACTTAAATGTTATTTTTGGTTTTGGATAGCGTGGCCCCAAAGATAAATCAATTTATTTAAATAAATACATTTCTGTGCATTATATATATTCAGTGAAAGTGATGCATTTAACAATGTATTGGATAATGAAAAGTATTGTTTAAATATATAAATGTATTTAGACAATAAATAAATAAATAGAATTTTAAAACATCGTTTAAAGCCACATCCAGGTGTCACTTAAATTTTGATATCATATCTTTTAAGATTCATATTTCGAATTTATGAAAGATGTAAATGATAAAGCATTAATGAATAAATTTTAATATGTATACATATTAATTAATCGCATAGCGTCACATAATTTTGATATCATTATTTTTAAGTCCCAAATTTAAAATTCTTAGAGATGTAAGATTGCGTCACAAGTTTTTAATCCGCTCATGGTTTTTGTATTGATTCTATCTACAAGTTCTACCTTTTTTTTTCATTACAGTTATACAATTTACATAAAAAATTATGAAATATCTTTTTTAATGAATCTTATTTCTTAAATAATTTCACTTGTTGAGAATGCTGGGAAATGTTTTCCTTGACAAGTTTTAAATGATTTAGCGAAATCCATCAGAAAAAATAAGAAGCTGTGAGTAGATAGATTGTTTTGGAATGTCTGAGAAAGAAGGAGGTTACAAAAAAATAAACAGAACTCTTCTGTTATATGTGTATATAAATAATACAATGGTGTAGCATAACATTTTTTTCAGAGGAAAGGGCAGAATATATTACATTTTTTTTCTAAACTAATCGTAATATAAATTGATTTTAAATTAAAATTTGACAAAAAGACGATTTTTTCTTAATTTTGGGACCAGAAAGAATCCATATTCCCCCTGCCACTGAAATAACGCGCTTTTGTGGTTGCAGATTGAAACAATAGACTGATAAAACAATTAGAAGCCTATAAAATTTTTGAAAATTTTAAAAAATTACAAAATTTAGGTAAAAATTTACAAATTTAGAAAATTTTTGAGCATTACTTTCTTTTCTGGATTTTGTGTCCTTCGAGATTTTAGAATTCCAGATAATAGGTCCTCTCCTGCAGTAAAATTACTGTTTTCCTTTGTTTTCACAGCTGCTTATATTATTGTGTAACAAATTCTATTTTCTGAAGTCTGACTGCAGCAAATTTTAAAATAAAATCGCAAGACCCTTATAACAGAAAAGTATCTAATTTTTTTTTTTTTTTTTTTTTTTTTTTTTTTTTAGTACAGTAGATTTCCTCAAATTTGCACAGCTTGGGAAACAGAGGTTGTGTCGATTTTAGAATTTTGCAGATTTCTGGCCATTACTTTGTTTACATTTTTTTAAAAACAGTAATTTAAATGTATTTAATAATGCAATCAAAACTATAATGAATGTTTACAATATAATAAAATATTAAAATAAGTAATAAACTAAAATAATAAAAATTTAGACAATTTTTAAAATGATTAAAGTATTAAAAGCAAAGGTCAAATTAATATTTAATAATGTATGATTAAATATTCATTATAAAGATGAAATTTAGTTTTCCTAAATTATTCAATGAAATTTTCCTCATAAAGGACATTAGTAATTCACATTAAAACCATAAAATAAAGAAGTTTTATTTCAAATTTAGTCAGACTTAATAACCAAAAAAAACTTGATTAATACATAAATATATTTGGTAAGAAGATTGTGATTATCAATGATATCAGCAATATCTTAAATTCTTTGAGAAATAAATTTATACTTCCCTCATAAAAAAACATGAATTTAATAATCTTTACAAAAATTAAAAAATAAAATGCATGAAATTGTTAACCCTATAAGATGTTTGGAACGTAATATTCCATTCACTAAGCTCCAAGCTTCACTGCTATATAAGCAATACTTAAGATAATATAATTCTATAGATTTAATGACTTTTCAATACATTTTAGAATGATTAATAATTTCAAGGATTAGATTCCAATTTGTAATTAATATTTTTTATAATATTGAAATAATGATACTTTCTGAACATTTAAAACAAAATACAGGAAAAACAATATTACAATTTTATCCATTTGCAAGAGGCTCAGCGAGTCAAGAATCTATGATCTGTGCACCCATAATCTGCAATTTTCTATCATTCGTGTTATTTTACGAATGTAAACAGTAGAAAAAAAACAATTGAGAGAATTTACAAATTTGTAACTCAAAAATGATTTTTTAAAACAAATGATAAAAAATTGGAAAAAAAATCATAATAAAACATCTATTTTTATATATATATAACTGTTTTATTTTATGAACAGTAAAAAACAAACTGTATTACTGAACATATGCAGTTATTTTTGTTTAAATGCACATTAGGGTGGAGCGAAAAAAATTTTTTTTTGAAAATCAAAAACGGGTAGGTGCCAAAAGTTGCCTTTATACTAGTACATTAACTGCGTGAAATTTTACCGCTGAAAAAAAATGGCTTGAGTCTGCGCTTTTGCTCCAAAAATTGAAATTTTGAGTAAAATTTGTCATTTTTTGACATTTTTTCAAAAAAATTAAAAAATTCCTACAGAGCTGGTTAGTATTTAAAAGTGTTGCTTAGACCTTTATATTTATCTGCTTGCATATTTAAACTGTAAAGTAATATCTGTAGTCTGTATAATTGCAGCAAATCTGACAACTTTTTGTGAAAAATCAGCGTTAACCTCTCTATTGGAGCATACAACGAAATGTTCTTTTGAATGCATTTCTTACCTAGCTGCTTTTAAAACTAATTTGTATATAAGTCATAGAGGTGGCTGCATTTCATATCCCACCCGTCTCAATCACCCAATCATCTAGGCCCAGTGTTTTATTTATGTATTGAATTGTTACTTTTTTCCCGAAGACGAGTATAAGTTTTCTATATATCAAAGTAATTTATCTCTTCTTTGTATTCACTGACTTTGGATGATTTGGATTGATGGTGTGACCTGCTGCACGTATATTTTTATACCATGTATAACAGAAGAGAAGCTAAGTAATGTATTGGGTATGTTCTTAATTGAACCTATTCAGCAGTCGATTATCTTCATTAAACTTTCATGCAATTAATACATTATGATTGGAAGTTCTGTTACCATAGCATTTTTTCAATCAATTACATTTTATATATAATGATTTTCCTAAAAATTGATTGTATGAATTCAATTTTTAGTATGTCATCATTTACTGTACTTATTACATTTAATATGTTTTGAGAAGCTTGCTGCTTAATATTATGACGATCGTCACAGAGGATTGCAAACAAAATTTGCGTGTAAAACAACAATATTTCTAAAGAAGTTTTAGTATGCTTTTATGTCGTTTCCTGTGTTGTTCCATAGTCTAGTAATTTCTAATAAGATTTTAGATCTATTATTTAGGTGTGTAGTACATTTGGTATAAAACATCCCGCGGTATAAACTTGGATTATACATTTTGTGAGTGAAAATATAGACGCTGATTGCCAATCTGTGCTTATGTAAAGCGGAAAATTTTATTAACTTTATGAGCTGTCTTTTGTGTGAGATGTTTTCTAAATTCCTATTCCCCATTCTTTCTGAGAAATAGCTTTCCTTATGAATTAGTTTTGCAATCTCTGACAGAAATTTCTAGTCTGTTCTGAGTATCTTTTTCTCAATTTGAGAAAATAATTTTTCAAAATTATTCTCTATTTAAAAAAAAAAAATTGCAATAGGAAGTGAATAGTACATAGACAAAGATTTTCCTTATTGATCCAGTGAATCCATGTAGCTTAGAACGTTTTATATCGACTTCTCTAATAATTGGCGCAGAGGATATTCATTGGAGTTGAAGTAGCATATGATCCATTATTATACACAATTCTAAGCTTACCCCATGCAAAATGGTTCACAGTGATAAATAAAATTCTCCTAATTTTAAATGAGCACTTATAGTCGATTAGAATTCGTACATTCCATCATAAAGTGCTATGCATTATATGTTTATGCCCAGGACATTTCACCATCAAATGCCCACTCATAAAAAGAGGATCTAAAAGTTAATAAGAAATTACCTGGATACGAAAACACTTAGAAAACGGCATAAAACTAATGCAAAAAAAAAAAAGTTATTTACAACAGAGGTTGCTTTACACATAGAGAACAAATTTTCATTGCAATTCTCGCTGACGATCACCATCACATTAAACAGCTCGCTTTTCAACATATAAAAAATGCAAAAGTAGAATAAATGATGGCATACTTATAGTTGAAATATCTGAAATCATCTTTGAAGCAAATCATTACATAAAAAAAAATACAATTGACTGAAAAAATGTTGTGGTAACAGAACTTCCAATCACTATTCATCAACTGAATGTAAGTTTGATAAATATAATAGATGGCCGAATAGATCCCTTTAATAGATTCCTGTGCATTAATCTGCTTGTCATTTTTTGTATAAACTGTAAAAATATACCTGAAGATAGTTGCAACAGCATGTGGAGGCAAAGAACAGATGAACAAGGTGGAAGCATCGAAAACATGCCAAATTTTTATAAAGAAAATCACAAATCAATGTATAAATAAAACACTGTACTAAGATGATCGAATAGTTGGGCCGGGTGATATAGGAAATATAGCCACCTCCACGACGCATGTCCAAGGTAGTTTTGAAAACAAGAGCTGTATTAAAAACAACAATTCGTTGTATGACCCAATAGAGTGGTAATGCTGTTTTCTTACTAAAAGTTGCCTGTTTTGCTCCAGCTATAGGGAATAAACATATTGTTTTATAGTTTAAATATGTTAAACAGATAAATATAAAGGTCTAAGCAACACTTTTAAATACTAACCAGATCTGTAGGAATTTTTTTATTTTTTTGAAAAAATGTCAAAAAATGACAAATTTTACCCAAAATTTCGATTTTTGGAGCAAAAGCGCAGACTCAAGCCATTTTTTTTCAGCGGTAAAATTTCACGCAGTTGATGTACTAGTATAAAGGCAACTTTTGGCACCTACCCGTTTTTGATTTAAAAAAAAAAATTTTTTTTCGCTCCACCCTAATGCACATCTATATACAGTAGACTCCCTCAAATCCACACAGCTTGGGACCAGAGGTTTTGCGGATTTTAGAATTTTGCAGAATCATCGCTTTGTTTACATTTTTAAAAAAATAATTTGAATGTAATTAGTAATGAAATTAAAAGTATAATGAATGCATACAATATATATTAAAACAAGTAATAAACTAAAATAATAAAAATTTAGCTAGTTTTTAAAATGATTAAAATACTAAAAGGAAAGGTCAAGTTAATAATCAATAATGTACAATTAAATATTCATTATAAAAGAGGAAATGTGTTTTTCCTAAATTATTCAATGAAACTTGCCTCATAAAGGTACATTACTAATTCACATCAGGATCATAAAATAATGAAACTTTATTTCAGTTTTAGCCAGATTTAATAACTATAAAAGTTTGATTAATATATAAATACATTTGATAAGATTGTGATTACCAATGATATTAGCAATATCTTTATTTTTTCAGAAATAAATTATTCTTTCTTAATGAAAAAACATGAATTCAATAACCTTAACAAAAATTATAAATTAAAAAATATATGGAATTGAAATTAAACTGAAAAAATCAATTTTTGTACCTACATCTGAACTGAATGTTTCATTGTTTACATCCGTAAAATATGTGCGGATTTTAGAGAGTTGTGGATTTTAGGAGTGCGGATTTGAGGGAGTCTACTGTATATCAATTTTTTTTTTCATAAAAACACTTAAAAAAGGCATTTTTTGATATAGACTATTAAATTAATAATTAGATTTCATATTTATCTTTACATATTATGCTGATTATAGACTTAAATTGCTGTCTAGGAATAATAAATTGATGTATAATCCATTATACTCTATAATCTGCAATGTTCCATAATCCACATAACTTTTGGCCCCAACTTGTGCGGATTATAGAACTTTGACTGTATAAAACTAAAAAAGGCAAAATTTGTCCCTATATCCAAATTAAATGTTTCATTGTTTACATCTGTAAATTATGTGCAGATTTGAGAGAGTCTACAGTAAGAATAGCATGTTTTAAATCATTTGCTAATTAAAGACTATTCTTGTTTTCAAAAGAATTGTAGTCACTAATAACAGATTTTTATAGCTTTTAAACTTCTGCTATCAGCAGTATGAATATCAGCCTTGTATTATATGATATTCATACTGCTGATATTCATCTATACAGGCTAACAAGTATTATTTCATAAGAAATCTCACTTGCTTATAGCAAAATTGTGGAAACTTTCTAAATTTTTCTAGGTACTTCTCTATTACCCCGTGGAGAATGGGATTTCATAACAAAAACTATTCCCAAAAAACTTGCACAGTGCAATGCCAAATAAACAAATGGAAGAAAAACTTCATCAGAATCTCAAAAGTACAATGAATTTTGGAAAGCTATTTACTTACTCATTGCATTCACATTAAAAAAAAGTCTTGTACAGCAGCTCCCTCGAATCTGCAAATTATTGCAGATTTAAACGATAAACTTCAGTTAAGACCTAGGGAAAAAAATATTCTTTAAAAAAATTTTATATCATTCTATATGCATTTTTATATGTATTTCTCGTTGATATGACTGAATTCATTCTTTTCTATGAAGGAAGTGTAAATTTATTTCTGAAAAAATATCCAAGATATTGCTGGTGTCATTGGTGAGAACTAACTTTTTACCATATATATTTATGTATTAATGAAGTTTCTCGTGTTCAACTTGTTTGTGTGTGTGTGTGTGTGTGTGCGGTTAGCCATCATGACTTACTAAATCTAAAATAAAACTTTTTTATGACTTTGATGTGAATTAGTAATTTACGTTTATCAGGCAAGTTTCATTCAACATTTTTTAAAAAATTATCTTTATTATGCATTATTAATATTCTATTTCAACTTTACATTTAACAATTTAATCATCTTTCGAATTATCTTAATTTTTATTATTTAAATTAATTAATTTAATATTTTACGATTTTGTAAGCATTCATTGGTATAATTTCATTTGCATTGTTACATTTAAATTACAGTTAAAAAAATACATCAATAAAGCAATGACCAGAAATCCATAGCATTCTGAAATCTGCAAAACCCCTAATTCCAAACTGTGCAGATTTGAGGGAGCCTACTGTAAATTCATTTACTGTAGACTCCCTCAAATCCGCAACCCTAAAATCCACACATAATTTTCAGATGTAAACAATGAAAAATTCAGTTCAGATATAGGGACAAAATTTGACTATTTTAGTTTTATATCAATTCTATACATACTTTAATTTGAAATTTTTGTTAATATTACTAATTTCATGTTTTTTCATGAAGGAAGAATAAATTTATTTCTGAAAAAAATCAAGATAATGCTGGTATTATTGGTAATCACAATCTTCTCGCCAAATATATTTATGTATAATCAAGCTATTTTTGTTATTAAGTCTGGCATAACCTGAAATAAAATTTCCTTATTTTATGATTTTTATGTGAACTAGTAATGTACTTTTAAGAGGCAAGTTTCATTGAATAATTTAAGAAAAACACATGTAATCTTTTTAATGAACATTTAATCATATATTATTGATTATTGATTATTGACTTGATGTTTGCTTTCAATATTATATTCATTTAAAAAATTATTCAAATTTTTATTATTTTAGTTTGTTACTTATTTTAATATTTTATTATATTGTAAGCATTCATTATAGTTTTGATTGCATTATTAATTAAATTCAAATTACTGTTTAAAATATGTAAACAAATCTATGACCAGAAATCTGTAAAATTCTAAAAGCCGCTAAATTCTAAAATCTGCACAACCTCTAGTCCCAAGCTGTGTGGATTTGAGGTTTACATTATTTTTCTTACTTATCTCTTTCAACAGGTACATGTTAATGATGCCAGTTAAAATGGGTCTATTGCACGTAACTATGCATCACAACATTTTTTTCAATTTTCTTTTTTTAATATCCTGATGGTGCCATTTAGCGATGTAATTGTTACTTTAATTAGCAAATAACAAATATATCAGTAAAACATCCTTAAAAACCCAGATAAATGTCAAATTAAAAGCCACTTGACGACCTAACAAACACATATGACACATTCGATGGTATTATCATGTATTTTTGGTATTAAATCTTAAAGTTTATCAAAGAAAAAAAATACATGGAAAGTGGTCAATAGGTAAATGGAAAAATTAAAACGAGCAAAGTTAGTCTAAATGACAAAAAGTTATCGATTTTTGTAAACATAGGATAGAAAGCATCAATAAACTTAAGGATCATGGGAACCTTTCTCTTAAACGATCACCAATCAAAGTTTTGCATACAATCTGGTAAACATTATTTCTCATCAATAAGTATAATAATCCAATAATTATACTTTTGGTATGCATCCATCGATTTATGTGAATTTCGGAAAATCATACTCAACTGAATTTTTACAGTATACCACTTTTTATAGTATAGTATTTGACGATTACCAGATAATTTGGAATTAACAAAATTTTCGGCAATGGTAAATGAAATCCTCAAAATTATAGTCACCAAAGTAATGAAAAATTCCCAATTTCTATTGTTTGTGAATTTCCTCTACAATTTTTTACATTTGAATATTGTAGAGGAAAAGTACTTAAATTATTTATTTAAAATATACATTAAAGTATTTATTTGTATTCGTCACTCCTAGCCTGGAAAATCAGTGTGATTATTTTACATCTAGTGACCCCATAATTAAACAGATCATTTGAATAATTTAACAAAATAACTAAGTTTAATGAATTATAGCAAAAATTGAGGTATATGCTGAGAAAAAATTTACCCTTCAAAAAGCTCTTTGAAAGAAATATCAAAAACTGCAATTCAAATGAAAATAAACAGGTATACGCTAAATGATCGAATCAAGTTGAATGACCTCATAAATAGCATCTGAGGCAGAATAATCAATCGACTTGAACATACGCCCAGGTAGCTTTTGGTTGCCTTTGAAAATTACCTTTAAAAAACATATTTGATAAAAACATCAAAAACTGCAATTACCGGCTTTCAAATAAGAAGAAACATGATACGCTGAATGAACGAATCAAATTGAATGACTCGTAAATTGTAAATAATGGCCGTGTTCAGCTGTTACGCGCGCTGCACGCGCACGCTAGGAGCCACGGACATGGAGTGGATACATATACTTGGTGGGATGTGCGTTCAGTCCTCGCTACTGTGCCACCAGTTACTGTAACTGTTCGCTCAGTAACAGATGGAGAACAGATCAAGGATGTAATTACTTGTAGTGCCAATTATAAAGATAATCTGTTACAAATGAAAGTGAGCTGGTTGGCCGAATGGTCAGAGTGCTGAGCTTGAACCCAGACGATACGGGTTCGAAACCTGCGCGGGTCAAAAGTTGGTTTGTGTTTTTTTTTGGTTGCTTTTTATTAATAAATAAGACATTTTTATTAAAGGTAAATTTTATATTAATAATACAGAAGCACATGTATTTCTATTATAATAATAAAATACTTATTTAAATATGAGAAAATGAGATTTTTGCGGAGAAAGTTTTAATATTCCAAATTTAGAATATTAAAAGGATAATTAGAACGATATTAATATCGTTCCAAAGTGATTTATATATATATTAAGAAAATGAAAAAAAAAAGTTTTCTGCGAAAATATCCGTATAGGCATAAAATAATTATTAATGTTCTTCTTCTTCTTCTTCTTTTTTTTAAAAATTTTAGAAGTAATTTTTTATTGAGATTAGGATGCAAATATAATGCATGCGTGGATATTTTACGGTGTTAAAATCAAAATGGAAAATATTATAAAAGCAAAATGTAAAAGATATACTTTTTTTAAATTAAGAATATCTGCATACATATATTTTAAAGAAGTGAAATATTTGGAGTTTGCCTTCTAGTTTTATAATGAATAAAGTATGATTAGAATGTTTATAATTTTTCTATTAAAAGTATAAATAAGTGTTTTGCTTATACTAACATAATTTCGGATGTCGTTTGTTTTTCATATTTTATGACATATTTTGGCCTGTTATCCACACGGTATTAAAATATACAATCATTAAATAAGAAATATATACATACTAAAACTTCTTCTGAAAAATTATCTAACTAACAATGCAAATTCCATTGAAATCAATCCAGTATTGTAGATTACAAATCAATCTTGTAATATGTTGATACAGGGCCATCGCTAAGACTTTTTATTGGTGGGGGAGAAAACCTTAATATTGTCAAGTCAAATTTTTATATTCGCCAACTCGTTTTATAATTTTGCCAAGTTAACGCACTTTGAAAATGTAATACAATTCTTATTTGTAAAAAAATTAATAATATTCCCAATTAGAGTTGTAACTTTTGCAAATTCTATCAAAAATAGAAAATGTATTGCAGTTTTTATTAAAATTTTAATTAAATTTGACATAAAAGTTTTAAATTTGCAAAGTGTAACAGCATTTGTCAATGTTTTGGGAGGGTAGCCCCCCCCCCCTTAGCTAGTCCCCCGTGTGGATATCTCAACCTTGGTTTATCAACAGTATTCTATTAATTACAACAATAGAATCAACAGGATTCTATTATTTAATACGAAAAGTATAAAGCAACTGATAAATGATTTTTAAATAAATAAAAATAAAATTATTAAAAAAATTAAATCACCAATTGTTAAATTGTATCAGTCAACCTACCAACTTTGACAACAAACAACGTGCAACCAATAACAGATAAGCACAAAACGCACAATCACGTGATCAAATCGCCCATCATTTTTTTTTGCGTCGCGCGCGTCAAGGTTTGAGCAGGGTTGATTGTCATTTTTCAAATGCTAATCGGGCTTAATTACATGAAATAGGTCACGTGATACTTTTCCGGAATACTTTTAATTTTATTTGAGTGGTCACAGGTATGTATTTCTGTTACGAAAATCATATTTTGAAAGGATAAAGAGATATGGTATTTGTATTTACCAATTCTGAACCATAAAAATAATACAATAATTCAATAAGTTTAAAATCCTCTTCTTCGATAGCACCTACTCCAAGCTGAATCTTCTGAGCGCGCGCGCACAAAAAAAGCCGCTTTTGAACACGGCCCATGTAGATGAATCAATCGATTACCACTTACACTCAATTAGCTCCTAAATTTGGAGATTTCCCAAGAATGGAGGATATTCCATCTACGTCACGATCACGTGGTAAGGGTATCTTTCCCTGACGTCGTCTGCTACACCACGTTTTTTTCCCATTGATAAGCATGGCGTTTTCGATTTTTGAACGATCTTTACCAATATTTGGATTTTCTTATGAGAATATTCAAGAATATATCTTAAAGATAAATGAAGAACATGGAGGACATGGACAGAGCTCTGCTTTAAAAGAAAGCATTTCGGGTTCTAAACTGTTCAAAAAGAACTTCATTGAAGATTTCAAGTTCGCAGAGCCGAAAGATGGTTTTACCATGATAAACTCCAAAGTTAGGGCGGAGATGAAAAATAAATCCTATGAAATATGTATGACTATAACGTCAGAAAATGAGGTAAGTGCACTGATTTATTTTTTATTTTATATAAATGAGTCTTTGTGTTCTAATGTTGACGTTTTACAGATGTTTTTGTTACAATTTTAAATATCTATATATGTAACAGAGAAAGATGTTTTTGTTTTTTATATTTTACTAAAATACCAAGGTTTATGAAACTTAAAATGAAACCTGACGTAATTATTGATATTCTGGCATTCATTTTAAGAAAAATAATAAAAATATCTGTTTACTTCCTTCCCCATTTCATTTTGTTCACTAATCAATTAAAGAGTGAGTTTAAAACTCTAATTTAAAGTGTCAGTTAATTTTTTCAAAAGCCTGATATAAAGGCCAAATTTAAAAGTCTAAAAATTTTCACTGGGATATTTTAATGCATAACATCTTTAATAATTATCTAATGATTTTATGGAAAATGGAAATAAATCTAATGATTTTAGATTTTATTGCTCAATCATAAATATAGATGAAAAACAAGTCATACAACATGTGCATCAGAAAATTAGGTAAATGCATCAATTTATCTTTTTCTTTTATAAATGAGTCTTTGTCTCCTAATGTTGACGTTTTACAAATGTTTTTGTTACTGTTTTATATGTAACAGAGAAAGATGTTTTTTTTTCCTTTCATTTTTTACTAAAATACCAAAGAGTATGAAACTTTGAAACCTGATATGATTATTGATATTCTGACATAAATAGTATATTATTAGTTCATTTTTTAATAAAAATATCTGTTTACTTCCTTCTCTATTTCATTTTGTTCACTATAGATATTCTTATGTGGTTTCAAAGGAACTGTGTATAACATTTGGAAAATAGTTCTACATGAAATTTCGATCTAATGAACTAACAGCAATACTTTGTTTTTAAATATAAGTTTGACTCATCGAATTAAATTCTAGTGACTTAAAATAAGATTAATGTGTTTTAAAATTTTATATTCACTAAAAACTATGTTCATTCTTTAATTTATTCTCTATATATTTTCAAAAAAATTACATGCTTATACCTTTTTGTTGTAAATTTTAACGTTTATAAAATAGAATGTGGACATAGGCTAAAATTTTATACTTCACATATTCAAAGAAAACCCTTTTTAAAAAAAAAAAATATTGCTTTTATTCTGTTTGTTACTCATACAGGTTAATTTGGTGCATCATTATCAATTATTCTTATCATAAACTTGTGTAGTTTGAATCTTTTTTACAATTACAAGTACTTATACATGCATTATATTGTGCAGTAAATATGGTAGATGTGTCAGTAATGGACATCCATCATTGATTTTAGTTTACAAAAAACTAACCGGTAAAAATTTTTAGCTTTTATAATTTTTTTCATGACTTACTCTTGCATATTTTATAATTTTGCACTATTGTGTACACTCTTAATCAAACCTATCATAAAGCAGAAAATGTTTCGAAGTTCCATTTTTTTCAGTGAGAATCTTAATGGGCATATTTAAAGCTGGCTGCGTAATTTATATATTTTTTATGTTCTTGCAAAATTTGCAATTTTTGTTTTGGTAGCAGTAGAAAACTTTGAATTTTATATATAAATAGCCAAATAAAAAATGTAAACAAAGCAATGACCAGGAATTTGCAAAACTTCGGTCCCAAGCCGTGCGGATTTGAAGGAGTCGTCTACTGTATATCTTAACCTAGAATTTAGGGTCAGAACTGGAAACAAGTTTGCATAGCCTTTTAGCCATCAGCACGACTTGTGTAATATGCTGATTGAGTGTGACCCAATCATCGTACTACGGGCTATGTCTGTAATATTTACATTTGGTCAGATTGCAGGCTATGCCTTAATATTTATGTTGGGCCCGATCATCGTACATGGCTATGCCCGTAGTTGTAGCCAGTGGCGTAGCTAAGGGGGGGCAAGGGGGGCGTCTGCCCCAGGCGCCGAGGCCTAGGGGCGCCAAATTGAGAGAAATTGTTATATATCTATATTGGGATGGGGGCGCAAAATTTCTTGCTGGCCCCGGGCGCCAAAAAACATAGCTACGCCACTGGTTGTAGGTTAAGGTAGTTCTTTAATTACTCATCAATACTAAACTTTGACGCATTTTCTGTCTAATTTGTAACTGTAAAGGTGTATAAAATTAAGCCTCTGACTATGTAAAAGATTTTGAATCAAATAACGTTTTTCATTTTTAGAAAATACATTATTTTGTCAAGATGTAAGAGACTTGGCACGTGGCTGCAGATTTTTCTCCCTTCACATGCTGTCACTTCCAGAAATTTAATTTAAAACTATGAGAGTATTTGCCAGTTAATGATGACAGATTGAATGTTTTTCTTAAAAATATATTGCTTTTATCAAAAAATGGATTACATCGTTCAATTATATGGTTTCCGAACAGAAACACCTGCTATCTATGGGTATCTATTCCTTTTCTGGCTGTGCTACTAAATATTCAGTTAAGCCAAATGCCAGTGTCCAGTCAAATCGAATATGTCTAAAAACCTTTTAAAACACATTTTTGTAAACTTTTCACTGTCAAATTATAAATGTATTCAGGGGCGTGCAAAGAGAAATTGCGCCTGTGGCAAGTTTCAATTTGGTACCCCTACTTCCCGAAATTTTTTTTGTAACAGGCCAAAAACAACATTGGTAGTATAAATTTGTCGCCCCGTAAACTTCCGTGTCCAGGGTGATGGTCACCTTTGCCCCCCCCCCCTCCCTTCACACAGTGCTGAATATATTTATAATAATTAGAAAAAAATTCTAAGTTTTAGAGAAGAATTTGGGAATGTTTTTAGATTTTGTAAAATATATCTTTAGAATATTAACCACAAGGAGGATTAAAATGATTAATTAGAATTTTCGAAGGAATTAATGATGCAATAAATTCTACTTCCTACATTTTGTTCAGTAAATTATCCATTTCTTGTTTTTTCACAAATAAAAGTTTATAAACTAAATAGAAAACTGTTTTCTTGTGTTATTAAAAGAAAAAAATCAATATGAAGATACGTGTAATTGCAAAGTATAAATATGTAAACTGTTTAGTATTGTTTGATAATTTGATTTATCCTCTTGTAGGTACGTCATGCCTCATGTGAGTGTCCCGGAGGTGCCCCACCTTCTTGCTGCAAGCATACATTTGCAGTTTTAGCTTTCATACAGGAATACTGCACCAAGGAGTTGCACAATGCACAAACCGAAAAGCTGCAGGAGTGGCATCAGCCTGCTAAAAAAAAGAAGTTTTCACCAAAGAAGACAAGTGAAATCTTCAAAAGTACAACTGTAAAAAAGGGTTGCCAAAATCCTGTTAATTTCAATGCTTTAAAAAGATTACCCGCAAAAACGCCAATCTTTTGTTTATTAAAAGAAAAAGATTTTGATTACAACGCTCACATGATTGATACAACAATAAAACTCCCTATAACAAATGTGAATTCATTTGATTATAAAAGTGAATTAAAAGGAATTGAACTATCACTTGAGGAAATTATCTTTTTTCAAGAAGTTATGGTGAATATTGATGATGCGTATAACATTGAAAAACTCACTATCAATCAACATAAGAATGAGTTATGGCACAAGCACAGGCGTGTGAGATTAACGGCTTCAAATTTTCACAGAATCATAAAAAGAAAAGATAACTTTCATGAATTAAGTAAATCTATAGTAAATCTTGCTGATTTGAGTAAAGTACCAGCTATAAATTATGGATTAAAGATGGAGGACAATGTTAAAGAATTGGTCAGGAAGCATTTTAATAATCACACTTTCAGAAATGTTGGATTAGTGATTAATCCAAAATATCCATATCTTGGAGCATCACCCGATGGGTTGCTTCACAACAGTGATGAAACTTTATTAATTGAAATAAAATGTGTTTATAACACAGAAAAATTATCCTTAGATGAACTGTGCGAAAAAAGATCGAACTTTTGCTTAAAAAAAGAAAATGAAAAGTTTCAGTTAAAAAAAGAACATAATTATTACACACAGATTCAAGGACAACTTGCTGTGTGTGGTTTGAAAAATTCCTATTTTTGTCTAGCGCACAACTCTCAAAGTCTTTATATCGAAAAGATTGAATTTTGTCCAGAATTTTGGGAAAACTGCAATTCCATTTTAAAGCATTTTTATTTTTTTAACCATTTAAAATATTTATGTAACTTAAATTAATAAATATATTCTTTATGTATGTAAGATCATATTTTCTTTGCATTGAATATATCTATAAATTATAATAGTTTGTATATTTATTAGAAGCCTCATTAAAAATATCATAGATATATCTTATTACCACAGCACAATCTAAAAGTGTTTGATACAATTGTCACTATTTTATGAAAAAGATTTTTTAAACAGATTTTTAGGAGTCATTTGTGATTAAATAACTCAGTTTATTATTTAAAATACTGACAGCCATAAGAAAATTTTACCGTATGTCATATCCTGCATGTGTGTAAGGGTGGACCCAAATTTCCTTTTACAGAGGGTTTATGGCTCTTTTTTTGAGGAGAGAGGGGGACATCTCTTAATAAGCATTTTTTATATGAAGATTGTCCCCACATACATAATAGCTAAATTTCTGATTCTTTTGGGAAGTATTTTCATTCGTAACTAAAAAGTTGCTTAAATATTCCTAAAATTATAAATAAATACATTTTACTCAGATGCCAAGAAATTGATAAATTTTCCGTTTATATTTAAACTCCTCAGTCCTGAGACAAATTTTACGTGGCACCACAAAAACCAGTATAAATTTTTTATGAAACATCTCCAAACATGTATAGGTTGTATATCGATGCTTCTAATGCACACATCTATTTAAAAAGTCTAAATGTAATTTTAGCAATTCTAACAGAAATTAAATTAATTTAAAGGGTGATTTTTAGTGTCGCCTCCAGGCGACATCAGGACTGAAGAGGATAGAAGGAAATAACTATTCAAGGAAAAAGCATTTTATGCAAATTTTTAGGACTTGACAGTTATGAAAAGCTGTAATGAGAAAGCAATTGGCTGTCACCAAATGAAATTCAGTTCAAAATTCTACAATTTATGGATATTTGTCAAAAGATTCTATACCTTTATTGAAAAATGGGAAAAGTTAATCAATCATATATTTACCTGAATAAATACATTTTGAATCTAAGATTTAAAAATACTTCATGGATAAGTCAGACATTCATTTTTTAAATTTCCTTTAAAAATTTTCTTCATTCAAGGGGGGGAGGGTATGCTCCAGTGACCCCCCCCCCCAATAAATCTGCCACTGCATGTGTGTTTATACAGTAGACTCCCTCAAATCTGCAATCCATAGATCTACATATCATTGCAGATATGAAAAATGAAACTTTCAGTTAAGATGTAATAATGTAAAGGTTTTCATAGATTCTTTACAATCCCTGAAAATAATTGTCCACTCTAGCTTATAATTTGATATTCCATATTCGGGGGGGGGGGGGGATCCCTCAAATTTCCACCAGTAAAAAAAATGAAGAATCTACACTTCCTTTGATCGGATATTTAAAATTTAATTGGATTTGTTTATATACATAAAGGTGCCAATAAGCTTTTTTTTTTTTTTTTTTTTTTTTTTTTTTTTTTTTTTTTTTTTTTTTTTTTATTAACATTTTAAAATGCTATTACTTTTTTTAAAAGTAACAATCTTCTTAACCACTTCAGTACCAGATAATTAATTCCTAAGTCAGGGATTCAAAAATCTAGGGGCCAGCCTCTAACCGCTAAATTTATTTCAATATTTTTTATGTGAAATTCTTCTAAGAATGGTAACTGCCTGATGACACCTAGATTTTTGAATTAGAAACATGACAAACAGCCATTGAAACAGGGCCGTAACTATAAACTTGGGGGCCCCAGGGCAAACCAGTAAGGCCCTCCCACCAGGGCAAATTAAAACTTTGTCCCAGTCACAAGTTTTTTTTTTTTTTTTCGCCCGCTGCTATTTAAATTAGGGATGCACCGAATAGTGATTTTGGCCGAATATTCGGCCGAAAGGTGAACCGAATACCAAATACTCGGCTAACCGAACAGTAATTGTTGGGCCGAATACCGAATATTCGGCCAGCTGAATAATTAACTATTCGGCCGAATACCGAATATTCGGCTTTCCAAATACTTTTTATGTTTCAAAATTTAAAGGTATTAAAAAGTTACTTTTTTAAAATAGTTTTACATAATATTTAATAAAAGAAACTTACATTTTGATAAACAAGAGCTTTTAGTATTGAAAAAAATCTGCCTTGAGTTATTTAAGAAGCGCAGTTATGAAACTTTAATTAATAAAATTTTCTACGAATCAAAATAAACATTTTAAAATCAAATAATGAAAAAATGGCCGAAGAAAAATTTTAGTCTGATAATTGTCCTTTTTAAATAACTCAAGGCAGATTTTTTTTCAATATAAAGTACAAATACTTTCAACTTAATTCTGAATAAAGGTATGTTTGGCTCATAGTTCTTTTCTTATGAATGGTGGTATTTTCCACCCTTCCCATCATATCATATTTTACAAAAATCAAAGCATGTGAGTTAAATATGTTATCTTATTTATTGTTAATGTAATAAACGAACACACAAGTTTTGACCTAGACTGCAGAATTTTAATTAATTGTTCTTAAGGGGGGGGGGAGAAAGGAAGCAGTTGAAGATGATTTAAAAACACCAATTGTTATAAAATTATTTGTACTAACAAGGCATTGAACATTTTAAATATAAGATTCAATGAAAAAAATGTTTTGTATTTTTCAAATTGTAATTCTTTCTTTTTAAATTATTTTATTACAATTATCATTTGAATACAAAGATTAAATAAATAGGCTGGTTATATTAATACTTCTTTAGAATGTTGAAAACAATGAGTAACCCTCATATAGTTCGGCATATAATCTGCTAAAATGATTGTAAAAAGATTAAAAATTGCAGCTGCGGAATACAGGCAAGCCAGAAATTACGCTAATTTTATTTACATTTGGTAGAAAATGTTAGCTTGTGAATTTATTTTGAGAAAAAATATCTTTGCTCTATTTGTGTTTTAATATATGGAAAGAAAAGAAAAGCTATATTTAAACTATCATTTAGAATTTCTAAATTGAATTTACAACTTACAATCATTATTCATTTATTATGAAAGTATTAATTTATGCAAGCATATTTTTTAAATCCCCCCTGAATTCAATGCTACTTCTAATAGAGATATGTATTACAGTAAAAGATCTATATAACGCAAGGTACTGCATTACATAGAATTTTGTGTTATATAGATCACATTTCATTTATCATTAAATTTATCTCATAAATATAGCCATTTTTTTTTTATTAAAAAGTTCTACATTAAAGAGATAAAATCAAAACAATGGATTAAATTTAGTTTTCTAAACAATAGCAATCAAAATAAAAAAAAATGGCCTTCTATAAAAGCGGTGGAGTGACGCTGCAGAAAATGGTACAGATTTTTAGCGGTGTTGTAGCTTGTGCAACACTGTTAAAAATCTGCTGCATTTTGCTGTAACGCACTCCACCGCTTGTATATAATATCTCTATTCCAACCAATGAGAAAGCTCCATTTCATGGCCAAGTAACCGTTTTCTATACAAGCAAGGGAGTGCGTTGCAACAAAATGCAGCAGATTTTTAACAGTGTATTTTTCAATCTGGAACAATTTTAATCAATTTAAATTGTGTTTTAAATGATAAAATATATTAATTTCATTTTGTTATAAGTACATATAAACGTATATGACAAAATTACACTTAAAGTAAAGTAAAAATGCAAAAGTAAAATTACTTAAACTAAACTTATTTAAATAAATTGAACATAGAAAGTTTTTTCTTTAAAAAGTATTCTGAGCGTAAAAGCGTATTTTTCAAAATTTCGTTTTTTCGCCAACCGGGGATAAATCGCCAAATAAATGAAATTTTTATTATTTTTTTACGAACGTTATAAGGAGGTTCCACCGAAATTTTTTTTATAAACATATATAAGTATATGAGAAGAACATTCTGTAATTTTTTCAGATTTTTCTGAGTATGCCCGTATGGACACCTTCCTTGTCAGCTATCCAATGCAAATATAAAATTAAAATACAACAGAGAATATTATTTGATATGATTTTGGGATACCAGATTTCGCAATAAAAAGATAAATTTTACGTAATAAATTCAGTTAATTAAATCTTAAATAAAATAACATATTGCAATGTTTAGCATACAGGCCTTCCACAGGCAATTATTTTTCTATTCTATTTGCACCAATATTATTATTATTTTATAAGGACAGATTTTGTAGTATATTTCTCTTGCAAATGTTATTGAATAGTATACAATATTTTTTTCTTTTGAGGAACAGGTGCAAGGTACAATTAAAAAGTAGTCGCCTGTGGCAGCCCTAAGCATGCACTTCAAGGCGATTAAACTGGTAACAGGTGTCTAGATAAATATATTTAACCAATATTGCATTATGTTTTTAATTAGAAAAGATTCAAAGGAGAAGAAATTTTGTAATTAATTCATTAATGCTGGAAAATAAATGCAAACATTGACTAAAGAATTGAAAAAAAAAAAACTTTATTGACATGTAACAATAGAAAAAAAATATTTTTTTATTACTTCATAACAATTGCATTAATAAACACTGCATAATAAATACTCAAACAGAACATTTGGTTCATTACAACATCTCAACATTAAGAAAATTCATAACTCTTAAGTTGTGTAAAAATTACAAAGACAAAATCCATTAAAAAAGGTATATAATATGTATATATATAATATATATACACACACGCAAATAATGGTGACTGGCTAACAGAAAAGTATCGCAATTTCTTTTAAAATTAATTTTTTATATTTAGTTATTATATTCCAGTTTTTTTAACAGTATATTAACCAACCGACAATATTTAATCATTCTTATAGCCTCACTTTTCAATATGAATAAAAATTTTATTTTGAATAACAAAAATATATCGAAGCACTGAAAAGCTCAGTAATAGACACCCCATAAAAATAAATCTAATTCATTTTATGGTTGTATTTAGAATTGGAATTTAACGAAAACATTTTAATGAAACAAAATAATAAAATATTTGTATAATTATTCACTGTCTGCATCAATAATTGTAATTATAAGAGATCGATATTTTAGTTAGTTTAAATGATAGTTTAAAATACTAAATATCAAGCAATTACAGGTTTACAACAATTACAATCAATATTTTCAGCTTCATGATTAGCTTGATTGCCAGATGATAAAATTGATATATTATAAAATATATACAAAGAAGTATAAGCAGAAAATATAATAATAAAATAGAGTTACCAAGACAATGTTACGTTCATATTAAAAAAAATAATAATAAAAGGAATACAGTATTGAAATTCTATTAACCACATTAAAATAACTTAAAAGCAGTTATTTGTATAAGGTAGGGTGTTATTAGTGTTCATTCTAGGCCATTTTTGAAGGGTGCAGCACCCTGCCCTTTTTCAAATTTGCAAAATGCACCACTGGTTTTGCCCAGAGATTTTTAATAAATATTTATTTTATTCCGCAGTATTTCTAAATTTGTGTGTCTAAATATGATAGATTTTTTTCATTTCTTTCAGAAAAAGAACATCAAACTATTCAATCATTGTTTAATTGTATTTTTAATTTTTATATAATAAAATCCTTCAAAATTAATATTATTTGATTCATCTTAGTAAAAATTATGTATTTTCCCGCTTTCTTTTTTTTCCCTTCTAAAAGCAATAACAAATTTTTTCTTGCAAAAGTGCCCTTTCCCGCTGCAGTAGTGCCCTTTTTAGCGAATAGCACCATGCCCTTTTTATTTCTAGAGTGAACACTAGTGTTATTACATTTTGTTAAATGTAATTTAAAAATTAAATTTGAATATTTAAGTTTTCAATTAAATCAAAATATTTAGTGCACTATAAATATTGATGAAATCACAGTTTAAACAATGTTTACATGCGGTTAATTAGGGGTAACAAGAACTATTACTGAAAAATAATTTGTTAGAAATTAATTAGTGGATTGCCAAAGTTAATAAAAAATGCAACAATATAAACTAATTCATTTATTTGAGGTAAAACAGTATAGGGTATCTTTCCTTGAAATAATCTAAAAACTTTAATTCTGTTTATCGCTCTTTCAACATGTATCCTGTGCGTAGATATCTTTTTGTTTTCTCTCCTTTCATCAAACGTAAACTGTATTTTACCTTTAAGAAAATTAGGCGTGATAATTTTGCAACCTATTTGATCTAATTCTTTTGAAACTAAAAAACCCCTATCCGCAATAACAAGATCACCGTTCTCCAACAGTTCTATGATTCCGCTCTTTAAAAAACACTTTTTATCAGACACTGAGCCAGTCCATGTGTTGGATATAAATGATATGGCACCTGAAGGTGTTATGCCAATCATACATTTTATTGTATTGCTGTTCTTATAATAGCTGAAAGTCGTTTGTTGTTCTTCTGGATCAGATGGCTGTTGAATAAAAAATTCGGTTGTATCAACAATAACTCTGCACTCTGGAAAGTTTTCCTTAAAGGCAGATGGCATAAATGACTGTATTTGATTTTTAGTAGGCCAGATGCTTACGGGCTTAATTTTCTCATATATCGAAGTTGTCATCGTTGTCACCAACTTAGAAATGTAGCTTTGCGATACGTGAAAAAATATTGCTAAAACATCTTCTGTCATTCCAGTCCTTAGTCTAACTAAAAAAATAAAAAATTTGTGCTCCATGCTTTTTTTGCTGAAGTTTAAAAATTCAACAATTGTCCTGAACTGTTCATGACTGTATCCAGTTAATGAATTCATCGAATCATCATCCATATTTTCAGCATTTATTTTACTCTGTTGAATTTCTTCTTTTAAGGCAGAAACTTCTTTTTGTAACTCAACATTCTTCTGTGTTATGTCAAAGACAGTTATCTCAGTCTGCGTTGATGCATCACAAAATCTTTGTTCCGGCACCAAAACTGGAGAATCAACTGTTACAGATGCACTAAAATAAATAAATACATATAAAATTATGCCGACAAATAAAAAAAATGAAGCAAAATTCATTGAAAATAAATTACAATTATTATAATTTATCAATGTAAACAGACTTGTAAATAACCAGAGCTGTCCTTAGGGAAGTGTGGCCACACAGGACCTCGCAGTTTAAACCAATTGGTTTTAACCATGGTTTAAACCAACTGATTTTTTTTCCCAAAAAAATCAATTGGTTTTTTTCAAAAAATCTAATGATATTTTCTCATTTTTCTTTATAATTTAAGAATTACAAATTATTGTACATAAATATTTTCTACGTTTAACACTTTTTTTCAGCAATAAGTATTATATATATAAAACCCTTCCGTGGTTTGGTAAAACTATAAAAGAATTTTTTTTTTTTTTTTGATTGGGGAGATAATCTTTAAAAATTAAAATAAAAATATGAAGTTGTATAAGAGAGTATTCAAAAATTGGGTGCTGGTTATAGTATTTTAACAATAACAAACTACCCCCCCCCCCGCCTTTGTTATCGGCTAAATCTAATGACCATAAATGTTGATTTCAAATTGTCTCTCAAAAAACAAAACCCCCCAAGGAGTTTTTTTTTTTTTTTTTTTGTGAAAAATAATATTTACATTCATCAAACTACATCAGATGTTTATTATAAGTAATCAAAAGATTGTTTATAAAGATTTTCAAAGTATCAATGTTCAATTGTGTAGAATAGTTTATTGTTTGGACATAAAACTTTACTAATAACTGTTTAAATTAAAATCTAATTTTTTTTTCCAATTTACTACATAATTCACTGTAATTATTTAATTTAAATTATTTTCAAATGAATTTATACTACTTATAATCCAACAATGTATATTTTTATCAATAAATATGCATGTATATCTACTAAAAAAGGATGTTTTAAAAAAACCCGGTTTAAACTAAAAAAACCTGGTTTAAACCAAAAAAACCGTTTTTTTTCCAACCCTGATTGCAAGCTTACATCATTACTTTTAACATCAGTTCTTTGAATTATTCAAAATTACAGCAACCAATAATCATTCTTGATACAGATTTCCAGTATCAAAATCAATTTGTAAATTAAAGAATCAGTTAATTTGCATTGGTTGAACTTAATTTTTATGTATCACTTTTATTTTCCATTTTTTTTTAAAAACAATGCTACTGTTTGAAATTTTAAAAATTATCTTTAAAGGATGTATAATTAAATTTCAAATTAGTTAATTAGAAATTATTTAAAAGTTAATTAAAAAATATACAATTATATGTTTTAAAGAAGTATGTTTATTATACTGACACAGACATGTTACTCTTAAAGCTCACTTCATGTGCATTGATAGTTCTTTCTTATCAGGGTTGGCACATTTTTGACGCATGACGGTTTTTACTGGATTTTAATAACCTTTTATCATCATTTAATATTAATGTTCATTGCAGTTAGCAGATTATATATTAATGGAGTTCATGACAAACATTGTTCTTTAATTTTAATCTTGTATTTAAAAAAATTTCCCATTTAGGAAATCTTCCTTTTAAATAAATTTAACAAATGTAATTGAAAATAATAATAATGACAAGAACAACAAGGAAAAATCAATTTAGAAATGAATTGTATGCTGCACTTACATTATAAATCTGAGAAAAATAAAAAATTATAGGTTTTTGACGGAATAAACCGGTAAAAACACGGTTTTTACCCCTATCATGTCAAAAACCCAACCCTGTTTCTTATACACAAGTATTCGGCCTCGGTACGCAGCCAAAGTGCTATTCGGTGCAGCCCTAAAATTTTATTAAACTTTCAGTGAAGAAAACTTAGATTTTAGTGGTTAGAAACTACCAGCTGGTGCCAAGATTTTTGCACACCTGATTATCATATTTTGTCACAGTTTAATATTATTATTAGGCACTTTACATTAAATTAACAATCAATTTGTTTATTAATAAGGAACAAATTATGAGCTCTATTCAAAATAATTTAAAATTAATCAAAAGATAATTTTTTATGTAATAACGAAACAAAAACTATTTTGCTTACATATATTTAGTTATTAAAAATTTTTATTACTTGTCACTCTATACATTCATTTCATGTCGTTCAAAGTCTCTATACATGAAAAATGAGATCTTTTAATATTGCGTGAAGTTTACGTTACAATACAAATAACAGTTCTGTAGGTAGAACATGATTTTTTAGAAACTAACAAGCATTATAGGAAAGGATACAAAACTACACTTTTTACTTCGAAATAAAAAATAACTGATGCTGTTGGATAAATTATGTAGTAGTATTTTTTAGTACTACGAACACAGGCATTAATGGAAAGATAAATATCATTTCTATGATTAATAAAATAACATATACTGTTCAATATAATTTCATAAACATTTATTAGCGATTTAGATTACTTACCCGAACTCATAAGTAGTCCTTTTTCGTTTCTTTCTTGGTCTTGTGAAAGAAAATAAGGTTGGCACAGCTCCCTTTCTTAATTCTCTTCTGTGAGTAAATGGTTGATAAACAAAATCACTTTCTTCAAAATGCTCCGAACATATGAGATGATTCTTCGTTGGAGTAAAATGATCCCTTTTAATGTTGACTAACCAAGTACGTAGAAGTTCTGCATTTTTTAATGGAAATGAATGGAAACTGATCTTTTTTTCTCTACACGCGACTTTTTTACTACTATTTGTGCAGCCAATTGCAGCACAAGACCGCGTCATATTTATTAATAGCAGAAAAAAAATAAAAAAAAGCTTCACTCTCAATACAAACTTACGGTAATTGCAAAGGTAAATTCCCGGTATCACGTGACTTCATATAGCCTCGAACGCAGATTTGGAATATCCTCCATTTATAGCAGAACTTAAACAATTTTTATATAATTAATTGTAGGTTAAAATCTTTTTTCAAAAATTCTTGTTGTGTATACAAATAAATCTTGTGCTTAGAATCTAGCAACATTTTAAGACAAAACAAATTAGCATCTGAACCAATTTAGGGATAGTAAAATCATTTTTTAGAAGTACGATATAAAAATAAAGCGTAGTAGGGCTCTTTGAAAAGATTTTACAGAAAAATAAAGGTAATCATGTTTCTGTATTTGATAATATGCCTAGTAATTTGTTAGTACTCTTTTCCTAAATTATAGCTATTGTTTTTAAATGAAATGTATTCTGTTTTTTGAATTCAGACTTTTAAAATCTAAGGAAGAATTCTATAATCTCTTCCTATTCACGCGATTGTCGAAGCAATCCTATGTAGCACCAAAAGGCTGCAAAATTTCTCAAGATGGAAAAAAAAAAAAAAAAAATTGCTTTTAAATATTTAGACATATATATTTATTGAATATATGTGTATGTTGATATAAACAAGTATGATTTTTATATAAATATATGTATTATTTTTATAGCTATGTAATTATATACAGTGGACTCTCTTTATGTGAACACTCTAATGTGAACATCTCTGTAATATGAATACATTTCAATGATTTCAGCAAAACTCCATAGATTTAACAAAAGACAAACTCTCTGTATTCTGTACATCCTCTAATTTGAACACCCCATAATTATGAACGCTACTTTTGTCCCCATTTCTTCTCCTCCTCTCTGTAAACTGAACATGTGTTTGCAATCTAAATTCAAATTCTCATCATGGAGATTTCATGATCATGGAATTCTCATCATCTCAATTTAGAGAAACTGTTACAAAAGATTAAAAAAGTTCGACAAACTTTATAAAAAAAACATACAAAATCTCAGCTACATTTTAAGCATGTATGCTTGACCAGTTTTAAAACACTTGTCTTGGCATACTGCCAAAATAATAGACCTTTCCAAAGCTAGGAAAGCATTAGGAATAGACGAAATTCCTCTCCTTTCCCGACAAAATCAATAGCAGGAAAAACTCCCTTTTCATTGCTTCCAGTCCTATTAACAACAATAGACTTGTCTAACTCGGATCTATTATTCACATGACTGGTCTTGAATGCTTGGCTCAGTAGTACTTGAAGTTTCAATTTGTTTGAATATTTCAGATAAAATCTTTAGTTAAATGTTGGAGCATCTGTTGTCACATTGTTGTCAGATACCTGCTGTAAGAAAAGCCATTTTATGATTTTTTTTTTTTAATTAGAAGATGTAAAAATTTGTTTTTCATTAAATGGAGACAATTATAGTAAGATAAAATAATCCCATCTTATCTTGCTTATTTCAACTATGGTTTTATAACAATTGTCGTTAATCGCCATGGAAGAAGGAATATAAACGGGAAGGAAAACGAAGCCTCTTTCCCATTAGGAGCAGGGTGATCGTCGATGCCACCGGATTTCTGTGAGGTTCACCCATATCCCAGCATTCCCTGAGGAATGGCAACTGTTTAGCGCATTTATCGCTTATTTGGCCTTTCTTACACTCGACGTCTTATGTGCTGATTTCTACGGCGTGAGGTAAAACACATGCCAAGTTATCGCCAAGGTTGCCGGCAGTTCAGGGTCACACTTGTCACAGAATTCTCGGCTTGCCTCCGTTGACCGGTTTTCCTTCCCGTTTATATTCTTTGTTTCATGTTAATCGCAGCTTCAACATGATATTTTAAAGATCAATTTTGGAATTTTTGATTGATCAATTACTTGGAAAATGGAAATTAAAGAAACTATTTGCATATTATTTTGCTGCTATTTAATTTCAGCCGATATCATTTTTGCCCATAAGACATTCACTAAGAATTGTAGAAGTCAAGTTAGTTTACTTCTAAAGTTTAAAAGGAAGGAAATATAGTAAAGTCCCCATAACATTACCCTTATCTTGTCAACTACTGGCTAGGTCACCCTATAAATAGTAATAGTAGTGCATTTCCAATTTCCCTCTATAATGAACACCCCCATAATCTGAAAATTTTTGATTGGTCCCATTAGTGTTCAGAATAGAGAGAGTCTGGTGTATATAGATATACATATGTAAATATACCTATAGGAATAAATACTATACTGCATACTTCTGCATATTTCATTATTTTTTATATAATTTTATATATTTATTATGTATGTAAAATTTAAATATATAGCATTTTATTATTAAAAAATATATATTAACATAATATTACATCTAGAGAAAATTAATGCTTAATTTTTTTTTTTTTTTTTAAGTTGTGATTTTTTTCTAAAAATTATGCTAAATACCAAAAATTACACAAAAAGGTTTAAAGTGATTTTCAAAAATCACTTGGCGATTTTTAAAATTAAATTTATTAAAATTTTTAAAATTGGCGATTTTTAAAATTATCTGTTTACATTATTTGTTTCAATTATTGTTTTATATATATTTTTTAATTATGTTTTACCTTATTTGTTAATATTGGATCTGAATATTTAGGTTGATAGAATTGGTCAATTTATCGCAGCATTGCCAAATTATACACCAAGCACTTGTTAACTCTGTGGTTGTAAAAATAAATTATCTTAGAAAAAATTTTATATGATGATGAAAATAGAAAGAAATAGATTATAATTATTTTGTATTTCCTGAGAAGATTTGTAGCAGGACTGACTTAAATCATAAATGAGAGTGCATTCAATCAGTTTAGATTTAGCAATACATTCTTTTAAAAAGGTGCAGAGTAGAGCTTAGCTTGGTGCTTTTTAAAAAAGATACAGGAGAAGTAAATTATAATGAAAAGTGCAATGTTGTAATTACAGAAAAATTGAATCTTAAAGAGTAAATTTATTTATTTTCAAACATCATACATAAAAAGTAGCGATAAAAAGATAGATTTAAGCAGGTGTGCAAAATATGTCCGATCTGGAGATCTAGAATCAGGGAAAATTTTGGCCATCTGGGGAAATTTTGTACAAAAATATGCAATTGATTTTGATTTTAACAATGAATTACATATTTACACAAGACAGAAAATTTTTTCACTACAAATAGAAATATCTGTATGCTGATCTTTACAAAATTAATCTCAGAATATTTAGTACTTTATACATTCGCATATATGTTGAAAATTTTTGAAATTTTTTTTTTATACCTATGGTAATACAGAATTTATGTGAGCCTATAACATGTTACGAAAGTTTGCAGGAAATTTTATATAGATGGGGGGAAATATTGCAAATTAAAACATTTTCTGCATCCCCGGATTTAAGTCTATCTTCATGATGGAAGTTAGCCTGATATATTCTAATGTTATCAAAATTCTGCATTAACAGAATCATTGTATTCATTGCTGTACATGTAAAAATACCAGAGGGATGTGACAGGATGACTAAGATATTCATCACAACTTTAATTCAGAAACAATGAATACATACTGTATACCACTCCATAGAGTATATCTTTTGCTCCTTTATCGCATGTATAGCATGAATACTATTCTTCAGCATACAAGAAATTAAAAACGCCACACACTTAGCCAGGTAGTATGTGCACTGACCTGATAGACCCAGAGTGCATATGATTTTTACAATTGTTACCACTATTTTTTTTACGGTAATCTCCAACTCATTCTGTCTTTGTAACAATTATTTTAGGCTAAATAAAATGATTATCATTACAGTAGACTCCCTGAAATCTGCACAGCTTGGGACCAGAAGTTGTGCGGTTTTTAGAATTTTGCAGATTTCTGGTCATTGCTTTGTTTACATTTTTTAAACAGTAATTTGAAATTATATAATAATGCAAGCGAAGCTATAATGAAGGCTTACAATATAATAAAGTATTAAAATAAGTAATAAACTAAAATATTAAAATTTGAATATTCATTATAAAGATGAAATGTATTATTCCTAAATTATTCAATAAAACTTGCCTCATAAAGGTAGATTTCTAATTCACATCAAAATCATAAAATAAGGAAATTTTACTTCAGGTTTAGCCAGACTTAATAATCAAAAAGGTTTGATTCATGCATAAATATATTTGATAAGAAGATTGTGATTAACAATGATATCAGCAATATCTAGAATTTTTTTCAAAAATAAATTTATTCTTCCTTCATGAAAAAACATGAATCCAGTGTATTAACAAAAATTACAAATTAAAATACATATGAAATTGATATAAAACTAAAAAAGTCAATTTTTGTCCCTATGTCTGAACTGAATATTTCATTGTTTACATCCATAAATTATGTGCGGATTTTAGAGAGTTGCAGATTTGAGGGAGTCTACTGTATTTATATTTATTGTTGACAAAGTATAAAGCATTAATACACTGTATGATCTTAGGGTGTCAAAACTTCACACGCCCGTCCTACTGGGTTAATAATATATCCCACTGGCTGTACATAAACCATATGTGTGGATATCTTATCATATATTGGTAGGATATATTATATCTAGTAGTGTAGTCCTAAAAATTCCAGAGGCTATATATTATATTCAGAGGAAAGATACTATCGAATATCATTATAGAGACAGCATTCAGAGTTTTTAAAAAACATTCAGAGGGTATATGTTGTATACTCTGAACTACATTCCTGATTTATCCCATATAAATTTAATCAAAATTTACACCAGTGGTAACTTCCATTTTATGAAGATATTTAAATTGCATAAAGCTTAATTGAATTTTTGAGGAAGAAAGAAGGGGGTGGCTGAAATCCTTTTTTCTTTTTTTCAGTTTATCGTACGATTCCTTTATAAACAGGTTATATTCTATAAAAAGCAAATTTGCTGGATAGTGATTTTAAAAATTATGTAATAATATTTGATTGCAATTTTATTATTTCTTTTTCAGTATTACAGTTTATGATATATTTGTAATTCTTATCTAAAAATGATAAATTAAAATATTGAAAGCATAATTAAAGTTAAATTCAATTCGTCAATTAATTTTAAAAGAAAGATTTTAAAGTGTGAGACAAATAAAAATTCAAAACCTAAACCTGTGATTGTATACAACTTTTAAATTTGAACAGGCGTTGGGCTTGATAACTTGCGCAGCCTCTGCCGTCCCCCGCCCCACCTTTTCTCTGTACGGAACTACAATATATATTTCAAGTTAATTTAGAAATATTATTACAGTCCTTTGCAACGCCTGGCAGGGCAGCTAGTATACACTCTTAAAACTGTGCCTCTGATATGAGAGGCAAATTCGGAATTTTTTTGCCTCTGAATATTAAGAGGCACATGGTGCCTTTGAAATTAAGAGGCACACTGTTAAAACTGTGCCTCTGATATAAGAGGTACATTTTTAATTTTTGTGCCTCTGAATATTTAGAGGCACACGGTGCCCTTGAAAATCAAAGGCACAATCTTTAAACAGTGCCTCTGATATAAGAGGTACATTTTTAACTTTTGTGCTTCTGAATATTAAGAGGCACACACTGTTTTTGAAATTAAGAGGCACATTATGTGCCTTTGAAAGTCTATTTTGTGCCTCTTAGTAAAAGTGGCACTTTTTTTTTATTCTTACATTTTTACTTTCCAGTAAAAATAACTCAAATCAAACATTATTAAAATTTATACTGGGTGCCTTCCTTTATTAAACAATTTATTAATCATTATATAGTTTTAAAGGTATGGTTCCAACAACAAATATGTTTCAAGGATTGCCCTCCATTAATGACTTTTTACGACAAAATAATTATTACATCTTAAAGTTTATACATCCCTTCCCGATATAAATTATATTTTGAAAAAATTTCTCCACCCTCTAATAATAATAAAAAGGGTTCCTTTTTCTGATAACAGAAATATTCAGTGCTAAATGATTACTTTGAATTTTCAGTGTTCCCTGGCTTTAAAAGCAAAATTTCCTGCACCAGAAAATGCTGAAAATTCAAAATAACCTAACTTTGTATGTTTTGCTCATAAACAGCGGAATATGCTCAGATGAAATTTTTTCTTGCTTCCATATTATTTTGAGTTTGAAATATTTAATATTCTTTCTAGCAATGTCAAATGATACTTTTCAAAGTTTATTTATGATTATTTTTCTAATTTTTAAAGTTTAATAATAGAAAAAATGATTTGTGGTTGTTTTAATCTAAATATTAATATTCAAAAAATCTTTTAAAAAGTGACATTTGATAATGCTAGAGATAATGATATCGTTTATGTTTAGCTAAAAAAGAAATACAGAAATTTAAGCTCTGACACCAATTTAAAAAAATAATAATAATAAATAATGAATGATCTTACTAGAAGTTATAAATCAAAATTTAGTTTGACACTTTGCAAATAAAAAATTATATCTTTTCCCCAAAAATAATAAAATTTTCTTGCATTTTGTATTTTATAGTAATTTATAGAAATTAGAAATCTCACAGGCAGTAGTTTACATTTTGTTTAAAAGGTTTCTTGTTTCCAATAAAGGGATAAAAAATGGATATCTTTTTTTAATAATTTAATAAAAATATGCCAGAAATAAAATTCTTATCTGAAAATATGTTTTTTCAGCTAAAAATTAACTTTTTTTTTTTTTTTTGTTATTTTTTTAGTTTGAACATGTAAGAAATGAAGAATAATATTTCAACATTAAACTATTCTTAAATATACATACTAAATTAAATATAATTATTTAATATTCTCGTAAAATAAAACAAATTGAGGCAAATACTACTCTTAATTTATAGTTCTAGACAGTTTATTTTGTTTTTCATCATTTTATTAAAGTAAAGCACTTCTCAGAAGATACTACCAAAGTTAACATTTTAAATGAGTTTTAGCCACAATAAGATAATTGTAATGCAGTAAACAATTAACTTAGTAATAAATAATGTGCTACACTACAGAAAAAAAAAAATTAAAATAAAAATTTAAAAGCTGTTTGATTTAATATCTCTAAATATCATTCATGTTGATATAGAGCTACTTTGTTCAATGGGGAACATAAAAATTTTTGAGAACAAATTTAAGCCAATGCTAAATAAAATAAACAAAATGGCATTGCTAATTAACTACTTAATACATAGAAATTAGACACGAATAATACTTGGATTTAACACATAAGTAGGGAAAGTGGAGAAGTAAACCATAACAGATGATTTGGATAAAACCAACAATATTTATTTGTTTAATTTGTGCTGGATGTTAAATAGTATTTTTTACATTCTTTGACTTTATCTTTTCTCCCCTGCTCTCATGTTATTTAATCATTAAAAAACAATATTCTGAAAAAAAAAAAAAAAAAAAAAAGAACAGATAAACTTTAATTATTTTTGTTAATGCTGATGCCTAAGAACTTAAAAAATAAATAAATAAAAATACAATATATATGAAAATAAAAATACAGGACACATAAATATACAAATATATTTTATTGTAAAATATACACTTCATTCATTAAATTAATTCTATGCTGTAAGAATATTTAAATTTAAACTATAATATACAACATAATAATGAAACAGTTACACATTCTATAGCAGAATTATCTTCTAAATATTTGGTCCGAAGAGTAGTTAGTTGCCATTTGAAAAATAAATTTGCAGGTTTCTTCCATTGAGGAACATATCCTAAAGAGAAATTGATAAGAAAAATAATTAAATACTTAATATTTGTTCACAAATAAATTCAAATACATGTTTAAAAAAAATTGTATTTGCTACAATAAACTCCTGATTATCTGGTAGCAGCAGATGGGCACATTGGATAATAAAAAAGCTTGATAGGAATGGGTTCTGTGAATATCCTTATCATGCCATCATGCTTCCGTTAAAAACACATTTTTTATACAAAAACTTATTCCTATTCATGTTTTCTGACTTGTTTCATAAAAACAGTCGCTCATATAAAATCATGTACCCTGTATATGAATACAATATATATAGTTTTAAATTAAACAAATCCTTGATGTAAAAAGCCTAACTAAAAAACAATTTAAATTTATTTTATTGACCCATGATTAGAATTAAAATATATAATTACATACAAAAATCAAGATTAAAAAATAATACAAATAATAATTAATTATTGATAAATGACTGCTTTTATATTTTAGCAGTCTTATTAAGAACACATGCAATATAGAAGGATCACAGATGATAGAAAACATCCATATCCATCACCAGAGTTGGTTTTTTGACATCAAAAAAGGGTTTGTGACATGACAAGTGTTTGAAACGTCAAAAACCCAGAGTCACAATCTGCTGTGGTGCACTAGAGTTTGTTCAGGAAACAAATTTTAAAACTAGCTTCTATTGCCATACTTCATGTTGAAATTTAATTATATTATGGGTAATTAGCAATGTCTTAAAATATTTTTAATTAATAAAAATTAAGGTAAAAATAACAAATTCCAAATCCCAGAAATTTATCTCGAAATGGACATGCAGAAATATTTGCACAAATATTATGTTTAAACATTTTTTTTATTTATTGTTATTATTATTTTAATATTTGTAAAAAAATCTAAAGTTATTTAGTATGCATTTTGACATAGCTATATTTATAAAGAACAAGTTAAGTGCTATAAATGCAGGATTTTCAAAAATGTTATACTTAATATACATGATTTTTTTTTTAATGCTTTACACATTATATACATAATATCTAGTAGGTTAATTTGAATTTAAATACAATGCATGCTATGATTATTATGTATCTTTATAAACCATTTTTATATCAATCCCCCCCCCCCCAAAGCAGACACACTAATAGTATCAAGAATACAAATAATGTTTACTTTAAAGTAAGGTAAGAAAAATCAAAAAGCGAGGTAAATAATAGAAGTTCTCAGATTGGGAATGATTGATGAATGCTCAACCTGATTAAAAGAATTTTCTTCAAAAGTGTCTAAAGTTCAGAAAATGTTAATATTTATCTTTAAAAATGTCTAATCTTTAATATTATTTTAACTATACACTAAGTTTGGTTATAAATAAATTTCTTAATAATATAATATCCCTGCAGATTTTGAATAACACATTAAAATTTATTAAATAAAGTTACAAAAGATAAGTTTTCCAAAGTCTAAGATTTTGTTTACTCTTCAAAATATGTTTCTTCAAAAATTTAAATTTATTTTTTCTACAACATATTTAGAAACATTTTCTTTATTAAAAGCAAATAAATTTAACTTATTAAATTTAAATATAGATAGATACATACATATGTAAATAAATATAGATTTTTGGCCATGGTTAAAGCCATCAAAAACTGTTGCATGTCAAAAACTTACCAAGCCTGTCCAACACCACCTTAAATCTATTCACAATTTTAATAGAGAATTTATCTTAACAACTTTAGATAGTTGAAAAGCTACTGGATATAATTAGGTGTAAAAAAAAATAAAGTTACTGAACCTTTCAACTGAACCAATCAACCTTTTAAAAAAACATTTAATAAACTAAATAAAATATATAACACTTAATATGATGTGTTTTGATTTTAGGTAGTAATTATATAATTTCTTTAATAAAGGAAAATATATTTGTTTTAGAAAATAAAAACTGAAAGGTTGACAGCTATTGTTATCTTGAGTTAAGTTTTTAAAGCAATATTTTCAAAAGATTTAGTTATTTATAAGAGCAGTTAGCATGTTTATTGTAAATATTTCCTTCCTTTTAAATCAATGTACTATTAAATTAAATCATCTGTTTGAAAATAAATTGAATTTATACTGAATAAGCACATTAAAAAAAGACTGTCTGATAAAGATCAGAAAAAATTCAAAAGGTAATTTCTACCACTTGTGTTTTTCCTGGTATATGTAACTTCTTGAGTGATGCAATCAAAGCCCTGTTGTCGCATATGGCTGATTTTCTATTTACGTATCATGAATTTTCACCAATAAATTTTAGTAGTTATTTTTACTTTATACAATGATAGAAAATCCATAAATAAAATAAAATAGTTATTCATAATTTTTTGTTCTGAATTCAATATTTTTAAACAAAAAATCTGCCAGATGCTAAAGCAGTGGAGCACATTATTCTATGGTTACAACCTAACTTTAAAAAATCATGGCCATAGGTATGTATAAAACTTCTTTTAAATTCTCATGCTAATTTCAACAAAAATATCAGTAAAAGATTTATGATGTACAGATTTCGCTCAATTACAGCACTACCTAATTCTACAATATTACAGCACCCATTTAAACATACATTGAATGAGGAGAAAACATTGTAATAAATCAATAACCAACCTTCTCAAAAAATTAATATACATAAATAATGTAATATTGTGATGCAATTGTGAATGGAAACTTTTCTGACAAAGTGAAAAGGTGCCCAGGAAAGAGTTAAATAAAAGGGATTTGACTTAAATTTCCAAATTTTGCCTCTTGAGTTACCTGTACTGACAATAAGTTGACACATTTGACTCAAACCTAATAACCTTATTGGAAATAGTATCAGATGTGACATGTAAACAACTCGACAGAATATATCATAGATGATGGAACTTGATAAAAAATAGATGCTACTGGCAATAAAGTTATCACAATGAAATTTTTGTCGACTAGCTGTCAGTCTAGGTATGTCAAGTATATGTCAAGATGTTGAAAATAATTGTACATGTCTTACGTTCAACTATCAACCTAAATACTTTTTCCTGCGGATCGAAAAATTTTAATTTGTATATTTTTACCAATGAATTTAAAAAGAAAATTTAACAATGTAAAATGATATTGTTTCAGATTTATTATTTTTATGAAATACATATTAGAGCTTGATATAAAATTTTAAAATGAGTTTACCTAATTTTCATGGATTTCCATTAATATAAACAGGTGAGCTAATTTAGTGAGTAACACTTGATAAACATAGAAAAATCAAGTTTAATTTTGCCTTACTACAGTTCTTTAGGTTATCCATAATAGCTTAATTACCACTAGGTGTAATTTTAAGTTTTGATTTATAACATATTGTAATGCAATTAAATGCTAAACTTGCAAGAGTAGCAATTTAGCTAAACGAAAACCTATCAATTGCACAGATTTTTGGAATACATCTTGTAGTAACATAGCTAAATTTTTGCAAATTTGATATTTCCACTGATTTGTGTTGGTGGTGTGTGTGTGTGTGGTGGGGGGAATTATAGTATGTTGTTTAAAGAAAAAAATATAATTCAGAAAGAAATTTCTTAATTTTCTTTAACGTTTTACTTCTCAAATAAAATTTTCTTTGACATTCTGAAATTACACACCACTTTGGTGGAATAAGGGCACCTGTTCTGTGCTTAGTGCACCAATAGAAATTTTGTTCATACTAATCAAGGAATCATTAAAAAAAATATATAAAAAATACTTTACAAAAAAAGTGATATCTAATGACATTGATTACATGAATTATAATTTATGTATATAATGTAATCATAATATCATGTTTATAATAAATTTTACATGTCTTGAGAAATTTTCATTTTGAATGAATGTGTGTGAATGAGATGGTTATCTCATTATTTTTCTGGTATCTAAAATAATATTTAATAGTTACAAATTTTAAGATTGGAACACAGAGCCTAATATAGTTGAATTATGAATTCAGCAGCATGCAACAGCAACATGAAATTAACATTAGAACAGATAAATTCAGCACTAAATGCAGATAAATTTTAATATACCATTGTTATTGCACCCTATGTAGCTCTGTTTAGTTGTATCAGTTTCCTTAATTCCAGGTATTTGTTAGACATTGAATATCCAGTCTCTCTTGAATTTTCTTCATGTCACCGATTAAAGAAGTAACTCGTCTGTCGACTTACATATCCAGCTGAAAGTAATTAAGAGAGTTATTAAAAAGTGAATCATCTGTTTTCAGTAACAATATCACATGCTTATGATCTATAAAACAACAGACATACAGTAAATTCTGTCCAAGACATATCTAGCCCATAGAAATTTTCTGCCATAGATGATATTCTGCTTCTGACAGAACTTACTGTAGCAAAAATCATTCAGCATGACTTTAAATCCTTTCTGTGTCAGACAAATTGCCATCTAACATAAGTTTACTGTATATAAACACAAATATAGTAGAGACATAAAATTCATTCCCCATTTGTAACTAAAAATCAAAACCAACAGTCAGCAGGAAGCAGATGAATCAATTTTCAGAAATCCTGTCTTGGAACTTTTGATGAAATTTGTCGTTTTTCTTGCAAGCTTTTGATATAAATTGCAGTTTTATCAAATTTATCTTTTTTTTTTTTGTGATTTTTTAGAAAAATTGGTCATTTTTTTTGCTATCTTTATGCGAATTTTACCTTTAACTGTGATCTTTTGATGAAATGTGCCTTTTTTTCACACCCTTTGAAGAAATTTCTTGTTTTGCACAATCTATTTACCAAAATTTGTATTTTTTGAGGTACCTAGACCATGTTTTTGCGATCTTTTGATGAAATTCACGTTTTTTATGATACCTGTACCTAATTTGTTCTTTTATCGTGGTCTTTTGGTGAAATTTATCGTTTTCCTTGCAAGCTTTCGATGTAATTTGCCGTTTTATCAAATTTATCTTTATTTTGTGATTTTTTTGCAAAATTGGTCATTTTTTTTTGCTATCTTTATGTGAATTTTACCTTTAATTGTGATCTTTTGATGAAATGTGCCTTTTTTTCCCATTCTTTGAAGAAATTTCATGTTTTGCACAATCTATGTACCAAAATTTGTGTTTTTTGAGGTACCTAGACTGTTTTTGCAATCTTTTGATGAAATTCACATTTTTTATGACACCTGGACCAAATTTGTTCTTTTCTCGTGGTCTTTTGGTGAAATTTGTCGTTTTTCTTGCAAGCTTTCGATGTAATTTGCCGTTTTATCAAATTTATCTTTATTTTGTGATTTTTTTGCAAAATTGGTCATTTTTTTCGCTATCTTTATGCGAATTTTACCTTTAATTGTGATCTTTTGATGAAATGTGTCTTTTTTTCTCATTCTTTGATGAAATTCCTTGTTTTGCACAATCTATTTACCAAAATTTGTGTTTTTTGAGGTACCTAGACTGTGTTTTTGCGATCTTTTGATGAAATTTGCGTTTTTAGGTAGCTTTCATTACAAAAAGTAAAAAGCTACCTATTGCAGCCGTCCGGAGGAAAGCACTTCCGGAAAATTTTGGTATATTTTCACCGATCATGACCCCCAGACCCCAAAACCACCCTCCGTTCAAATGTTGACATATATATATATATATATATATAACCATATATATATATATATATATATATCTGATTTTTGTCATACGATAACTAACGTATTTATGAACCGATTTGAATGAAACTTGGTATGTACGTAGTACATATAAATGTCTCGACCGAGTTCGTTGGTCAGCATCATCCGCCATTTTGTTTCAAAATGGCGGCCATTTTAAAATTTTCAAAAAATTTAAATTTTAAAATTAAATGCGAAAAAATTAAAAGTTGAAAAATATTTTTCTTTTACGTGTTAGAACTTAAAACAAAGATTCCAGAACACTTCTTATTTTGTCTATATCTTAAAAAATGATTGAGTTATAGCACTTTGAATTTTTCTTATGGCTGACATTTTGAAACGATCTGATTTTTGTCACGTGATAACACGCGTATTTATGAACCGATTTCACTGAAACTTGGTATGTACATAGTACATACAAATGTCTCGACCGAGTTCGTTGGTCATCATAATCCGCCATTTTGTTTAAAAATGGCGGCCATTTTAAATTTTTTAAAAAATTTAAAATTTAAAATTAAATGCAAAAAAATTAAAAGTTGAAAAATATTTTTCTTTTACGTGTTAGAACTTAAAACAAAGATTCCAGAACACTTTTTATTTTGTCTATATCTTAAAAATGATTGAGTTATAGCACTTTGAATTTTTCTCATGGCTGACATTTTGAAACGATCTGATTTTTGTCACGTGATAACACGCGTATTTATGAACCGATTTCAATGAAACTTGGTATGTACATAGTACATACAAATGTCTCAACCGAGTTCGTTGGTCAGCATCATCCGCCATTTTGTTTCAAAATGGCGGCCATTTTAAATTTTTAAAAAAATTTTAAATTTAAAATTAAATGCGAAAAAATTAAAAGTTAAAAAATATTTTTCTTTTACGTGTTAGAACTTAAAACAAAGATTCCAGAACACTTTTTATTTTGTCTATATCTTAAAAAATGATTGAGTTATAGCATTTTGAATTTTTCTTATGGCTGACATTTTGAAACGATATGATTTTGTCACGTGATAACACGCGTATTTATGAACCGATTTCAATTAAACTTGGTATGTACATAGTACATACAAATGTCTCGACCGAGTTCGTTGGCCAGCATCATCCGCCATTTTAATTTTTTTTTAAATTTAAAATTTAAAATGAAATGCGAAAAAATCAAAATTTGAAAAATATTTTTCTTTTACGTGTTAGAACTTAAAACAACGATTCCAGAACACTTTTTATTTTGTCTATATCTTACAAAATGATTGAGTTATAGCTCTTTGAACTTTTCTTATGGCTGATATTTTGAAACGGTCTGATCTGAACGATCCACAATGTTGCTTTAAAATGGCATACACTTTATGATATCGTGGAATTTAGTGACTCTCCAAATCGCTTAAAATAAAACCAGATTGAATAAAAGATGACTAATTTCTAAAAATTCCTATTAATATTCAGTCTTGACAAAAATAGTATTCAATCTTATAAAATCACTAATTTTATAAGATTATTTCTACTAATTTGAGATTAGTATTTTTGAACAATGTAACTTACTTTAAAATAAATAAATAAATATATAAGTATATGAAAGCTACCTCTTCCTCCCGGCATTGCCGGAAGGACTTTTTATGATTTGTGGCAAAAATTCGTCATTTTGTCAAGGTATTTTGGTGAAATCGGTCGTTTTTCGGGGCCGATTGATGAAATTTGTCGTTTCTCTTGCGAGCTTTTGATGTAACTTGCCGTTTTATCAAATTTAGCTTTTTTTTTGTGATTTTTTTTGAAAAATTGGTCATTTTTTTCACTATCTTTATGCAAATTTTACCTTTAATTGTGATCTTTTGATGAAATGTGCCTTTTTTCCCCCATTCTTTGAAGAAATTTCATGTTTTGCACAATCTATGTACCAAAATTTGTGTTTTTTGAAGTACCTAGACTGTGTTTTTGCGATCTTTTGATGAAATTCACATTTTTTATGACACCTGGACCAAATTTGTTCTTTTCTCGTGGTCTTTTGGTGAAATTTGTCGTTTTTCTTGCAAGCTTTCGATGTAATTTGCCGTTTTATCAAATTTATCTTTATTTTGTGATTTTTTTGCAAAATTGGTCATTTTTTTCGCTATCTTTATGCGAATTTTACCTTTAATTGTGATCTTTTGATGAAATGTGCCTTTTTTTGCCCCATTCTTTGAAGAAATTTTCTGTTTTGCACAATCTATTTATCAAATTTTGTGTTTTTTGAGGTACCTAGACTGTGTTTTTGCGATCTTTTGATGAAATTCACATTTTTTATGACACCTGGACTAAATTTGTTCTTTTCTCGTGGTCTTTTAGTGAAATTTGTCGTTTTTCTTGCAAGCTTTCGATGTAATTTGCCGTTTTATCAAATTTATCTTTATTTTGTGATTTTTTTTGCAAAATTGGTCGTTTTTTTTTTTGCTATTTTTATGCGAATTTTACCTTTAATTGTGATCTTTTGATGAAATGTGTCTTTTTTTCTCATTCTTTGATGAAATTTCTTGTTTTGCACAATCTATTTACCAAAATTTGTGTTTTTTGAGGTACCTAGACTGTGTTTTTGCGATCTTTTGATGAAATTTGCGTTTTTTATGATTTGTGGCAAAAATTCGTCATTTTGTCAAGGTATTTTGGTGAAATCGGTCATTTTTCGGGGCTGATTGATGAAATTTGTCGTTTTTCTTGCGAGCTTTTGATGTAACTTGCCGTTTTATCAAATTTAGCTTTTTTTTGTGATTTTTTTTGAAAAATTGGTCATTTTTTTCACTATCTTTATGCGAATTTTACCTTTAATTGTGATCTTTTGATGAAATGTGCCTTTTTCCCCCATCTTTTGAAGAAATTTCTTGTTTTGCACAATCTATTTACCAAAACTTATGTTTTTTGAGGTACCTAGATCGTATTTTCGCGATCTTTTGATGAAATTCACGTTTTTTATGATATGTGGACAAAATTCGTGATTTTCTGAAAGTCTTTTGGTGAAATTGGTCATTTTTTGGGATCTTTTAATGAAACTTGTCGTTTTGCTTAAGAGCTTTCGATGTAACTTGCCGTTTTATCAAATTTATCTTTTTTTGTGATTTTTTTGAAAAATTGGTCATTTTTTTCGCTATCTTAATGCGAATTTTACCTTTAATTGTGATCTTTTAATGAAATGTGCTTTTTTTCCCCATCCTTTAAAGAAATGTCTAGTTTTGCACAATTTATTTACCAAAATTTGTGTTTTTTGAGGTATCTAGACTGTGTTTTTGCGATTTTTTGATGAAATTCGCGTTTTTTATGATACCTGGAGCAAATTTGTTTTTTTCTCGTGGTCTTTTGTTGAAATTTGCCGTTTTTCTTGCAAGCTTTCGATGTAATTTGCCGTTTTATCAAATTTATCTTTTTTTTGTGATTTTTTTGAAAAATTGGTCATTTTTTTCGCTATCTTTATGCGAATTTTACCTTTAACTGTGATCTTTTGATGAAATGTGCCTTTTTTTCACACCCTTTGAAGAAATTTCTTGTTTTGCACAATCTATTTACCAAAATTTGTATTTTTTGAGGTACCTAGACCATGTTTTTGCGATCTTTTGATGAAATTCACGTTTTTTATGATACCTGTACCTAATTTGTTCTTTTATTGTGGTCTTTTGGTGAAATTTATCGTTTTCCTTGCAAGCTTTCGATGTAATTTGCCGTTTTATCAAATTTATCTTTATTTTGTGATTTTTTTGCAAAATTGGTCATTTTTTTTGCTATCTTTATGCGAATTTTACCTTTAATTGTGATCTTTTGATGAAATGTGCCTTTTTTTCCCCCATTCTTTGAAGAAATTTCTTGTTTTGCACAATCTATTTACCAAAATTTGTGTTTTTTGAGGTACCTAGACTGTGTTTTTGCGATCTTTTGATGAAATTCACATTTTTTATGACACCTGGACTAAATTTGTTCTTTTCTCATGGTCTTTTGGTGAAATTTGTCGTTTTTCTTGCAAGCTTTTGATGTAATTTGCCGTTTTATCAAATTTATCTTTATTTTGTGATTTTTTTTGCAAAATTGGTCGTTTTTTTCGCTATTTTTATGCGAATTTTACCTTTAATTGTGATCTTTTGATAAAATGTGTCTTTTTTTCTCATTCTTTGATGAAATTTGTTGTTTTGCACAATCTATTTACCAAAATTTGTGTTTTTTGAGGTAGCTAGACTGTGTTTTTGCGATTTTTTGATGAAATTCACGTTTTTTTTTTATACTTGGACCAAATTTGTTTTTTTCTCGTGGTCTTTTGTTAAAATTTGTCGTTTTTCTTGTAAGATTTCCATGTAATTTGCCGTTTTATCAAATTTATCTTTATTTTGTGATTTTTTTTGCAAAATTGGTTGTTTTTTTCGCTATCTTTGTGCGAATTTTACCTTTAATTGTGATCTTTTGATGAAATGTGCCTTTTTTTCCCATTCTTTGAAGAAATTTCTTGTTTTGCACAATCTATTTACCAAAATTTGTGTTTTTTAGGTACCTAGATTGTGTTTTCGCGATCTTTTGATGAAATTTGCGTTTTTTATGATATCTCGGCAAAATTCGTCGTTTTCTCAAGGTCTTTTGGTCAAATTGGTTGTTTTTCGTGCTCTTTTGATAAAATTTGTCATTTTTCTTGCGATCTTTCTATGTAATTTGCCGTTTTATACAATTTAAAGTTTTTTTTGTGCAATTGGTTGTTTTTTTCGCTATCTTTTTTGCAAAATTTGTCTTTTTTTTCACTTTTTTTTGTAAATTTTACCTTTAATTGCAATCTTTTGACAAAATGTGCCTTTTTTTCCATCTTTTGATCAAATTTGTCGTTTCTCACAATCTATTTACCCAAATTTGTGTGTTTTGAAGTACCTAGACTGTGTTTTTGTGATCTTTTGATGAAATTAGCATTTTCTATGATATCTGAACAAAATTTTTCGTTTTCTCAAGGTCTTTTGGTGAAATCTGTCGTTTTCTCGAGGTCTTTTGATGAAATTGTCGGGGTTTTTTTGCAATCTTTTGGTGTAATCTGCCATTTTATCAAATTTACCCTCTTTTTTGTGACTTGTTTTGCGAAATTTGTTGGTTTTTTCACCTGCCCCCCTCAGAACATTGAAATGTCTCCTCCCGAAATTTTTGTGATTTCAAAGATCGGAAAGTGCAATGTCCCCTCCCCCCTAGAGTCGCAGAAGTTCCTCTTTGAGAAAAATGTTTGCATACAACACCGGTCGCAGTACTTTTACAAAAAAAAAAAAAAAAAAAAAAAAAAAAAAGCAGTACTTTTATAAATATATATAGCAGCATTTTGTTACACACTGACCATTAGATTCATTTGTTGACATATGTGACCAGGCCCAGAAGCAGAAAGTTCTTCAGGTGTCTGTGCAGAATACTTCAGCAACAAAAAATAATCTGCGGCAAAATATTTTTTGAACTGAACCGTTCATTACTCAAACAATTGTTTACCTATAGAGTTTTTAAGCATTTTATAAATTTTAATAAATAATAATCTTAACTTTTTGTATTAAGTAATAAAGAGCTAAACATAATACGAAGTAATACAAAGATTTGATATAAAAGAATCTGCAAAAGAGAAAGAAAATCTGTGACGCCCGTCTCGAGCTTTTTACTACTAGGTGACGAGGTACTTATTAAATAATTAATACTTAGTTTTTCCATCTTTTGAAAGAATATAAAAATTTAAACAAAATAATTATTTAATTTTTCTGAAAACAATATTTGTCTATAATTATTATCATTACCAGTTTCAAATATAGCTTAGTATTTGCTACTAATAAGAAAATGATATTAAGTACTAATTTCATCATAATCCCAGTAACAATATTCTATGCCAATCAGAAAAAAGGTAAAATTGATATGCGGTCCAAGATTGAGCAAAGCTTATTATTAAAAGAAATTGCAATAACCAGTATTACCCATAAAATAAGCAAAACTTGCATTTGGAAAAAAAAACTACAATAAAGGTAGAAACAATGTAAATTTTAGCAACTGTTTTTAAGCCCATATATTTGTTAAAAGTATTAGATTAGTCTTCAGCATACATCAACATCTATTATATCTAATGTTGCTACACACAAATGTGGCACTACTTTAAAATCTATTTTTAAAGATTTTAAACTTTGGTGTGTTTGCAGAGAAGGTTTGGGGGGGGGAGTGCTAAATTACCAAGTGATTATTTATTTACCAATATAAAAATAAGAATTTAAAGAGGGGGAAAAAATTCCAGACAAACTCCAAGAAAATAGAATAATTTTTGCTTTCTCCTCATTCCTAGAAACCTCCATTTTCCTTTTTTTTCCAGGGGTTTTAAAGGAATGATAGACCATTCTACTGTACACTTAGTTAAAATGTAAAATACAAAAAATTTTCCTTTCTCAATACAGTTAGACCAAATGAGGAAGGAAAGGGGGGGGGGATGATCAATTGTCACTAAGTGAGATTCGTGATAAACTTTTGGTGATCCTTTGAAAAAACTGAATCTTTATTTTACTATAATAAATAATTTTTTTTTTTTTTTAATCTAAGAAATTTTTATACCCATAAAGTTTTAGATATTCATATTTGAAATTTTACATTAGCAGGCTAGAATATTTACATTAATTGATATTATTACTAATTATGCTAATTAAAAAATAAATGCCTATGAAAAAGCAAACGAATATTTTAATTTAGTTTTCAATAACATATAACAGAACAATTTCATCTGACACAGCAATTAAAATTATGTACAGTTTCAGCCTCAAATAAATAGTCATGCAATAACATCACCAAAATAAAAAATTCATGAAGTTTTAAACAAAAATGAACAAATATGCTAAAACTGTGTGCTACTTAAATAATCTTCAATAACTTTATAATTAATTTTGTTACAATTAAAAAAGCTTTAAAGATTTTTGTTTTCATTAAATAAAATGCATTTTATATTATAAAATGGAAATTCTCTGATCATTAAAAGAAAAATACGGATATGTATGTACAATAAAGTCATACTAGTCATCCACAAGATTAAAACTTATGAATTTGCTCTTATATTATATAAAACTATATATAAATATATATAACTTATGAATTTGCTTTATGAAAACTTATGAATGCAAGTAAATAGTCATGCAATAACATCCCCAAAATCAAAATTCATGAAGTTATAAACAAAAATGTACAACAAATATGCTAAAACTGTGTGCTTACTTAAATAATCTTCAATTACTTTATAATTACTTTTGTTACAATCAAAAAAGCTTTAAATATTTTTGTTTTCATTAAATAAAATGCATTTTATGTTATAAAATGGAAATTCTCTGATTATTAAAAGAAAAATACGGATATGTATGTACAATAAAGTCATACTAGTCATCCACCGGATTAAAACTCATGAATTTGGTAATATGCAAGGTCTGAGGTTGGCAATTGCTGATTTAGATAAATAATTCTTATTACAATAATAAAAAATATAAAAAAAGGAATTTTAACACTTTCAAATTTTATGTATTTTGAGAAGGAGATGAAGCAATTTTCCCTTTTTCTTGAAGGGATGAAGCAATTTTCCTTTCCTTTTTTTTTCTTGGGGAGAAGGAGCGATATTGTCTAAACATTTTAAACAAGCAGAAATATACTGAAATGCGAAAGATTCTGTGCCTGAAATGTAAGGCATAGTAGTCATTGTTGAATTAAAGGGGTGCCCCCCCCCCCCAAGAGCATTGAAATGTCTCCCCCAAAAATTTTGTGATTCAGTGGTCAGAAAGTGCAATACCCCCCCCCCCCCTGGAGGTGACAGAAGTCCTTACTTAAAAGTGGTTTGTTTGTATTTATGTCGGCCAATTATCTACATTGTGGGATATAGGCCCTTAAGGGTGGGATGCCCTCCGTGAGATTCTTTCTAAGGGAAGCTAACACGTATTTATGCAAGGTTCGAAGAAAACCACGGAAAACTTTGAACGGTTAGGCCGACGGTCATGATTAGGTTCGAACCCAGCACCTACCATCTACCAGTTTGGAGGTCAGAACCTCGCGGCCACTGGTAGAAAAGTGTTTGGATTCAACACTGTAGTACATTTACAAATAAATAAATAAAATAAAATAGCAGTTTTTCACCAAGTACTAACCATATTTTGAAAGAATATAAAATTTTAAACAAAATATTTACATAATTTTTGTCATAAAATATTTGTTTATTATTATTATCCTCACCAGTTTGAAATACAGCTTAGTATTGGTTAGTACTAGTACTAATTTTATCATAATCCCAGTAACAATTTTCTGTGCCAATCAGCAAAAAGGAAAAAATTGATATGCGACCCAAGAATGAGCAAAGCTTATTATCAAAAGAAATTGCAATGATCAGTATAACCCATAAAATAAGTAAAACTTGTATTCTGAAAGAAAATTACAATAAAAGTAGGAACAATGTAAATTTTAGCAGTTGTTTTTAAGCCCATATTTTTTTTAACTATTAATCTTCAAGGTGTAAAATTTATCTGCAGCCGTGTTATGCTGTTTATGCTATTTTGGGACTATAATTAACAGAAAATAAATCCACATGTTTTATAATTTGTATCACTTATCGATTTTGTCCAATAAAAACTAAGAAACTATATTTTTTCTTTAACTTTTAATTAAAAAAATGCAGCATACAATTTTTTAGAAAGCAAAATATGAATCAAAATTGTAAGTTTTAAGCATCATAAAAAGTAGAAATACTCAAGAATGTTGTGAATTCTCCGTTACCTTTCACCTACTTAAATAAATATATAAATATGGCCTGGCCTTGAAACATTAATCTGGATTGAAGTATGAAAATATCTATGTAAATATCCTCTCTGAAGATTTTCAGCACAATAAAAATACATACATACAATCCATACACATTAGATGATAAAGCAAACAAGTGTTACTACCGTAACACTTGTTTGCTGCCTTTTTTAAAAATATTAAGATATAATAATCTGAAAAACTTATGACCAACTGCATACAATTGCTCCATCCCTAATCCTGAGTGTTCCCATGTATATGGAATACATTTTTAAAGCACGATACATTGTTTTTTAAGTGTAAGTAATTTTTTTATTATGTAAACAATCATACAAGAGAACAAAAATACAAGTGAAATGTACTTACTTATTCAAGACTCATCTTTCCTTCCAATACGGGCGACTGGTGGGATGTTATTTGCATAAACATGAGTTTAATAAAATAAAATAAACTTAATTCATATTATAATAATATAAAAATGATAGTTGAATACGACGTTGCAACATCAACAGCGTACGACGCCATTAAAATTGCTATCTGCCGCCCAAAACACATCCAGATGCATCACGGTAAACTTTTCGTTGCGCATGCGTATTTGCCACCGTGGTGCTTCTCGCTTTGACGGGGAATTTTCAAAGGTACACAAATTAAACTCCGTTCCTCCGTGCTTCTGAGTAATTTCACTTTCGTATCGGTGACTCTTATTTTGTCGTGACCTGACGTTTTTCTGGAAAATCAGAGGCACTTTTTCTATGTGCCTCCCATATCAAAATAATAGAAGGCACGATATGCTTGTGCCTTTTATGTAAGAGGTACAGTTTTAAGAGTGTAGAATATTTTACTAGATTGCTCCAGTTTTACATGCAAAGGACGTATGGAATTATCTAATCACATCACGTAATACCGTAAAATCCCTTTAATCCGCCCTTCCCGATCAAACGCCCCCTTCCCACTTTATAACAAATTTGAAATTTTTAAAAAATCCCGAGAAAGCGCCCTCCCTCCCCATTCTCAAAGGCGATTGAAAATGGAATGAATCATTATGAAATGAATGAATCATGAATCTTTGATTAAATGTGCGTTTTTTCGAGATTTTTTAATTGATTTCATGCTTATTCTAGCTTTTTTTTTACAAATTTCTCCTTTTTTACAAATTTCTCTGTTGCGTTTTTTCAACAGAATTTACGTTCTTTTTTAAAAAAAATACCCAATTTTTTTCAAGTATCAAAATTCATGATTCATTCCTTTCATCGTGATTCATTCCTGTAAATTTTGTTGAATGATCGCGGAAAAATCCCGTGTAAGCGCCCCTCTCTAACTATTGTACGATTTTTCGTCACGTTTGGGAAGGGGTGGATTAACGGTATTTTACGGTAATTGTTTAGTAAAGCAGAGTTCACCAAGTAAATTAAACTCTTTTTGTCATTTTAATTTAATTCTTTATTTTTTTCAATTTGTAATATTAGAAATTTTTAACCACATTTCATTATATATATATTATTATTTCTAACCAAATTAATGTGTTTCTATTTTAATTTATTATTTTTATACTATTACTTAACTTTATATTATAAAAGAACATCATTTACATTTAATGATAAAATTTAAAATGTGTCGGTCTGCAGAAGGTACTGCTTCGCTTTTCTGTTCTTTAAACAAGGGCGGATCTGGAGAGTGCTCAAGGGGGGGGGGGGCGATTTTAGAAATTTGGAAACTCCAATCTGATGCACGGGTCGGAGCTAATTTTTTTAATGCGGGTCTCGTTTCGTCAACTTTTTTGGTGTTGGTCCGGTTGGCTTCCATTTTTTCTCCTGGTCAGGTTAATTTCTGATTTTTTGCTTTTGGGTCGGGTTTGGGTCCGGTCAAGTACTACAGTTTGTTGTTGGTCGGGTTGACATTTACTTTTTAGCTGTGCTTAGCACATTTGGGGCAGTTTGACGTACAATTCTGATTTGGGGCAGTTTAGGATTTGGTGTTTACTTTTGCAAGAAAGGTCCGGTTAACCCGAATTGATTGGGGTGAGTCTTTTGATAAAATTTTTGTTCTTTTTCGCAATTTTTTGACAAAATCGGCGTCTGTTTCATGATCCTTTGAAGAAAGTCTTGTTTTCAACGCAGTCAATTTACAAAATTTGATATCCTGGTCGCTTCTATTTCTTGCTGCTACTCGGGTTAATTTTTACTTTTTGTTGTGTGTCTCGTTTGGATCCAGTTAACTTCGACTGTTTCCTGCGGGTCAAGTTAATTTCTGATTTTTCACTTTGGGTCGGGTTTGGGTTCGGCTAACAACTATGTTTTGCTATTAGTCGGATTGACTTTTACATTTTAGCGGCACTTAGTGCCTCAAGGCAGGTTGTCATATATTTCGGATTTGAGTCAGTTACAGATTCAGTTTTTACTCTTGCAAGAATGGTTGACACAGTTTTGATCGCGATCCTTTGATGAAATTTGTGTTTTTCCACAATCCTTTAACGAAATTCGCTTTTATTCATGAACGTGATCCTTCGAAGAAATTCAGATCAGAGACGTACCGAACGTTTAGCTGCACGGGTCGCGGTTGGGCCAATAATGTTTATCATACTATCTAGATCAGAGATGGACCGAATATTTAGCTTTTATTCCGGGCCGAGCCACGACCTGAAAATTTTGTCCAATGCAAACTTCTAGGAAAAATAAAATCGAGACCAGGCTCGGTCTGGAAGAAAAAGAAGCCTGCCCCACCCGAATCTCCAAAAAACCACGATCAGAACACGACCCGATTCAAAATGATAGAAAACCAGTCCAACCTTACCCAGCCCAAGTCTCACTTGGGGACTTGCACTGGCGCGACCTGTGCTAGGTCATGACGGGCTCGAGCTTCGCCCCAAGTTGTTTCTCGTGAGGATGTATAATGTCACTTTGTAAACCCTTTATTACCTCAAGGAGGGGGGAGGAGGTCGCCCCCCCCTTAGTACCGCCACTGTATACGGGTTGTATAGATCCCAGATCGAGCGTTTAGTCTTTATACCGGACAGAGCCTGGGCTTGAAAATTTTGGCTCGTGTTTACCTCTAGTAGGCAAAAAGTCTACGCCAGACCCGACCTAGAAAAAAACAGTGTGGCTCGATCCAGCTCTGCAGAAAAAAAATAACATCCGACCCGACTCGACCCGGTTCAGAAAGTGTGAAGACCTCATCTAATCCCAGTATAATAAATTAAAGTTGGCACTACTCGACTTGGGTCGTGCTGGTCTCGAGTTTAGGACCAGTAATTTTTCCGTGCGGGCATCTCATGTCGTTTTGCAGATCCTTTATTGGGCTTAAGGGGCGGGGGGCGATTGCCCCATTGCCCCCCCTCTTAGATCCGCCATTGTCTTTAAAACTATTAATATTTATAAAATTTAATATAAAATTAAGCAGTTTTGGCAAATATTTCTTATTTGCATTTTGTCTGTATATAAATTAAAGAATTACATATTGATAAATATTGCATATGTATTTGACAATGCAAATAAAAAAAATACTTCATTATTTTTATTTTTAACATTTTAGATTAAAATGTAGACAACTGGCAAACGTATACAACTTTTTAAAGAATATTTTGGCGAACTTCAACAAAGTAAAATTTTATCAAGACATTTTATCTTTTATGTCATATCATATAAAATATTTTCTCCAAAAAATATGTCAGTGCCTCATATACACTCTCCAGCAACAGAAGAAACTTTTTTGTGTGAAATGTGTTCCAAAAGCTTTTCAAAAAGTGGAGATCTGAAAAGACACTTGCAGAGCCATTCAAAGGAAAAATCCTCTGTTTGTGAAATATGTTTTAAAGAATTTTCAACAAGTGGTCATCTGATAGTACATTTGCGAACCCATACAAAGGAAAAACCTTTTGTTTGTAAAATGTGTTCTAAAGGATTTTCTGAAAATGGTACTCTGAAAAGACACTTGCGTATCCATATGGAGGATAAACCTTTTATTTGTGAAACATGTGGTAAAAAATTTTCAGATAGAGGTAATCTAAAAAAACACTTGACGTTCCATACAAAAGAAAAACCTTTTATTTGTGAAATATGTTCCAAAGGATTTTCCCAAAAGTGTAATCTAAAGAACCACTTACGTACCCATACAAATCAAAAACCTTATGTTTGTGAAATATGTTCTAAAGGATTTTGTCAAAGTAGTAATCTGAAAAATCACTTGCGCACACATACAGATGAAAAACCTTTTGTTTGTGAAATATGTTTCAAAGGCTTTTCTTTAAGCGATCATCTGAAACGACACTCGTACACTCATGCTAAGGAAAAACCTTTTGTTTGTGAAATATGTTTTAAAGGATTTTCAACTCGTAGTCATATGCAAGTACATATGTGCACCCATACAAAGGAAAAAAGATTTGTTTGCAAAATATGTTCCAAAGGATTTTCACAAAGTAGTGATCTGAAAAATCATACGTTTGTCCATACAAAGGAAAAACCTTTTGTTTGTGAAATTTGTTCCAGAGGATTTTCACAAAAAGGTAATCTAAAAAAACACTTGCGTAGACATAAAAATGAAGACCCTTTGGCTTCTGAATAATTATGTTCAAAAGGATTTTCAATTCGGAACAATCTAAAATGACATTTGCGTGCACTTAAAACGGATAACTCATTTGAAAAATATAAAATAGTCTTTTTACAAAATAGATATCTCAAATGATATTGCATATTCACAAAAGAATATTTTCGTTTGTGAAATATGTTGAAAAAAAATTTTCTTAAATGGCAGTTTGAGGGAACATTATCTTACTCATACGAATTGAAATATCTCTTGTTTATGATTTATGCTCAGATGAATTTTCACTAATTGACCATCAAAAAGGGTATCTGCATGTTCACACAAATAAAAAATGTATATTTGTTTGTGAATTGTATTCTACATAATTTTTTCAATAATATTTGAATTAATACATGCTTCTTTCATGAATGCAAAAAACAATATTTTGTTAAGTATGTTCCAGAGAATTTTTGAACCTGTCTCTTATAAATATATTCTGCACCTAGTGTAAAGGAAAATTTTCGATTATGCTCTAAAATATTGTCTGTCTGAAACTCATATACAAGTCTCTCATATCACAGACTTATTTTGGCGAGAAGATTTGTTTAGTAAAATGTTCCAAATATTTATTTTACATTATTTACTAATATAGATTTTTGACATGAATCATTTTCGTAACAGATTTCCTTGTGTGAAGCAAATAAGATTCATGTGGCCAACAATTCCAGTGTGAGTTGTACGAATTTTTTACAGTGGCTAATGCGTTAAAAATTATGTTATTCATAAAAAAATGAGTTTTATGTTATATAAAAGATAGTATCATCTGCCGAATGTTTATAAAAAGTTTGGCATTGTAATATAAAGAGCATGCGAAAATATACGCTAAGGCACCATTTACTTCAAACGTGACTATGAAAAAAATCTTTATTGCAAAATTTACAATTTTCTATTTATTGGACATAAATATTTACTATTATTATCATTTTACTTGAACTTTGCAAAATAACTTAATTTACTATTTTTCAATTCAAAAATGTTTGCTGTTATTTAATTTGAATTTATTATTAATTATTCTGAAATAGATTTTAGATGTTAAAAAAAGCTCAGATAAAATGTTTAAATTATTCATAATAAAAACTTGTTCTAAAGTCAATAAATGTCTATATTCAAAACTTTTGCTCTAATGCTAAGATATATTTATAATTTTGTGTATGCATATTCGCATCATACATAGATACCAACATTACTTAATTATATCGGAGTCTGATCCAAGATGAACATGTTTTTAACCAGGGATTTTATTTAATAGAAAATTTCAACGGGAAATTTACAATGTTCTACGTTGAAAGGAGAGACATTTTTCTAAATACTTCTATCCGGTTTGAGCATGCAAATTTTGGATCACATTCTGGAATAATTAAGGAATGTTGGTATCTATGATATTATACGTAAATTCAGTTTAATTTATTCACTTTAACTCCTTGGGGACGAGCGACACGTACACATGCCACAAAAAGGCTTGAGAATCTTTGTTTATCCCCAACAGTAAAATTTTACTGTAAAATTTGCCTCATTTAATCGGAGTAATTTTTCGATTTAATAAGGCAAAAATTTCTATTGTTAAAAACCGGCGGCAAAACATAAAAATTTTCGTAAAAAGCTGTCGTCGCAAAGGGGTTAATGCGTGATATTTATTTGTTCTTTTATTTTAAGTTTATATATGAATCGATTTTATAAAGTAGATTGTGAAAGTCTGTAATATTCAAATTCTATATTTTTAAATTATTATTTTTGTATCAATAGTGTATTTTTTTTTATGTGAATTTCATTTTGCAGCAAGTTTTACAATTGGCAGCAATAGTGTTTAAATAGTAGATAAGTACCAATTTTTTCTTGATAAAGAGAAAAACCTTTTCTGTTTATAGTACTAAAGATTATTCATTTTATAGAAGATTTTTTTTCAAGTGGTATTTCTTTTACCACCCACATCGGAAAAGACATCTTCACTTGTCAAGTTTGGTAGTTCCTCACTTATATTTCTGAAACTTATTTTAGATTAATAAACATAAAATATTTTTGAGTATTCATTGAAAATTCATTTGTGCTATACTATAGCAAATTGGTGAATAAGAAGTTTTCAATGTTAAGTTCAAGGCAATGGTTTTTTATTAAAAACATCGAATATTGATTCGATGTTTTTAATAAAAAAAATCTAAAAATTTAGGTCTTGCTTCTTCAATTTGTATTAAAAAGTAATGAAAAGTAATTTATAAAGACGGTTTTGAAATGCAAATAAAATATGTGTATGCGCCTGTTTTTGAAATATTTTTAAATAAATGAGTAACAACTGTAAAAATTGTAGAAACACGGAATTCTTATCAAACAAATATGTATTATTATATGAAGGTAATTTTTATCTTAATATATTTTTTTAACTCAAAAATGAATCACAAAATATAATAGAAAAGCGAATTACTGAGGTTTTTCATCAAGTTTAAGATTTAAAAAATAGGATATGTTATTTTTACTATTAAATAAGAATGAGGTCCATTTTGCACACAATTAAATCTCCATTAGGCGTGTGGGTGTTCCATGACATTTCTAAATTTTGAAAAGCTTTTATTTCTTTCCCTTTTACCGATTCTCATCCACTTCATCATAATTAAATTTTCTTCGTAAAAAACTGTAACGTTTAAATAGAAATTTTGAATGTATATTTTGTTGGTTTAGAATGTTATTTTATTACTGCTCTTTTAAAGACGGATAAAAGCAATGTATTGAAATGTCCTCCCGCGCGACTAAATGCGTAATAAATATTCCTGCGCGTAAAGCAAAGATAATACTGTGCACTTATTCTTGCTACACATTACAGTTATACAGGGTGTCCCTAAACAAATGGTATATACGCTAGGAGGTGATAGAACACATCAAGAAGAGTAATAGGAAATAGGAAATCAAGGGTCCCAAACGTTTTCCAAAGGAGATAGCCGCCATTAAAGTTTGGGGTCCAAAATTTCAACTACACAAAACGGAAAAATTGGTCGATTGATTTCCGGTTTTCACTAAAATTATTCTTTATGTTGGTATTTTCTTGAAAATAAATTATAAAGATAAATTTTGAAAAATGCCGATAGAGGGCGCTTTAGACTTTGAAGTAATGAAAATCTATTTTTTGCCGTGATTTTTTGCATCTCATTAAATGGTTTCGTAAGCTTAGATTTAAACTTAAATTTTGAGCTCAAAATCTGAATAGTTGGAAGTGGTTAAGTAGCACAAACTTAACTGTGTTCAGAGGGTTTAAATTTCAAATGATTATAAGAAACGGAAAATTGGTCGATTGATTTGCGGTTTTCACTAAAACTATTCTTTATGTCGGTATTTTATTGAAAATGAATTATAAAGATAAATTTAAAAAAATACCGATAGAGGGCGCTTTAAACTTCAGAGTAACGAACAACTACTTTTTACGTTATTTTTTGCATCTGATTTAATGTTTTCGTAAACTTTGACTTAAACTTGAATTTTGAACTCAAAACCTGAATAGTTGGGAGTCGTTAAGTAGCACAAACTGAACTGTGTTCAGAGGGTTCAAATTTCAAATGATAATAAAAAACGGAAAAATTGATCGATTCGTTTGCGGTTTAAAATAAAACTATTCTTTAAGTCAGTATCTTCTTGAAAATGAATTTTAAAAATAAATTTCAAAAAGTTTCGTTAGAGGGCGCCTTAAACTTCAGAGTAACCAACAACAAATTTTAATTGTTATTTTTTGTATCTAATTAAATGCTTTCCAAAACTTGTTAAATGTTTTCGAAATCTTAGATTTAAACTTAAAGTTTGAACTCAAATTCTGAATCGTTGGGAGGGGTTAAGAAGCGCAAAGTGTGTTCAGGAATTGAAATTTAACCCCCCCCCCCCATCGAACACAGTTCACCTTTGCGCTACTTAAACACTCGCAACGACTCAGGATTTGATCTCAAAATTTAAATCTAAGCATTTGAAAGCATTTAATGAGATTTTAAAAAATAACGGTTAAGAATAGTTGTACGTTACTCCAATGTCTAAGGCGCCCTCTGTCGGCATTTTGTGAAATTTATCTTTAAAATTTATTTTCAAGAAAACACTGATTTAAAAAGTAGTTTTAGCAAAAACCGCAAACAAATCGATTAATTTTTCCGTTTTTTTATAGTTTTCTGTTTCGTTTGAAATTTAAACCCTCTGAACACAGTTCAGTTTCTGCTACTTAACCACTCCCAACTATTCAGGTTTTGAGCTCAAAATTTAAGTTTAAATCTAAGCCTACGAAATCATTTAATGAGATGCAAAAAATAACGGCAAAAAATAGTAATAGGATGGATTATTTTGTTAATCCAAAGTCTAAAGCGCCCTCTATCGGCATTTTTTGAAATTTATCTTTATAATTCATTTTTAATAAAATACTGACATAAAGAATAGTTTTAGTGAAAACCGCAAATCAATCGACCAATTTTTCCGTTTTTTATAATCATTTGAAATTTAAACCCTCTGAACACAGTTAAGTTTGTGCTACTTAACCGCTTCCAACTATTCAGATTTTGAGCTCAAAATTTAAGTTTAAATCTAAGCTTACGAAACCATTTAATGAGATGCAAAAAATCACAGCAAAAAATAGTTTTTCATTACTTCAAAGTCTACAGCGCCCTCTATCGGCATTTTTCGAAATTTATTTTCATAATTTAATTTCAAGAAAATACCAACATAAAAAATAATTTTAGTGAAAACCGCAAATCAATCGACCAATTTTTCCGTTTTTTATGTGTATTTGAAATTTTGGACCCCAAACTTTAATGGCGGCTATCTCTTTTGGAAAATGTTTGGGACCCTTGGTTTCCTATTTTCTATTACTCGTCTTGATGTGTTCTATCACCCCTTAGCGTATATACCATTTGTTTAGGGACACCCTGTATAAAGTCACAAAAAGAAAGCCTTGCTTGCATAATTGTTCAATACGAGTGGGCTAATTAATATGAAATACCATTTTCTAGGACTATATTTTACAAAAACAAATTACCGTAGATTATTTTTTTACTACAGATTGGGAGAAGTTGTTAAGATTTCTGGTCTCTTTTTTAGTTACTATTAAATATTAAAATATAGTAAAAGCTCTGAACACTACGTGATTTTGAAAGATCGGGTCGGGTTATCCCAAAATGTGTTTTTTCGGTTTGGAATGAATCTAACTTTCTTTCTGCAGGTCATGTTCACAGAAGAAGAATACTTTCACGCCATACTTAAGTTTTAACCTCTCAACTTGTTGGGAGTTTCACCAAAGTTTGAGCACAACTGTATTTCAGATGAAAATAAATCTGTATTTGAATTTGTAGGATTATATGTTCCATTTACTGCATGAGAAATAAAATATGATTAGGCGTGTAAGACTATTCTTATATTAAGAACCATATCTTGATTTCAAATTTGAAAATGTTATCAACACTTCGTCTTTGGACACATACAAAAACCGAGGTATCATTATTGAAAATTTATGTACACTTGCACATATTATGTGTGTGTAAATTGAAATATGCAAGCTACTCAGAGATATAAGCGTTCAAATATATGAATTTTAGGAATTGAAAGAGTATCCACCAAATAGTGAAGTCCGCCTTTCAGGAGAAAAGCTATTTTGCTATCAGGAGAAAAGCTATTTTATTGTATATAAATTTTTTACCTAAAAAATGTTTTCAACATTACTTTGAAATTTCGCTCAATTCAAACAGGACCTGCTATGGTTAAAATGTAATTCAAAACCGATCTGAACCCAAAACAATGAAATTCAACTCGAGCCAGTTTTAAAAAAAAATCAACCTCCCCCCTCCCTCCCCCCCCAAAAATTGAAGAAAAATAATCTAGAGCCAACCCGACTTCGGATCAGATCAGATGCGAGTTGATCGACCCAATGCAGGTCTTTAAACAGCGTAGAACTAAAATTTTGATTATTAATTTGCTATAAAACTCATTTCAGCTTCATAAGTTCCACTCATAACGGTATATCTCTTTTTACATAATCTGCGAGCTCCGCCCAATGCTAGTGGTCAATTGGCATTCTGCACTTACTTTACCAAAAATATTAACCCTTTCGCGACGGCGGCGCGCACATCTGAGGGCGAAGCGGGAAAATTTGATTTCCTCTTCAGGGCCGAAGGATTTTGAGAAGCTAAGCCTAACTCTTGTAAAGTGTTCTTTAAAAAAATATAAAAAATTAATTTTCCATTTCACCTTTTGAAATGCACATGCATGCAATAAGTTGTCATTATGTATATTCACGCAAAAAAGTTGAGTTATTTTCTCAGATATTTTTGTATAAAAATGACTTTTTAAACATATATAATGCATATTTTAATTACTTTTTTAGGTTAAAAAAAGTACAATATGACTACAAAATACTTTCATATTTTTAACGCGGCAATATATGAAACATTTTACTCAAATAAAGAATATTCTTTGTTAAAACAGTAATAGTTTCGTTTCTAAATAACTTTAAACACATTTCTAAAACAAGCGTTTTACAGAAGCTTAATTATTAACAAATAAGACTATTTAAATAAAAATTGCAAGCAACTTCTGCAGGTTACTTTTTAGAGCTTATTATACAAACCTACATAAAATATAATTTGAAAATGTTTCATTAAAAACGTTTTTGAAAATTAAAAAATTACATGTAAATATTTGATATTAAATATTTAATGTAAATATTTAATAGAACATATTTATCAAATAAAAAGTGTAGAATAATAATAAGTAAAATGCGAATAAAACTACACTGACGGGAAAAAAATCCCAACACCAATAAAGACTTGTTTTAGCTAAACGAAATTTTGTAGGCGAGTTTATACACCTGAAAGATGACATTGATTCAAATTTCATGCTTCGTGTATAAGTGTGACGCTAGTAGCGCCACTCACAACTTTAAAGTCAGGTTTGCTTTAAATGCGTGCTGTAAAGTTCATGAGCATTATTTATCTTCAAAATTTGACGAATTGAGTTGAGGTTGATCATGAATGCCTTTAAGAAGACGAAGACGCCATTATCACCAGCTCCCCGAGTTGGAAAGATGTCATAAAGTAGAGCCACGAGAAAGTGGATTTCCTTTCCGCGATTTTGCAGAAAGACTTGGATGGAATGTATCCACTGTGCATGATTGTTGGGAGCAATGGTCAAGGAATGGTACTGCCTCAAGAAGACCAGGTTCCGGATGACCACATGGCACTACTAAGATGGAATACCGTCGTATTCGGCTTACGGCTGTGGCGCATCGTATTGCGTCTGCGACAGAAATTCGAGTTGCAGTTGGTACCACAGTGACACAACGAACTATTAGAAATCGGTTACTTCAAGGACAGTTCCGAGCAAGGCGCCCTGTTGCATGCATTCCACATACTCCAAGTCATTGCCGTTTGCGACGTCAATGGTGCCAAGCCAGAACTCATTGGAGGATGGAGTGGAGATTTGTTGTGTTTTCTGATGAAAGCAGGTTCTGCCTTGGTACCAATGATGGCCGTGTTTTGGTCAGAAGAGGCCAGGGGAACACCTGCAACCAAACTGTCTGCGGCATAAACACACTGAACGTACAATCTGGGGTCATGGTCTGGGGAGCAAATTCCTACGACAGCAGAAGCACTCTCGTGGTTCTCCCAAACACACTGACTGCAAAAGTGTACGTCAGTAAGGTAATTCGACCTATAGTACTGCCATTCAAGGAAAACATTCAAGGGGAGTTTTTCAACAGGATAACGCTCGCTCTCATGCCGCTGTTGTAACGCAACGTGCTGTACAGAGTGTCAGCATGTTACCATGGCCAGCAAGATCACCAGATCTGTCTCCCATTGAGCACGTATAGCATATCATTGGATGAGAACTCCGGTGTCATCCTCAGCCAGCACTGACCATCACAGTATTGACACAGCAAGTACTACAAGCAGGAACTCCATACCACAAAGTGACGTTCGGCACCTGTATGACACAATGCATGCACGTGTTCAGGCTTGCATTCAAAATTCTGGAAGTTATAGCAACTATTAATGTAACAGCATTTCACATTTGAAATGCATTTTATTGATCTTAAATTATCCTGTGATCTCGAAAATCTAATCAATTAAACATGTTAACTAGACAAATGCACTGTCCAAATTTCATTAATCTACAATAAGTTTTTCTTAGTGTTGGGATTTTTTTTCCGTCAGTGTATATTAAAAAATATGCATTTGTATAAAGTTAATAAATTTCATAATTTAATATGTTTATATTGTAATGTATGCTAAAACGAAATATTAAATATGGATTATTTAAAAATAATGAGTAAACTTGAATGATAACTTAGAATACATTTATCAAAGAATTTGCTGGTTTTAAGATATCTTTATTTATATCTTATGTATTAAAAATATTTAAAATTATAAGTAAAATTGCGAAATTAAAAGTATTTAATAATAATAAATAATAAGGAATGAAACTCGATAGTAATTTTAAATATGCTGATCAAAAATGTCATTAATGCTAAAAATATTTTTAAAATTGGGAATGTATATGTAATTAAATTCATCGAATAAATCTTTTAAATTTTAACGGGTAAAACTAACTATTATTTAGAAATATGCATGCTAATATATGCGCTTATTTATCAAAATAGTCAGAATTCAATGACTGTGTTAGAATCACTAATGTTGAGAAATTTTACTTTCTGAAGACAGCATTTTTTGACACTTCAATGAGTTCGAGAAACACGATACTATAGAGATAATTCAATTCAAAATGAATTAATTTGAAACGATCTATAACATTATTGAAGATAAAAATAAAAAATGAAACTAATGTAGCCCACAATTTCACAATCAAAAGCTTTCTTTTCTTACTGTCTTTTCTTGTCTTTTTCTTCTTCTTTTTTTATTATTACTTAACAAAGTTTGCGGCAAAGAAATAAAGTATAAAATGGAGTTACTGTTTCATTCTTAACGAATCCCAGCGCCTTAGTAAACACAACGACAGAGATAATACGAATCGTCATTTCCAAACCGGAATAAAAGAAAAAAAACAACTAATAGAGAATACTCACTAGGGAAGTGCAAGAAGTGTAAGTCAACGATTTTGACGAAAGTGGTATCGTTGGAAAGATCTCATCGTGAGCAGTAAAAAACTCAATGGAACTACCCGTCGCAAATGAGTCGTTTTTGAGATATTCGACAATTAATGTCACCTAGCTAGTGCACACTTAACGGGGGACCGCAAAAAATTTCAGTCGCGATCTTAACGAAACTGGCATTATTGAAAAGATATCATCGTAAGGATTAAGAAACTCAATGGAACCATCCGTCAGAAATGAAAAGTTTTCGAGATATCCGACAATTTGTGTCACATCGCTAATGCACACTTACTGAGGAACTGCATCAAGTGACACAATTTGCCGGGTATCTCGAAAACGGCTCATTTCCGATAGGTAATTCCATTGAGATTTTTACTTCTCACAATGATATCTTCCCAACGACACCATTTTCGTCAAAATTAAGAAAACAATGTTTTACGGTATCTCGTTAAGTGTGCACTAGCCCAGTATCCACTAGCTACGTGACATAAATTATGGGATATCTCGAAAACGGCTCGTTTCCTACGGCTGGTTCCATTTAGTTTTTCAATCCTTGCGATGATATCTTTTCAATAATACCAGTTTTGTTGAGATCGAAACTAAAAGTTTTTGCGGTCTCCCATTAAGTGTGCACTAGCTACGTGACATAAATTGTTGAATATCTCGAAAACGACTCATTTGTGACGGGTAGTTCCATTGGGTTTTTTATTGCTCACGATGAGATCTTTCCAACGATATCACTTTCGTCAAATCGGTGACTTACACATCTTGCAGTTTCCTAATCAGCCGTCGATCTACAAATAAAATTTCTCCAATTCAGATAAAAGTAAAAAATATATAATAAAAACAGAGAGGGAGTAGTTGAAAACACGCATTAATTGGACTGTTACTCATACGCACTCGCAATAATTGACATATTTATTGTATGTTTCAGCTCAGCCACACTTTCATCCTGCTGAATAAGACAGAAAATTTTGTGATAAAAAGATAAACTTTTATTAGACAGGCAAATGATTTTTGATCGAAAAGATATCTCATTTAAGAAACATCAACCAATTTCGCCTTTCATTCGCATTGAAATGCTTTGACACGCAGTTTGCCCTAAAATGAAATGCCAATAATAGAGCTTTCTCATACATGTGACCTCCAGGGCTCGAAATAGAAAAAAAAGGTATAACAAAATTAATGTTCACCAACAAAATTTTTTGGAGGTGTAGATGAATATATATGTAGCTACTCGAAAAATAAGGAAAAATGTCTTCAATATTCTAAATAATAATAAAGAAAGTTACGGAGAGCACAATAAGTTATAGTAAGGTACCTGGTCCCATTATGATCCACCTAAGGTTTGATTTTTTTCACCGTATTAATATTATTTTTCCGGGAAACTATGTGGTTGCTTAGAGGTATTAATGAGGTAAATGAAAAAAAAATTACGTTTGTAAATTGTATTATTAAAAATTTTGAAAATTGTATTATTAAAAATTTTGTAAACTAAAATATAAAATGCCATATTGGGAACATTCCGTTCTCAAAGTGCAAACTTCGTTAATTTTTTTAAAAACTGTCAATAAAGAAATGCAACTTATTATATGTTATATAATATATATATTATGTGTATAATAATTCCAATTTTTCAAAACCTGGAGAAAAATCACAAAAAAGAATTAAAATACACTAGACTCCCTCAAATCCGCGCGGCATGGGACCACAGGTTGTGCGGATTTTAGAAAATTGCGGATTTCTGGTCAGTACTTTGTTTATATTTTTTAAAAAGCAATTTGAATCTAATTAATAAAAAAACCCCAAAAGTAATATGAACGCTTACAATATACTAAAATAAGTACTAAACTAAAAAAATAAAAATTTAGATAATTTTTAAAATGATTAAAATATTAAGAGCAAATTCAAATTAATAATCAATAATGTACAATTAAATATTCCTTATAAAGATGAAATGTGTTTTTCCTAAATTATTCAATGGAACTTGCCTCATAAATGTACATTACTAATTCACATCAGGATCATAAAATAACGAAGCTTTATTTCAGGTTTAGCCAGACTTAATACCAAAAAAAAAAAAAAAAAAACTTGATTAATACATGAATATATTTGGTAAGATTGTGATTACCAATGATATCAGCAATATCTTGATTTTTTTCAGAAATAAATTATTCTTTCTTCATGAAAAAACATGAATTCAATAACCTTAACAATAATTACAAATAAAAAAAATGTATGGAACTGATATAAAACTAAAAAAGTCAAATTTCGCACCTACATCTGAACTGAATGTTTCATTGTTTACATCCGTAAATTATGCGCGGATTTTAGGAGTGCGGATTTGAGAGAGTCTACTTATATATATATTTATTTTTACTAAAAAATATATTAATTGAAGAACTGAAGTAAAATAAAATTATGTTCCTTAAAAGCATATACATGCTTGGAATCACTATAAACTTTGAAATTGGAAATAGTACCTTGGCCATAACAGAAACCTCCGCTATATTTTTTTAGCCCCAAGAGAAGGATATTAATGGTAAAACTATTGATAGTATCTTAAAATAGATTAACGGTGTTATTATATTCATTTCTATATATATATATATTTACTTTTACTAAGAATTGTATTTATTGTAGAAAAGAAGTAAAATAAAATTATGGTTTTAGAAAGTATATATACGTTTGAAGACTCTATAAACTTTGAAATAGTACCTTTTCCATAATGGAAATCTCCGCTATTTTCTACTATTATTATTTAACCTAAAAAAAGGATATTAATTATAAAACTATTGATAGTATCTTAACCCTTTCCGGCACGGGCAAAATCTGCTAGTAAAATGAGAAATTATCGATTGACACCAGAATTCACAAACGAATTTTTTAGATATTTTGAATCCCTTAATTTAAACCTTTATTAGAAAAGCAAAATTTTACTAAAATATTATTGGTGCCGTTTACAAGTTTGGAATTAAAATTAGGCATCCCAGACCGGGCACAGTGTGCCGGAAAGGGTTAAAACAGATTAACGGTGTTATTATATTCATTTCTACTTTGTATATGCTAAAAACTATTATAATACGAAATATTCCTTACATTTAAGAAATAATAACACGATTTTTTTGGCCGAAAATTTCACCTGCTCTGCCAGCAGCGTCACCCACGGGATACGCCTTCGCCTTTATTGATTTTTTTTTAATTTCTATCACCACGAGAGTCAAACATATATTGCCATCTATTGAATTAAAAAGAAAGTATAAATGAAATATAAGAGATGGGCTTTATTGGGCCCAGGTATCTTATACAAAAAACAGCAATAATGTGTATTAATAAAGGCAAGAAACAGAAGGATATTTATTATAATTTCACCAAGAGGAGCGATATTTTTGGCCATAATTTAACAGATCTGACTAATATTCCGGTTTTCTTCAGTACATTTCCAGTCCTAGTCTTAATGATCTTCTCGTATCACAATTCAGTAGGATGCAAAATTTAGATGAAAGCTTTCGGGCCTTTTTTTTAAATAAAATTTGCATATCGGCACATAAACACAGGATTTGTCCCTATTACAATATATGCCATATAAATAATATAAAGTAACTGTACCAGTAGTGGGCCACGTACCTATAGTGGTCCACTAGTTTTCAAAGTTGAAAAACAAGTTTTCTAGTCACCCCTGTCAGATAACAAACTAACTGCTGTTTGGCTGGTACCTTTATCTGTTATCAGACAAAGGGACAACTTCAGTATTCCGATAGTCTTTGAGTTGGAAGGCTGTTTTTCTTCCAGTCTCAAAATACAAGGATTTTGTGGCTCATTCTTACTGCTTACCTTAAGAGGTAAGTTTTCATTCAACATTTTCTTCTTTAAAAGGATATGGTATTTTATATTAAAATGTCACATTTCTAATACACTGAATAAATGAATACTTTATTCCTTATGCTTAAAAGGTATAAAACTAACATGTTCTTAAGTTTGGGGGGTGGTCCACTTCTGGGTCATTAAATTTCAATTTGTTCCAGTAGTGGGCCACCTGGCCCACTACTGGTACACACTTCTGGATCATTAAATTCTAGTTTGTTCCAGTAGTGGGCCAGTGGCCCACTACTGGTGCACACGTGACCCACTACTGGAACAACCATGATTTTCCTAATATGTTTGTAGTATTTTATGTATATTTTATTACATATGTTTATTATATTGCAGGATAATGGAGAAAAGAAAGGCGCAAAATTATACAGAAGAACAACTAAAAAGTGCAATTGCCGATGTGGAGAAAGGAAAGAGTGTCCGTTTTGCAGCCAAGCAGTATAATATTGCAAAAACAACTCTGCAAAGGAAATTGAAAGGAGGAGTCAAATTAGCTACACAAAAAGGCCCAAGTACATTGTTTATCAGCGACCAGGAAGACAACATTGTTTTGCGGATTAAAAGCATGGCCAGTAAAGGATTTCCTATTACAAAAGAAATACTCATGACTAACGTAATAAAATGAGCCAGATAAAATCGTAATAAAATACGTAAATAAAACGTAATAAAACGCAATAAAATCACTTTCCCTGGAGAAAATAGTCTTCCTGGACGAAAATGGTATGAGAGTTTTTTAAAACGCCATTCTGACATTAAACTGCGTACCAGCCAAAATTTATAAATAATACGAGCAGGAAAGAATTGTCACAGATGAGTATAAATGATTGGTTTCTAGAGGTTGAGACTTATTTAAAAAACAAAAAACTGGACAATGTCTTGTGTAACCCCCAGAGGGTTTTCAGTTGTGATGAGACAGATTTTTTTTTTTAAATCCAAAGCCAAGAAAAGTTCTTGTTGAAAGAGTATCAAAAAAGGGGTATACCACTGCTGGAGCTGATAAAAAACTTAATTTCACTGTTGATTTAACAGCCAATGCAGCTGGTGAACTTGCACCACCAATGATCGTTTATAAGTAAACATGTCTAAAATCATAAATCTAGTAAATTAAACCTTGAAATTGCTAAATATGTTTTATATCCTAATTTTTGTCTTTCTAATTTTCAGGTATGATAGGATCCATCAACAAATTGCAAAGGCCATGCCTTCTGTTTGAGCTATTGGAAAGTCAGAAAGTGGACAAAAATGACTCAAGAAACATTTTATGAGTATGTGAGAAACATTTTTGAGCCATATTTAAATAAGCATAACATAGAGAAACTTGTACTGTTATTTATAGATGGACACACTTCTCACATATCTATAAACCTAAGCACCTTCTGTATAGCTCATTGAATTGAAATGGTTTGCTCTCGAATGCCACACACTTGATGCAACCTATGGACGTTGCTGTTTTCCATATTCTTAAAAGCGCTTGGCGGCAGGATGTAGTGAACTTCAGAATAACCCATGAAGGCAAACAACTACAGAAACATGAATTTCCACCAGTTCTAAAGTCATCTTTAGATCGCTTAACTCCTGCAACAATTGTCAGTGGACTCCGTACATGTGGACTGGTTCCATGGGATCCAAAGAAAGTAACTGTTGAATCCAAAGTAACATCAAAGAAAGTGGTAATATCACCAATAAAGGAAAGAAAAATGGCTTTTTTTGGATATTTTCGAAGAAAAAATTGGAGAAGAAAAAATGAAATTTTTTTTCTTAGAAAATAAAGGTGAATGGAAAGGCCCTGTGGAGTAAACAGATCTTTATTACTTATGGCTGGAGACGAGGAGACATTGAACAAGTAACCAGTTTTCCAGGTAAACTATCACAAAATAATTTTGGTACTAAGCACTTAAAATTGGTATATTTTTTTACTATTATTTATAAAAAATTTCTATTTATTTATTAAACATTTTACTTCTTATAGAGTACACCAGTCATATCTATTGAGGCGGCATGCAATGCAGAATCAATTGACACTGTTGAATATGCTGATGCTGAAGTGGATATTTCAGAAGGATCAACAGGGCCAGTTGCTGGACCATCTAAAAATGCACCATCTCCCTTTAAAAGAATTCTTTTCTGGCCAGAAAGAGAAGATAAAACAAAGAAAATGAGAAAGCGAGAGAAACTTCCTGCAATTGTGACTTCTCCTCAAATGCTCCAATATTTTAAGAAGAGAGAAGATATTAAAAATGCTAAAGCTGCAGAAAAAAAGAAAAGAAAAAAGAAAAATTCAAAAGGAAGAGTTGAAGAAAATATCCAATGAAAAAAAAGAGAGCCAATAAAATGGCTATAAAAGAAAAATAAATGCAGTTAAATTTAAATCCCTCTCACATTGTTTTTTTTCTTTTTTCTCTTTTTTTTATAAATATAATATAAATATAATATAGTTTTGCAATCATTTCAGCATTTAATTACGCTTTTTATTTTGAATATCTTATTATTTATCACTACTGCAAATTAACAAATAGGGCAGATATAGTCTTTTAAGTTATAAAATATTACAGACTGTTCGAAAAAAACTAAAGAGAAGCTGAAATTATTTTACGTAATCATCAAAACTTCCGAGTATGATTTCATTATTGTGTATATTTAAGTATAGGTATTTAAAAAATGTTATAACCTCTGTACAGTACACATTAAACTCAAGAATGGAGTGGCCCACTTCTGGGGGACCCACTACTGGGGCATCAGAAATTTACTATGCCCACTACTGGAGCATAGAGGAAGGTAACATTTTTTATTTTTCAGTTTTTCTAAAGAATATATTTTAAAAAATTTGAATGTTTATTCTGATACATGAAGGTAAAGGCTAGGCTAAAAATATATATGTTTTTTGGAATTCACTAACATATCAATAATAATTAGACAAATGTCCTTAAGTGGCCCACTACTGGTGCATTTACCTTACCGCAACTAAAAACGCACTTTCAGCAATTATTACTCAAAGAAAGTACTGCAAAAAGACTTACTGTATTGTATAAAGCCTTACATTGCATGCATTTTGTAAGCTAAATACAATTTTCTAATAATCTGTTTCGGATGAAATATCTAAACATTGAGCAAAAGACAAACACCTATTATTACGATTTTTGTATTACATACATGTACTAAAAACGATGCACAGAAATAGCTTAAAAACAAAAGTAAATTTATTTTCAGATTAAAGTAAAACATTTTTTTATGTTAGCATCGATAATAGAAAACAATAAATATACGAATATTTGTATTAACCTTTTGTACTCTATTGACACCTATACGGTTACATACCAAGTAAGTTCAACAAATCCGCTGTGTCTATATATGTAGGTGTAAGCGCAGTGTAAATATATGATACATGAATGAACATTTAATTTAAATTTATTATTTTATTGTAACTAATTTTGCTATTCCAGTGTGTGTTCAGAGCCGTGTCAGAGCTGTGAAAAATGTTGAAATATGCGAGTAAATTGAGATTTAAAAAACTACTCACTCCTTTCTCCAGGTCTTCGGGTAGTAGTTTTGACATAACTTCACACATTATAATTGCGAGTGTTAACATTATTTCGGAAAGATGTTTTAAATATCGAAATACTAATTAAACTCAAAAGCGTAAAGCTCAAATACTCTAAAATGTATTAAAATCTGGAAAACTTTTAATTATATAAAGGAAAAAAACAATATTTTTTAGCAGATAATAATTCGCAACGAATCGATAAAGAGAATTATAGGAAATCAAAAGAATTTTATCTTCAACAATGTATGTGAAAAGAACAACAATGCATTCAAATTCATTTTGCAAATTAAAACAATTGGAAGTATTATTGACATTTGTATTATCACCAAAAAATAATTCCATTCTTATGTAATCATAAACTCTATTATTAGAATAAAAAAGCATCTATTTACTATTATGTGTCATTCTTTATTTACTCCATTGTTGAAATTTGAAAAAGAATTTATCGTAAAACGAGGTAGGATGGTCCATTCAATATATAGTGAAGCGGATTTTGTTCATTTAAATGATGCTGGAATTTTTTTATTACAGAAAAATGAAAACAACAACAATGATTTTAACATAAACGAGGAAGAATGAAATAGCATAAGCTAAGATTATTTTAAAAATTTCCCCAATGATGAAGAAAACTTTAAAAATAATTGAGAAAAAGTAATAGGAATTTTTTTCATTTACTTATTTTTAATATTAAGTTAATGCAGTTACATTTTTTATAAATTAAATCTGGAATATTTAGATAAGATTTAAACATTTACAAAATATAAAATACAGTATAATAATCTAGCATCCGTCTGGCCGAAATGTCCGAGTAAGGAGTTGCATAAACTTAAAACATAACATAAAAACAAAAAAAAATGTTTATTATCATGATTTCTGTTTAATAGTAGAAAATTAAGTTTGAAATAGCGGCCATTGAATCTTCATTTTCAGTTGTTTGATTCAATCATCCGTTGCCTCAGGTAATGCTAAACTCCTGATCTGTCAATAAATGCTCACATTCTCCTAGCTTAATTCAGCGTATCCTTGGCAAAAAAGTACTTGCTCTAACCCACATAGCACACATTCATCTATAAGTCATCTAGAAGCTGTAAATACAAGACGGCCAAAACATCTATAGGTTATCTAAAAATATCCACGATACTCTCTTTTTACGTCTATTAGAAATAACATGTGTGATCTCTCTGAGTTCCTCCAGACGTTGATTACATCCAGATAGTCTACAAGACTACATCTATAAGACCTCCAAGCAAGAGTATTTTTTCCATAAGAGATGCATAATGCGTGTTATTCGCAAATCCATTGGATGCAGTCTTGAGTATTTCCTAAGGACATGGAGTAAAGGATTTCCTTTAGATGTTAAAAGAGTGAAAGCCACAGATCGTCTGTTGCAGGTTACAGACGTCTGATAGAAATCTAAATTGGAATGTCAGATCGACGTCTGTTTATTTACTGATATGCACATCTAAATAACATTATGGAGATTATAGACGTATTCATACTATAAGTCGACGTCTTATAGATAACGTGTGTTGTGTGGGAAAGGACAAAAGTTGCTCTATGTGACAACACCTTTAGATTTATGTCCACAACAATTTTTGGCAAAGTTAAAGTAAGTTAGATTTGTGTATGGCGGCTAGGTATGCAACTGTTAGAGACATCTGAGTTTGTAAGGATATGGCTTTTCATTCTTTCTAATATTTACAAGTATGCTTGATAAAAAGCATTTATTTTTTCATTTAGCAATGACCCGTGGTAATAAACAAAATGAAGCATTGTAGTCTGTGGCAAGCCTGGAGGTTGAAATCTTGGGACATATATATTTTCACTGTACTCAATGGAACGTTTACCTTATCTCACTGCACCTTGTTATTGGTATGTAACGTAAACCAATCCAGTAACCAACAACTCTAAGAAAAATCAAACCTGAAATCCAGGCGCATTATCATCTTTACTCCATCTTGCTAATTATCGTGGTCTGCGAATACTATTGTAATGGTCACTTTGACTTAAGAATTACTTCTTGGTTGTGTTTTTTATCTTGCTTGTTTAGATGAAAAAGGCATGTAGTACTTTGAAATCATTCAAACTCAGCCGCTTTGCGTCGTTTTATAAGGGGTGAGAGATAATCTGAAGCTTGACCCACGCAAACTGGAGAGGGAGTCTTTCGAAACTGTCTTTGCTGATTGTAAATTTGTTTCAATCGGTTTCTTAATGTGAAACATTTTTCAAAAGTTCTAAGCATTGTTTGTCCTTGAAGAGCCAAAATGTGGTTTACAGAGTATCTCTTAAAACAAGATATGTATTTTAAGACGTGTAACTACCTAATATCTCCACGGTTTAAAACAAATATGTCTCTAAAGGAATGATTGTTATCTGTTTTACCTTCACGACATCTTTGTTCGAGATCAGCCATAAGATAAGAGACATTGAAAATCTGATAATAATAGGACATAGCTCTGGAACTATGCTGAGCTGTAGCTTCCTTGCTGCGTGACTTTTTAAATCAGCAAACTATTAGAAAACATTGGTACTCTCAGCGCAGATTGAATTAACTTACCTTTGACATTAAATGCAGTAGTACCTGTTAGTGCCAAAAGCATGCTAGTTTCCAAACTTAACTGTTCAATGATTGCTTTACTAATATTTTCCATTGCAAGACATTTTGCTGCTCTTGGATTTTTAATGGTAAAAGTTGAGGTAAAAAATGGTAAAAAATGTAACTTTTTTTTTGAGTGATGAAATCTGGCGAGAAGAAAAATGAGCATGACTAAAGTATCTTTTGCTGCTCATCTTTAACACATTCGCTGCCGATCACGCACCAGCGCGTGATATGGTGACAACGATAAAGATCCACTCACGCGCCAGCGCGTGATGTGGGGAGATGTCCAATAGCCAGCCACGCGCTGGCGCGGGGAAATCCTTCACTGATTCTTTGTTATAAAAAGTAAATCGGCTTCTGGGGAAAACCCACTTCTACAGTGTGGCATTAACTGTCATCACATATTCACGTAAGCAGCCGTGAACGTGTTAAATCTGATGTCAAAATTATTATAAATTTCATGCAGCGTAATTTTTTGTTCTTCAGAATATTTCATAAATGTTAAAAGCAAAGAGAAACCACTGGATAAGACAGCACGGTGAAGAAAAAACAAAGAGTTTACTGTAAAGAATAACCACCGGATGTATTTGAACGATTAGCATTTGTTCAATGTTGCTTCAATCTTTGTGACAGTCAAAAATCGCTACTGGATCCATCAATTTAGCAACAAATAACTTCAAAATCATTTGAAAGACTATTGTGTCTGGAAAATCCTGAAAACGTTTAATATGGTATCTGAAGAAAAGTCTGTAATACGTATGTAATGCACACACATAGGTATTTTATACTTCTTTATTAAAGTTGATAGTATTATTAATCTCAATTGATGGTGTATCGTTATTCCGCTAAAACTTATTAGGCATCTGGCCTATTGTTATGCGACTGTTTAACAAAGTATTATGCTGAGTTGCTCATTTTATTTCCATTGCTTTATTTTAACCGGCATTTTCGCAACTTGTAATGTAATATTACACATATAAAAATATTTATATTATTAAAATGCACACTAAATCTAGGAAACATTAAAAAATCAGACATTAATTTATAAATTTTAATGAACGGGATTTCTCGCAAATTATCTTTCATTGTTGAAACTATTTTCACAATCATAATCATAAAGCTACATATTCATGTACGTTAACATCACATTCTTGACAAGCTTGGCGATATTTGGTGAAATATCGCTAAATTTGTTCTAAAAAAATAAGTCGCTTTAAATGAAGTCAATACTCAACTAGGCTATAATTAACTAATTTCGCATTCTAATTCACCATAAAGTAATCTTCTCTATTTGGGTCCTTCGCTTTTAAAATTTCAACTTAAAAAAAAAACAATAACTGAGCTGAAATCCAAAGACAGAGAAACAGGGAAGAGGCCTTAACTTCCCAGAGCAGGATATTTTTATTTTGTATTTGTACATATTTCCGTTTTCAAGTGAAAACCGTTACAAATTTTTTTTTATTTTATTCACATCAGAATGCTCAGTTGCAATATATTCACTTAGCCTAAATTAAGTTAATAGGATGTGGCAATCCCAAAATTTTCTTCTATCTCTTACATGTTTATATTTCAAAATTCGTTGTTACGGCGAAAAAATCAAATGGCAATCTGTGCTCATCATGGCAATTCTAATATATGAAACTCAGTGCATTAATTCTTGAGGTATGATTATCGCTTAGCGTAAAACACGCAAAATGTTGTATAGCAGTGCCACTTATTGAGTGTTTTATACTAAACTGTAAAAACTGTCAACATATGTCATGAACTAACTAAATCTGAAGTTTGGTGAAAATCCGTGCATTAGCTCTCGAAATTGAACTACTGTGAAGTATGTGAAAAATGCTGCATAGCAAGTCCACCTGTTGAGCGATTTACACCAAATGTAGAATGTAAATTCATGTCATGAACTAACTGAATCTGAAGTTTGATACAAAATTCGTGCATAAGTTCTTAAGACAGAGATATTTGGGAAACCGCAATAAATGCTGCATAGCAGTGCTACCTGTTCAACGATTAACATCAAAATGTAGAATATGTAAATTCATATCATGTAATAACAGAATCTGAAGTTTGATGAAAAATCGTGTATTAATCCTTGAGATAGAGCTGTTGCGGAAATTGTGATAAATGATGCATAGCAGCACCACCTGTTGAGCATTATATACTAAAATGTAGGAAATGTGAATTAATGTCATGGATTAACTGAATCTGAAGTTTGATGAAAATCCGTGATTAATTCTTGAGATAGATCTATTGCGGAAATTGTGAAAAATGCTGCATAGCATGTTCACCTGTTGAGCAATTTACACCAAAATGTAGAATGTCAATTCATGTCATAAAGTAACTGAATCTGAAGTTTGATACAAAATCCGTGTATAACTTTTTAAGATAGAGCTATAGTGGAAACCGCGATGAATGGTGCATAGCAGCGCCACCTGTTGAACGATTAACACCAAAATGTAGAATATGTCAATTCATATTATGGAATAACAGAATCTGAAGTGTGATGAAAATTCGTGTTTACATTTTTGATATAGAGCTGTTGCGGAAATTGTGATAAATGATGCATTTCAGCACCACCTGTTGAGCAATATACACCAAAATGCAGAAAATGTGAATTAATGTCATGGACTAACTGAATCTGCAATTTGATGAAAATCCGTGTATTCATGGACTAACTGAATCTGCAGTTTGATGGAAATCCGTGTATTAGTTTAGAGATAGAGCTATTACAAAAAATGTGATAAATGCTGCATAGCAGCGCCACTTGTTGAGCGATTTACACCAAAATGTAACAAAATCAACACATGTCATGTACTGACTGAATCTGAAGTTTGATAAAAATCCATCCATTAGTTTTTAAGATAGAGCAATTAACAAAAATCATGAAAAATGCTGCATAGCATCGCCACCTGCAGTATTTTCATTCAAAACTAATCAACACAATTCATATCAGGGTATAACTGAATATAAGCATTAACTTCCGCGCATTAGTTCTTGAGATAAAGTGCCCACAAAAGTTGCCATGTACGTCATGTACATGACATTTTGTAAAAACATGTTTTTTTGTATCTCTTTCGTATCTTTGGTTTTTACCCATTGCTATGCGTTTAATAGGGAAATACCTAAAATTATATTCTCTGCATGCGTAGTACATGATTTATATTTTCTTTCTTAATTTAAATTTCAAACTAAATTGCACTGATTGAAGTTTGATGAGAATATGAATTTTGGCTATCGATCAATTAAAAAAAATAAACAATAAATAAATAAAAAGTGGTTGTTACATAATTGCTACATCTCGACATGTAAAGATTCACACTCTTGACTAAGTTCTAATCTCAGTACCGGAGAGTGAAAATTTCGTAAATTCATGTCTTTTAAATATATTCGTTGTAATATTAAATTTTATCAAAGAAAATTATCGTTTTCCTTTAATATGACGTCATTCTTGCTGAATGATGCATTTCGACAATAGATGCCAATAGGACTACAAATTTCAAATTATCACACCAAGTCTTCGATAAGAGACGTACTTCTCGTAAGTAAGAAGATATAATAACTTAAACCAAAACATAGAAGATATAATAACATAAGTTTCCACATAAAATTAATGATTTATGTTACATATCGAAAAAGGCTGCTTTTGGCGAAAAATATAGTCATCGCTTAATTTAAATCTGGCTAAAAAAAGGACTTTGATGAATTAAAATGTTACAGGAATATTTCGTAATCTAGTTTTTGGCCAATGTCGTATTTCAACAAGCGACGCTTAATATCAATTTAATTTCAAAGTTGTGACTTTTTTTGGGGAAAGATAGGGGTGAGATTGCATACATATTTACATTTGAATTAAAACTTTTATTTTTTAAAACTGTTTCTTGCATGAATAATTATTACCATAATGATCGACTTTCACTCGAAATATATGTAAAATAATACTTGTCTCGTTTTTTGCTCAAAGCCAATTTGATATTGCCATTATAACTCCCGTAGATTTATAACAATTTTGTTAGTATTACTTTGATTTGACGCCAATTTTGCCTGTGCATCTGAATGCGGATTATTTTCCTTTTTTCGAGTACAAAAAGTAGTTGCAAGAAATTTATTATGTTTGGTGTACCATGTACCAATTGAAATATTGATACTTTTATGGTGATAAATTGGGAATAATTTTTGAAATCACATTTATCTTATTAAATAATTTTTGAAATCACATTTATCTCATTATAAATAAAAACCTTTCATTCATTTGATTTAAAATACGTCACTTTAAGTACTTTCATGATACTTTTGCAAAATTACTTTGCCTTGACTTTTTTTTAACCATGTGGAAAATGGGGTTTGTTTTCGTGCGAGAAGTGATCCTTGTGGCATCCTGCACTTTATTTATTTATTTATTTTTAATTGTTTGAGGAGTATTAGTGTATAACAAATAGGGCATGTAATATATGACTCTATTATTACGTAAGCCACGTGTTGATTATCATAAGAATGATGTTTTTACTGATTTTTATTTACTCAATGGAATTTATTTTTTACTTTGGGCAATAAATTTCGGTTATTATTATTATTTTACAATTTTTTTTACATTTAGAAAAAGTTTTATTTGAATAGGAAATCAAAATGCTGTAGTAAGAAAGTAAAACAAATGATAAGCGCAATTTATTCGGCCTGGAAAAAATCGAATCCAGAAAAGATGTCATAAGAAAGCTCGTCTTTGAAGCCAAAAAATTAGATCTTATTAATGAGTCCCCCAATTACGAAATGTGCAATGATCACGAAAAAAGAAATATTCGAATGTCAACCGACTAATTGTAAAAGATCGTGTGTGTGTATATATATATATATATATATATATATATATACATATATACAATAACATAATACATATATACAATATATATATATATATAATTTGTTTATAAGTTCAAAATTTTAGTATTTAAAAAATCATTTTGCAAATGGTAGTTCCCCGTAAGACATGGTGACGTTACTGGAACGTCGTTGTGAAGTCATATTGTGACTTTGTGACCATCGATTGTCGATGTGACGTCACGTGACGTCGATGTGAAGTCACAGTGACTAAAATGTGAAGTCATTATGGCCGTTTTAGAGCTTTTTTGTGACGTCACAATGTGACCAATTTGTGAAAAGTGTGTCATTTGTGACTACTTTGACATTAACATTGTGACGAAACTGTGACAAAAGCAACGATATTTAAATTGCCAGAAACATGTTTTTTAAAGTAAATAACATGTTTTGAAGAATATTTGTAACTTTCTAAAAATTTTTAACAAAGTCACATCTTAGTCGCAATGTGACGTCACTGAGTGGCGACATTTCGTCACAGATGTGATGTGACCAAAGTGCACTTTTCAAAGTGACTCACAGTGACGTCATTGTGACCATATAGCTATGAGGGTCTAATTTGTTTAACTATTTCTTTTCTCTTCTTTCTATTTATTTCAAATTTATTTATTTTTTTCTTATTCTTTTAATTATTTAACAGTTTTTGCTTCAAAAAGTGCATTTTGTTGCAAAAAAATATAAGCAGGCATAAAAACAAACCAGATGAACATTTATTTTTTAATTTTACAAATAAGTATGATACATATGTGCTATGCTCATCCAGGTACCTGATTGGCGCCAAAATATGGTTTATTTCCTTCACATTGTTACTATATAAATATTATTTAATTGTTTTGTTCTACAATTATTATCCTTTATTTAGAGTTATTTTCTTTTTAAAGTAACAGAAAGTGTTTGATTTATCACTTTTTTTTTGTTTTCATTTTGAAATAAAGCAAGTAAGAAAAATCATGTGTTAAGCATAGATTATGAAGCAATTTCCAACACTTTATGAAATCTTTAACAAAACTTCGTCATTTAGAAAAATAAGCTTACTATATATAGCTAAATATGTATTCCAATACTTTTAAACAGCCCTGTATTTGATCTGTCGGTTGATATACCACAGACCATAAAATGAGAAAATTTAGTTTAGTAAGAAAATGTCTAGCAGGTTTAATCTTTTTTTCAGCAATTAATACTGATCGATAGAAACATACTTGAATATTTTTGTTCATCCGTGTAGTGTACCTTGTACGTTTATTACACGTCAGTATTAAGCTAAAATTTATTTTAAACTAAAACATTCTTAAAACTACTAAAATCATATTTTTAGAAATTATCATTCATGGCCCTGTATATCATTCTATCTATATTCTGAAAACATTTCTTAGTAAATTTAACGCAGTTTAGCGTAAAAATGCATAACTTATCTAAAAAAACACATTTAAGTAATTTAAGCTCTTATTCACTAACGTTTGCGACATCTTTTGGGTAGCCCATTATATCAACTATAGTATTTATGCACATCATATAATATGCATAGATTTAGTGAAACTTAAACGCGCATATAATTAAAATGCATTTCATTCATTCAATAGTCATCATCAGATACATGCACAGTACTACGTAAAGAATATACTATTTGTTATTTTGCGTGTCCCTGTAAATGCTATGTACTTCATATTATGCATGACTGTATCGTATAACTTATACTAAGCCTCAGCTATATATATATATATCAATTTTCTTATGTATGAAATGATTTAATATAATTGTCGCACACAATTTCTCCTTTGACCATTATGTAGTGGAATTATTTTGTGTGGCCCTGTAAATGTATAATAGCTTTTTTTCACCACATTTATTACAAAATGCATATTTTATTACATCTCGTAAATGTATATAAATTTTAATATGTTCGACAGGGTGTTAAATCTTTAAAATTCATTTGAAATTATTTTTCCCATAGACTGTAACGTAAGCGCAAACTTTTACTACCCCTGTAAATAAAATAATTCTAGTAGAAACTTCCAATTTCAATAGGGTTCGTTCTAGGGTAAATATCAATAACATCCAAAATTTTCTTGGCGATCAGAGTATATTTACGAGAGTTAGCATGCGGACAGACGGCCAGACAAACCGAATGCATAAGCACTTTTCAACTTTGTTGGAAAGTGCTAAAAATAACGTGCTATTTAATTATGCTAAATATAACTCGTAATCGAAAAAGATTTTCGAAAATTGATGATTTTCGCCAAATCGGCATAAAAAATCGCATACCCAGTGCTTGTATGACATTTCTTGAAAGATTTTATTTGTATATAATATTACTGGTTTTAATGAACCATTTACCTCTTATACATGAAAACAGCTAAGAGGCTTATTTACGGAAAATAACTTCTATATATCCTTAAAAAAATGCTTGGGTATATGAAACAAGGAGTAGGTTGCGGTAAAATTTTATTTGTCACAGCAAACCCATTTTTTCTAACTCACCAAAGCCCCAGTACTGGAAAAACCGAATTTAATTTTCAATTCGAAAAAGAAATTAATAAAAAGCTTTTTTGTTGTTGTTTTTACCAATTTAATTTAAAGCTCTTAAAAAAATGCATTTTTTAAAACTTGCTTTAATTAAATTTAACAATAACATAAAAAATGAATGTTTTTAAATACACTTAAAAGAAGAAAAGTATTAATAAACCCTGATATGCACGGAGTTCAAATTAATTGCTTTTAGTTCAAGTATAAAAAGGTAAATGGATTTCGAAATTTGGCGGTATTTTGCGAAGTTGACTAAAATTTGGCCCTATTGTAGTAACCCTGTTATGAGTATTTTTCAAGAAATACTCATTGCTGAACCTAATACTGATTTCTAATTTTTCGGTAGTAAATAAAATTTAATCAAATCTTAATTTTTAAAAAATCAATGTCCAATTCCTGTATTGCTCTCAGGAATACATTCATATTCCGAATTTCAAAGCTTTATGTGAACAGGAAATAGGTGAAAATGGACACAGATGTCATATACGCACCTAATAATATATCGTATACCCAGGTACTAATTGACGTCATAATGGCGTTATTTTGCTCGAGTCAGTGATTCGGCTTGTTTATTTATTAATAAAATGTTTATTTACTTTCATTTTATTTATTGTAATTTTTTTTTTAAATAATAGGAAATAATTTAATTATGTATCTGTACCTAGTATTCGAAAACGAGGTTTTCGAGAAATGTGCGTTAGAAAATAATCTGGCGCACATAAGACATCTGTGCCAAAAAAATGAGTCACATGAGTTCTACACGCAAAATATACATTAAAAGAAGGCATGTAATAAAAAAAAATAATAAAAAAAAAGAAATGATGTCATAAATTGAAATATTTTATTGAACTATATAATTGTTTCTAATTTTCACATGCGAAATACAAAATATTGTCTTGGCGATTGAAATATGCAACTGAGAGATTATCCCAAAGTCTCAAACTCAAAAATTTTAACACTTTTATTTAATAGAAATAAAGAACGGATTTTTTCCCTGCTTGATTATATTTATTATGTTTTATGCTCTTCAACATTACTGCAAGCATAAATGTCCACCTCTTTCACTGTGCCTAATATATATTTTTTTGTAACTCCATGTATTCTAATTCAGTTGTCTACGAAAACATCCGACCGATGAAATTGACGCTTACCAAATTTCTGTGACTTAAGCCAATAAATTGAGCTTTTTTATCAGCTTTCTAAAGATAATTTTTTAACTATTTGGAACTAATTTTTCGTAGTAGGTGCATTTATTAGGTTACCTCTATAGGTACCTTTTAAACAAACAGAATCGAAATCCGACGGATATTTTTTGAGATTAGTTTGATGAAAGAATTTTGTTTGACTTTTAATATCTTTTCGTACCTGTTTACGTCCAGAAAGTAATACTGCGTTGTGTATTAGCCTTCGCTTCGCTCAGCCAATAAAAGTACTTGCGGGGTTTTAATAAAAAGCTGAGCCAAAGTGACGTTTTAAAAAAGGAAACCTAAATTTTCGACTATCTTTCAGAGACAGTGTTATTAAGTTGACAAACTTTGTCTAAGAAGTTGAAATTAGGATGCATTGTTCACAAAAGCCTAAACTTACAAGACATAATTTTTTTTCTTTTTATAAAATAACATATGTGCCAGTTAAATCAGCTTACCTTATTTCGTTTAAATATCAGGTTGCTGTTTGACGAACCCTTTTTTTAAAAGTTGATTTCAAATGGAATATTACATAAAAAAAATTCATTGTAGAATTTAAAGTTAGTAAACATTTGATAACAAAAAGTATTTTGAGATAGATATTTTAATAAAAAAAAATTCTGGTTAAAGTAGAAATGTTAATGGGAGTCTTTATAACTTAAGAAGAATAACAAATTAGTTTCAGCACTGCAGCAGTAAAATGTTAAATATTACTTTGGGATAGTTGTTTTAATCTTATTATCGATATGAAAGGTTTTTCCTTGACATAAGACACATAAATTCTGTTGAAAATACTTAAGAAATTAATGGTTAAACATTTGAAGGAATAAGCAAATGTACTCTCAAAAAACTATTTTAAGAAAATGTTTTAGAATATAATCCAACACAAAAACGGTTGTTTGAATTATGTGAATATATAGATTTGTGCTTTTAAGATGACCACTTTATAACAATTTATTAAAACATACATCATAAACAAAATGTCTTTCAATCTCTATGCTTAAGTTAATGTTTGTTTAAATTGCAACAAACTGGAATACTCGGTAACTTATTTCACAAGCAGAAGTTTTTTGTACATATGTGCTGCTAGACTATCATCTTTTCATTTATATCCAAGAGTAATTTCAAATTATCACTTTGTGAAAAATGTTTGGAATACATTTCACAAATATATAGATTTTCATTTCTATGGGCACACAAATATCTTGCTAGATAAACACTTAAAGAAAATACTTTAAAGACAAAGAAACTAAAAAAAGGTTTACTTTGTATTGATATGATAGTGCATTTTTAAAGAGCCACTTACTGAAAAGCCGTCTGAAAATTTTTTACAAGCAAAAAGCTTTTTCCTTTGTGTGGGTGCGCATGTGCTTCTTTAGATAATCATTTATTGAAAATCCTGTAGAACATATTTCACAAACAAAAGGCTTTTCTTTCGTATGGATACACATGTGTTTTTTTAAGTCACCGCTTCCTAAAAATGCTTTAGAACATATTTCACACACAAAAGGTTTTTCCTTTGAATGGGTCCGTAAGTGTGCGTTTAGATAATTCCTGTTAGAAAACCCTTTGGAACATGTTTCACAAACAAAAGGTTTTTCCTTTGTGTGGGTGCGAAGGTGATTTATCAGTTTAGCATTTTCTGAAAATGCTTTGGAACATATTTCACAAACAAATGGTTTTTCCTTTGTATGGGTGAACAAGTGTCGCTTCAGATTACCACTTTGGGAAAATCCTTTTAAACAAATTTCACAAACAAAAGATTTCTTCTTTGTATGGGTCCAAAGGTGAATTTTTAAGGAGCCACTTTCTGAAAATCCCTTTGAACATATTTCACAAACAAAAGGTTTTTCTTTCGTATGTGTGCGCAAGTGCTTTTTCAGAGCACCATTTTCTGAAAATGCTTTGGTACATATTTCACAAACAAAAGGTTTTTCCTTTGTATGGGTGCGCAAGTGCTTTTCCAGATTAGATTTGATTGTAAATCCTTTTGAACATATTTCACAAACGAAAGGTTTTTCCTTTGTATGGGTACGTAAGTGTATTTGTAATCCGCCGCTTTGAGAAAATCCTTTGGAACATATTTTACAAATAAAAGGTCTTTCATTTGTATGGGTGCGCAAGTGTACTTTGAGAGTAAAATTATATGAAAATGCTTTGGAACATATTTTACAAAGAAAAGGTTTTTCCTTTGTATGAACATGCAAATGAGTTTTCAGGTGAGAGTTTGTTGAAAATCCTTTAGAACATACTTCACAAATGTAAGGTTTTTCCTTTGTGTGGGTGCGCAAGTGGTTTTTCAAATAGCCGCTTTTTGAAAATGCTGTAGTACATATTACACAAATGAAATGTTTTTCCTTTGAATGACTATGCAAATATTCTTTTAGAGGTCTGCATTTTGGAAATACACTGGAATATGTTTCAGTATTTTCTTCTGTTACTTGAGAGTGACTATGAGTAACTGACATCTTTACAGAAAATATTTATTTTCTAAACCATTGAAAATAAAATATCTTCTTAAAAATTACTTTGTGTGCATTCTCCAAGAGTATTAAGTGTCTTTTAAAAATGAATACCAGATGATTTTCTATTTTATCTGAAATATATAGGAAAAAATTAAACCTTTTTATAATTTGGTGATTAAAAATTTAATAATTGTAAATTTTAATAATTTAAACAGCCATACAGTGAAAATAAGAAATATTTATTAGAAGTGTTTGTTTACATATTGATCATAAACAAGATGAATGATTTGAAATACAAAAGAACAACAGCAAGATCTTCTGCAGGTGAAGAAACCATTTTAAACTCTTAAAATTAAAATGATATTCTAATGCTATTCTTTATTAATATAAAATCAAGTAATAGTACAAAAAATATCGAATATAAAATGGAATTCTTTTAGAAATAATATAATAAAATAATACTATTAAAATGTGCTTGAAATATATTATACCATAAATACTATAAAAATATGCTTAAGACTTTGTAGCATTATGAATCTGAAGTAATATAGTCAAATGCAAATAGATGTATACGCAAATAAATTCAATTTAAGAAGAAGAAATTCTAGACAAGTCTTTGGGATTTATTACACAATTATGGTAGCACACACATTTACACTTAGTTATTTAAATATATATATGTATCTATGAAGACTGAAACAATGTGATGACTGAAACATATTTTGTAGGCGAATAGTCACTTTTCAGGGAAAATAAAGTAAACGATAATATAATATAATTCATAATTTGAAATTTAAACTCTGGGTTAACACGAAGGGCTTGAAGAAGGTGATAAATAAGATGCAACTTTTAAAGCCATAATTACTGTCAAATTAGCAACTTTTTACATCTACAAAGCGTTAAATACAATGCACCATCCATCTAGTTAAGGTTCTACAAATTCATTATTCAACGGGCTTGAATTTCCATTTTTACTACAAAGAGAATTTCCCTACCAACATTTGTAGGGAGTACAACTGTACAGGACAGAGAGAAAATTATCTTTATTCTTGCATTCAATTTAACAAGCTCCAATAAAATAGAAATATTAATAAATTAATGAAAACCATCATTAAAAGACATTTTATCCACCAGTCATTTAATTGTAACTGAATGTTATAGAATTTTTATAATTTGATTTTTTGATTTCATAAAGGTTGCTGTATTGCTTCTCTAATTTAATAATTTTTAGGACAGAAGATTAGAACCAATCAAACTCTCTGGGTTAGAGTTTTGAAATTATGAAAGGAATTTCAGCAACTTTTCTCATAACCAAGTAATTGCAATTGTTTTTTTTTTAATGTATTTTTGAAAATAACTTTTTTTTCACATTTTATAAAAAAAGATAATGTTTAAATAAACAACCAATTTATTTGTTTGCATTGAGTTACTGAAAACAAAAATTATTTAGCTTATTAAATGTTACATCTGTTATATTATTTTTTTCTGTTTTACTAAATGGAACTTTAAAATATGAGCTTAAAATGAAACCTTTTTTTAGATACATAATTTATAGAGATTATTAGAAATAGTAGACATGAATAGCACGGTATTTGTTTTTAATTGTCTTGCTCAGAATGTTTGTAATCTAGTGATGTTTATTTTAATTATTATTATAAGGCATTGATTCCATTAAAAATTAAAAGAATTGTAATTTTTTCAACTGTAACAATTTAAAAAATATAAAAAAATTTCTAAAAAAATATAGGTGTTATCTAAAAAAATATATAGGTCAATTCTGGTTTGGAGTTGAATGGGACATAATAAAGAATGAGCAGAACTTAGAATGAACTGCTTAACTTTACTGCATGGTTTTACAAATATTTAAAATTTAAGCGAGATTAGCAAAACGACAAAGTGTTCTTGTATGGCGGAAAAATATTAATGCTCAGTTACATGCCATTAAAAAAAAAAAAAAACTAGAAGTTCATTTAGCTTAAACACTATAAAAGTTTTGAAAAACACAATGCATAACATATTGAACTAATAAATTAATTTATTTTTTCAATAATAACTTTTAAAATTTGCATGAAATGCAAATATTTAAAAGGACACATCAAATAAATTTTAAGAATGTATAATTTAAATAACAATTCACTATGTCAGATATTATATTTTGAATTTTTTTTGATAAAATTCAGAAATAGATTTTTTTATATAAAGTGTACTTAAGTAAACATTACTTTTTTTTTCTCAATACAAAAACATTTTATCATTTAATTAACCTTCTAAAAATAATTTCCTTTTGATAAAATTTTCTTGCCTGAATAATCTTTAGGACATGTCAATGACTAGCTTAAGACTGGTTTACATCATTTAAAAACTTTAAAAGGCATTTTAGAGGAAGTTTTGACTAAATTTAATGCTTAGCAGACTCCAATGGAAGGGAGACGATGAGCTTCTTAGCTAGCTTTTATTTTTTATGGCCTTCAAAAGTGTAAATGTGGCAAGTTTGATGTTATATAACATTTCTGGTAATAAGTTTGTGGGCATCTTCAAGTATTTATGGGCAATTGGTATGAGGCCATATTGTGGCCAACGTGATATTTTTTTTACGAAGTCGTTACGGTCAATGACAGTGGGCCCAATCATACGCCCAGGACCAAGACTAACGTAGAGAGAAACGGCTCACAAGTTCTGTGTTTGTGGGATAATTTCTAAGTCATGCTTAATCAGAGTGTGAAACGTCATCCCACCACATCGTCATTTGACGCTGGCATCTGGAATCTAACATACAGATATAGACACAAATTTACATGTATTGAAGAAACATTTTTTGAACTCTCAATATTTAAATAAAATTTATAAAATCGCTTAACACATGTTCCTCGTTTTTCTACTTCTTTACAGAAAAAAACTTATTCGACCTCCATTTTTCTTTATGACTAACTTTTACTTCCCTTTACTTTATGATTATCTAAACATATGGGATTCTATCTTTGCTCCCAAACTAGCAATAATTTTTAATTTCATTGCATATTTATTTAATTAAATTAAACAATAGAACATAAAAACATATAGATCGCGAAATTTTATTCCTGAATTTATATATACTTGCTAGAATAACCTGAAATTAGTGGTGCATATTGAAGTATGCTAAATTAAAAAGTGGCTATTAAAATTTATCTGCAATTTTATTATTGAAACTTTTTTAAAGAGAACTCCCTCCTCCCATTCATATGCTCCAAAATACCTGATTTTAACATTTTATTTTTCAGAATTTTTTCAGTGAATTCAAACTCTATTCTCTGAAAGCACTCAAAAACCAGTAAACTATGATCTATACTCGCATTTCACTTTAATAGTGCTTTTAAGAAGAGAGCAAAAGACCCCCCCCTCCTACCCAATGGAAACTTATATTAAAACTTTTGGTATGTTATACCACTGCAACAAAAAGTTACATTTTACTTTGTTATGCACAAATTTTTATTTTACCTTGATATAAAAAAGATATTTTGTGCATGCTAAAGCCCCATACTTAAGAATTATAGATAATACAGCAGGCGACAGCGACATCATGACTACGTCATCGAGTTAGGAGATAAAATCATAATGTAAGACAACATTATCAGGAGTAGAGGGGATGACTGATCTGCCTCGACCTTTGATGGTACGATAAGAGGAGCAGCAGATGAAAAATCGTCATTTTAGCACACCGATGACATCATCGAGCTACAGAACGAAACTGGTGTCAAATTAAAGGTGAAATATCGGTTTTAAGAAATAATTTGGCCTCCATACAGATATTCTGATATAAACTCCAGACAAACAAAAAATTACAAAACATAGTCAACAACTGAAAGTGAAGAAATATTAGACTGCTTAATATGTTAATTCATGACTGAATTAATAATTTAGGCATACCTTACTTACAGTGGGTCAAAGAATGATTGATTCTGTATGCAAGTAAAACAGGGTAAGGTGCCAATTTCTCATTTTGATGGTACTCTCATGTCATCGAGTCAAAACATTCAATTTTGGCAATTTGCTGATGCACAATACAAATATTTTAGCTTGCCTTCTTATAAATTGTTACAAGATAAGCAGAAGGGGTGTCAATTCTCAATTTTGTCGGTAGTATCAAGCCATCAAGTTGTGTGAAAGTTTAACACATTAAGGATTCAGATTTGTATCAAGCCATCAAGTTGTGTGAAAGTTTAACACATTAAGGATTCAGATTTGTATCAAGCCATCAAGTTGTGCGAAATTTTAACACATTAAGGATTCAGATTTGTATCAAGCCATCAAGTTGTGTGAAAGTTTAACACATTAAGGATTCAGATTTGTATCAAGCCATCAAGTTGCGTGAAAGTTTAACACATCAAGGATTCAGATTTGTGCAATAAAAATGGTCATAAATCGGAGACGTGATAACACTGTCATAATTTAAAAATACTGTCTTGTTGTGCTCATCTCGTATAGAGCTATAAGGCATAATGAAATATTTTTACAAGAGTAGTTTAATTTTTATTACTATACTAATTTGAGTATTTAATTAAATTAATTTTTAAGCCATAATTTTAAGGTGTGACAGTATCACCAAAATTAAAAATTGGGAGTTCTGTTTTGTTCATTTTCAACCATGATATCACAAGACAGACTAAAATATTCTTATTGTATTAATCTGAATCTTCATGAGTTAAGTTTTCAGATCATAACTCAATGTTGAGATAATACTATATAATCAAGAATTGATGCGCCATGCTGATCATTTAGTAGTAGGATACTATGAAGCAGAGTTAAATATTTGTATTGTATTAATCAGTTGATTTCATGTGCTAAAACTTTATACCATAACTCAGTGAGATTATCATTAAAATAGAGAATTCATAACATGTTCTAATTATCTTGCACCAAGATATGATAAGGTAGTCTTAGATATTATTAATGCATTAATCTAAATCTTTAATTTGTAAAATTTTTAAGACGAAACTCGATCACATGACAGTTTTATAAGAATTTATGCTCAGTTCTTCTGATTTTGTACCAAGGTATGACAAGAAAGATTGAAATACTTGTATTGCATTAATCTATATCTAACATGTTAAATTTTCATGCCATAAATCTATGACATGATAGTACCACCAACATTAAGAATTGGAGCCATATTCTCTCATAACATACCAAGGTATGCCGAATCAGACGTTCTTCGAAATACTGTTATGTATTATTTTTTTCTATATGATTAATCCGTCTAAAGTCGATAAAAAAGAAATATATGAGACTATGTAATGTAAAATATTATGTTGCTTTGGCTTGACTTGCACAATATAACAATTCTTTTGTTGTAAATTTTTAGTCTGCTGAGTATTTTTACTGGGATATGCTGAGGTTCACCAAAATCCTTTAAAAATACCTATTCAACCTATATTTTAACCCAATTTTCTTTTGTCACTTGATAGCACAAAAGTGTTACCAAAATGACAACATTTGGCAACTGCTGCTGTTCATATCGTACTAAGAAATGCCAAAGGAAACCAGTCTTTTTTTCATCTACTCCTAATACTCTTGTTCTACATCAAGATTTCATCTCGCAACTCAACCATGAAATCATTGATGTCAACACCACCTAAATTATATTTAATAAAATATTGCATTTTGAAATATTATTTTGCTTTTAAAGATAATATAAACAATTTCTTAAAGCGGTAAAATGAGTGATAGAAATTTGCTTTGGTTTTACACTATATCATATGCATTTTTTCTGAACTTTCAAGTAATTACATGTATGTCAAAAATTGATAAACAATAATGATTTAATTTTTAATAATTTCGTTTACATTTATACATTTGATACAATCATTGAAAATATATAAATGTTACGATATTCATAAAGTACTATAAAATATGCAATACCACATTGAAAAAAAAATGGTACAACACTATGAAATTAAGAGTTTACACTATTTATGAGATTTCTTTTAATTAAAGTTTATGAGTTATTGTATAAAACAGTTATGTTTTATAAATATGTTTGGTATTTTTTCTACAAAAACAGGAATATTCTATTTCAAATATCTCTGTTAATTCTTCTAATATGTGTAAAATTTGGGGGGGGGGGGAGGTAGATAGAGCCCAAATAATGAATAACAGACTGCAGAGGAGCATGAAAAGAGAATTCTGTTCTGCAATTCAAAATAGGGCACTTTTGACAGTAAAGTCAAATACAAGTTGTTTATGTTTAATATAAATTTTTTAAACAAAGCTAAAATATGTAAAAAAATAATTTTTCTAAATGGGCATGGATATAAAAAGACAGTTTCATTTGTTATATAAAATTTAATTTAGGTAATTACATTTTCATTTTTAAAATTTTAAGCATCTATTTTATACAATATTTGATATTTTCCAATTACATTTTCTTACCTCTTTTGGATAAATATACTATTTGAAGGGAATATTACAAAAAATGTAATGGACTACAATTTAGGGAGTAATAAAAATTTTATGTATATATAATAATACAAACTGTCACTTTAATGATTTTTTCATATCCACAAAAATTACTTTTAAAAAGTAAAAAAAAAAAATGTCCAAAGTTAAAAAATAAGTAATAAAAAATTTAAAAAGAAAGTGGGGTAAAAGTTGTATAATAGTTTCTAGATTTATATTTTGATTTTAAATTAATAATAATTAAAGTACTGTAATTCAAGCAATTTTCTACATATGATTAGAAATCCTTCTCTTTATTGAAAGAAATCCTTCTCTTTATGATTTAATTACATAATTAACATGCATAAATTTGAAAACTTTAAAAACACCAAAATATGTAAACTTGAAGTAGACTAATTTAGGTAGCATTTATCATGCCATACACAGTCAGGGTATTAAGATAAAGAAATAGATAGAATAGAAACATTCCTACCTTGACCTCACTATATACCAAACTAGACAATGTAAAGACTTCAAATTTTGTGCACATAATATTTAAAACATGGAAAAACTGATTATGCAAAAAGATAATTTCACAAACACTAATAGATGACATTGTATACCAGAAATTAAGAAAAAAGACAAAAATAATATAAACAAAATCAAACACACCTTAAATGAACTTTTTTCATTTTAATTTCCCTTACCCTAATAATAAAAAAAAGTAAATAAGGTAAAATTGCCGTTTCAGCAGCAATTTCGTACTGTAAGCACAAAACCTTGGATAAATCTATGGTTTCACATATGTTCTGAGTTAGAATAGGATAAAAATTATAGAGAATGCTATTTTTTCTGCATCACTTCAATGTCCAAGCAAGTTTGACAAACTTGTCATCTTGCTCTCTGGATTTTAATCCGTATGATTTTTTGTAATTGAAAGATTTAAATAACCTCTTTCATCGAGAATTTCAGATCACATTAATATAAATGAAAGAAGGTATCACAAAAAAGGTTTAAAGGATCAGTTTCCTCAAATTTTTTTAGAAAGCCGATTTTTTTTAATATTAAGTAAAAGCTTATTTAGTTGTGAACATTTTCCTAATGTTTTAAGCCTGTCATTATCTTTCCCTTATGTGGATGATCTTTTCATAAAATAGTATAAAGGCTTAACTAATACCTATCCATTTCTTAACAGAGTAAATGCCATAAATTTGTGCATATCCGCTGCACTTCAAGTAAGCAAATTTCCTTTCAGAAATTATTTTAAATAAAATGCAACTTACTTTTGTTTGGCATTTATTTGACTTCTATTTTACAACAAAATTTCCAGTCAGAAAATGACTTAACTGAGCTGCAGCATATACATACGAAATTACGGTAATATAAATCCTAATGTAAAATTTGTCAATACAATAGAAAAGAATAACGAGCTGTCATTCTGAGACTAATCAAAATTTTATCAAGCGCAATGGTTGAACTTGGAGTTTACAGGAAAATAAATAGATCATCAGCACTATTCAGTTGGAAAGTGCATTACCTTTTATTTACAAAATTGCCACGTTGCACTTTTATATAAGACGAGGATTTAACATTTGCACTACAGTCGAGGTTCTATAATCCACACAATGTGGGGCCAAAGATTGTGCAGATTATGGAATATTGTGGATTATAGAGTATTATGGATTTGCGTCATTTTATTATTCTTAGATAGCATTTTAATTCTATAATCAGTATAATATGCTATCTCAAAAAATGCCTTTTTAAAGTTATCTTATTAAAAAAATTGGTATGTATGTATATTTAAATAAAAATAAATATATATGTTTCATAATACAGTTTGTTTTTTACTGTAAATAAAATAAAAGATTTATATTAAAACAAAGTAGATGTTTTATGATTTTTTTTTCAATTATTTTATTATTTGTTTTAAAAAATCATTTTTGGATCCTGAATTTTTAAATTATCTCAACTGTTTGTTTTGCTGTTTACATTCACAAAGTAACACGATTTATAGAAAATTGCAGATTATGGGTGTGTGGATTATCAATCCTTGACTGTAGTTATCACCTAGAAAATGGGGTAAATAAAGTTAGAAACATTGCAGTAGAAGACGAATTTTCAATATGCATAACTGATCAGCTAACCAACTCGCTGCAAAACTACACCTAATAATAGAAATATTGCAAAATGAAATATTTAGCAGGACTTATTGAAAAAATTAAAAATGTACTTTTTCACTTTAGCATAAACTTAATCTTTACTCCTTCAGCAAGGTTGAAAGATTTATTTAGTGACAAAACAGGCCATATTAAAAAAGATAAGGTCTCTGGGACACAACTGATTCCACCAAGATTTTGAAAATAGAGACACTTATTTTGAACATATAGGAATGATTTCTTATAAATTTAATCACCTTAAACAGGAAATGGGAAACCTGAAATATAGCTAGCCTGCAACAGTCCTGTCAAGACTTAACTAGAAACAGAAAATGCAGATTAATTTAGAAAAAGCAAAAATTAGACTCCTTTAAGAATTATCACCAATCAATTACCTGTCAATACATTACTACTAAAGAAAGGAGAGTTAGTAATAATATACCTTATATAAAAAAAGAGTATATGATCATATTTAATTAAAGAATTGCAAAACAGAAATCATTCTACTTTTCCCCACCTCTATTCATTTGCTTTCTGCTCTCTTTGATAATCCAATAGTAATGGCATCGTTCAACTAACACTGTGAAAATGAAGAAATAGACTTCTTCTGCTTGCCACATCAAGAAAGAAAAATTTGAAAGCAAAGCACTAACAACAGCAGCTTTTGTCCCTGAAGATGGCTATGCATACAGCTAACAGTGTTAGGAAATGGATAATGTAGTTTGTCGTCTTTTAAACAATGAAGTGCATTGTGTAATTTTACTTAAGATCTCAAAGATGAATTTTAGCATTCTACTTACTAATTTGCATATTCAATGGCATCTGAAAGAAAAATGTTTAGAAAAAAATTTAAAAAATATACCAAATGTAATGTAACCAATGTTTTTAATGAATTGCATTTCATAAGTTCTCAATGGTCTGCCTTACATAAAAAAATTAATGATGAATTAATTAATAATGACTAGTGTGATTCATTATTTTATGAAAAATCAACATGAAATTGTCCCTAAAGTATCACAGAGTATGCTAAAATACGGTAATTCCACTGATGAATTTGAGCATTTGTTTGAATTATTTTTTGCTGTTATGAAATTTTTATATGAATATTCATAATTGCATGCTATTTACATATATAGTATAACTTTGAAAACCTGACATCGTCTGGACTAAGATGCAGAATTTTTTTTTTAATTCTGGATTTATGAAAAATATCAAAAGTACTTACAAAATTCATATGAGTGTCTTTATACATAATTAATTCATAGCCAAGTTATATTTATGTGAGATAAAAAGAAATTAATAAAAAAAAATTTAATTGATGTTTTGTATGTTACAAAAAAAAAAAAAACTAATAAATACTTAAGTTATTTATTCCCATACAGTTTCTGAAAGAATCGTGCAACTTAGTTTTATTTCATTTTTTCAAGCTGCTCTTTAACATAGTTTACCTTGGATTTTATACAAGCAAAGAATACTGATTTGGGATATACAGTCTTACATTTTAAAACAAATATTAATTTCCCAGTAAATTAATGCATTTTTTCTTTTCTTTTCTTTTTTTTGCTAGCTTTTTGTTCACATTTGGCTGAGCTGCTAAAAGCATCATTTGCAGCTCTATTTACCACAGCATCAGTACTAATTTATGACTTTTAATCTGAAAGATTTTAATTTGCAAACAATTTGCCACTTTTCACTAATAATTTGCTATATTGTTTTATTCCAAAAATTGGAAATGTAAAAAATAAATAAACTAACTAAAATAAAAGGTGGGTAAGAAGATTCTGATGTTGGACTGAATAACAGATTTTTGGTCAGACTGTGTTTACAAAGTAAACATTGAAATAACATAACATCATAATAGTTCTGATACAAATTAAGGAAAACAGTTGTTTGACGAGAGTATAAAATATTGCACATTTTAATTACATTTCCCACAACTTTTTACATTGACTTTCAGAATATGACAAGGATGATTAAGGAGAAATTGTGAAAATTTTCATTTTACATTGCACATTGAATGTTTAAGTCACTTACCCAAATATTGTAGAGAAAGCAATTATCTCTCTGATGTCATTTAATTTTTATAGTTTGAACTTCAAGGCGATACACTTGTAAACAACAATTCTTACCAGACAATACTATGCAGATTATTTCTGGGATTACTTTTTGTCTGTTTGCTGAAAATGAAAAAAAAAAAAATACATCAACAGGTTAGCACAAATCTGAGCCCAATATCGCCACTTTAAAATAAAAATTTTTAAATGAATGAAAGTTAAACAACCTACGTCACATGTCAATGTAAAAATATTAAATGTAGGTATCAATAAAAATTATGGAACATGTAAATAATTATAAAAAATGGAGTCATCTGGCTGTTTTTGTGGAATAAACACAGGTGTTTAGAACCAACTTTGTCTCTGGGATATTATCTTAGTTAAATAATATAAATAATTAAGCAGTTACAGTAAAGAAAAAATTTATATATACATATATATGGGGTAATGAATATCCTCAACAATGAAACTTTTCAAAAGTTTTATAAATCAATACATGATATCATACATAAAGAAAAGGCATAAAACGAGGAAGGTGAAAAATCGAAAGATAGGAGGTGATCTTCTTGTATAAAGAAGATTTAAATAAAACTAATAAGAAAGGTTTAACAGTTCTATAGTTTTTGTCTCAACATAATGCTTGAAGTTACATTCATTGTTGAAAAAAAAAAAAAAAAAAAAAAAAAAAAAATGAGCAAGAAATTTATATGATTTCACATGTTTATGTTTACAAGTGTAATAGTAAATAAATGCTGTGATCTACCATGTATATTAATGGAACATGTGAATAATTAATATTATATGAGATGGAAAAACAAATAGATGGTTCATTTTTAGTTACAAACCAAGCAAATCTTTAAGTAGATATGTGATAAAACCCCACAGTAGACCCCTTTTGCAGTTTATACAGGGTGTCCCAAAAGGTCATGTCCAAACGGAACACATGGTTGTGTCAGGTCATGAGGAAACAGAATTACATAGGAAAGGGGGGTCGGAAACGCGATCTAAACAGTGAAATTGCATCGTAACCGTCACGCAAAGAAAAGATAACAAACGGTGTAAAATATCTTTATTTTACAACAAAACAGTACCAAATAAAAAAGAAAAATGCTACAACTCATAGTAAGTGCTCAAAATTGGCCCCATTAGCTGCGATGCATGCTTCACATCGGCGCCGCATTGAATCGCGAACTCGTTCGAATTGGCCAGTAGTCTCCCGGACACGTGCCGCCGCTTCAACGATACGTGCCATGAGGTCCATGTCCGATGGAACGGGTGTTTCGTACACCATACACTTCAGGTGTCCCCAGAGATAAAAATCCAGGGGGGTTAGGTCCGGGGATCGCGGGGGCCACGGGACAGGGCCGCCTCTGCCAATCCAGCGATTTGGGTACGTCAAGTCCAGGAAGTCACGTACATTCAAGTCGAAATGTGGTGGAGCCCCATCATGCTGGAACCACATGTTGAGGCGTGTCGTTGCGGGAACATCCACTAACAACGTGGGCAATACTTCTTCCAAAAAAATGGCGTACGAAACCCCATTTAGGCGGCCAGGCATTACGTATGGACCAATCAGCATGTCACCAATAATTCCAGCCCAGATGTTAACGCTGAAACGGTATTGGTGGTTGTGAGACCGTGTGGCATGGGGATTTACAACCGACCACACATGCATGTTGTGCTGGTTGAGGACACCATCCCGGGAAAAGGTAGCTTCATCGGTGAACAGTATCCGTGATGGAAATTGTGGGTCTGTGATCCTTGCCTGTAAATACCAACGTGCGAATGCCACACGTTGGGGATAATCCGCATCGCTTAGCGCCTGCACCCGTTGTATGTGGTACGGATGTTGGAGATCTTCCCGCAGTATTCGCATAATGGAGGAGCGACTGACACCTAGGTCGCGTTCCACAACGCGGATACTTGTACGCGGATTCCGTGTAAATGCGTCCAATACAGAGTTCTCGATGTTTGGTGTCCTTGTTGTACGTTGCCGGCCGATGTGGCTGCTGATTCTGAACGATCCTGCCTCCTGCAATCGGCGATGTAATTGTCCGAACAGTCTATGGTCGGGTACACGTCGGTTCGGGAACCGTTGTCGATACATGCGTACCGCTGCTCGTCCATTACCATCTACAGCGCCATACACGTAATGCATGTCTGTCAATTCTGCATTGCTGTACTGGTTCATCCTTTCTCTGCAACGTCCGCGCTTCGAATGATCCGACTGCCCGCGCTTTCGTCTGACATCGCTTATCGCCCTCTAGCGGATTACAATCGCGTTTCCGACCCCCCTTTCCTATGTAATTCTGTTTCCTAATGACCTGACACAACCATGTGTGCCGTTTGGACATGACCTTTTGGGACACCCTGTATATCTTTTGTATCTTTAATGAAATAAAAACAAGTATAACTTTTACAAATATACAAAATTTTACAAGTATACTTTTACAAAAAAAGCTGATTTTTATCTATAATCTTTTTTATTTATCTTTAATCTATAATAATGAAGAGAAAAGAGAGGGTTTGTGAGTATGTCCACGCTGGGTTGAAGAGACCACAACAGTAGTGTTGCAACTTTTTTTTTTGTTGTTGGGGGGGGGGGGGTTACCAAAAAAAAATTTTTAGCATATAATCTGCAGATTATCTGCTAAAATTATTTTATAAAGGCTAAAATTTGCAGTTGCAGATTATAGGCTGGAAATTATGGTATTTAGAATTTTTATTGTATTTTTCAATGTAATTTTTAGAGTTTTACTGCAGTTTTTTGACATTCGGATGTTAAAAAAACTATTAGCATAACATAGTAGATTTTGCCATTTCCAATTTTAAATTTTAGCAATTTTCAATGCATATTTTATGGATTATTTATGTTTTTCATCAATTTGTCATTCTTAAAAAAATTCTGATTAGAATGCAGGGCGGTAGCTAGAAGTGATCTATAGGGGGGGGGGGGGGGTCTCAAGAGATTGTAGGGAGGGCTCATAATTTTTTTTTCTCATTCTGCCGCAGAAAGATAATTAGTGCATATTCACATTGTAGGTACTATTTTACTCATTAAACTGTTGTAATGACTTTCATTTTATACTAAGAAAAGAATGTGATGATGAAAATTTTGAGTGTATAACTGGTGCAAAATTAAACATCATGTTAGCTTCATATGTTCAAATAGGTTGAGGGAGTGTTGAATTACTTATTTTAGATGCAATTTAATAACTCTGCAAAACTGTGAAAGAGTCCCAAAGCTAAATTAGATTTTTGAACAAAATTTCATTTGAACTTTCGAAGCAGAATTTCATTTAGCGACCTTGGAATCTTTTCCAGGGGGGGAGGTCAAAATATTTTAGGGGGTGCTGAGCCACCCATAGCGCCCCCTTAGCTACAGCCCTGTTAGAATGATTCATTCATACCAGATTCTATAATCTTTTAATATTTAGTGATATTCAATACATTTTTCAATGTGATTTTTAACATTTTTTCGATTACCATAGTGATTTTTTTCATTTGTAAAAGGATTTTGGCTTCAAACTTTTAGCATTTGAGTTAATTTTGACCCCTGTGATTTTTTAGTATTTAGAATTTTTACTGTATTTTTCAATGTGATTTTAAACATTTTTTGAGTTTTCCTGCAATTTTTTACATTCAGATATTAAAAAAAAATTAGCATAATATAGTAGATTTTGCATTTCCAATTTCAAATATTAGCAATTTTCAATACAAATTATATAGATTATTCATGTTTTTCATCAATTTGTCATTCTTCAAAAATTTCTGATTAGAATGATTCATCCATACTAGATTCTGCAATCTTTTAATATTTAGTGATATTCAATACATTTTTCAATGTGATTTTTAACATTTTTTTCGATCTCCATAGTGATTTTTTGACATTTGAAAAAGAATTTTGGTTTCAAAATTTTAGCTTCTTAATATAGTACATATCAACATCGATGATTTTTTAATTTTAGCGATTTTTAATACAATTGTTTATTTTTCGTGTCAATTGTTTTCATCCTTCATGAACAGGTTATGATTATGATTTAACCTGATTAGAGTACACTTTGATGCCAGGAATATTTTCATATTTAAGCATTTTTTAAAGCGGTTTTTAGCAGTTTTCAAGTTTAAGACTGTAAAGGAGTTTGACTTCAAAGTTTTAGCCTGACATAATAAATTTGGCCGTCTACAAATTTTTGATTTTAGTAATTTTGAAATGCAATTTTAAGTGAGTTTTTTTTTACAGTTTTTTACTTTTTGTGTCAATTTTTCAGGATTCATAAAAGCTTTCAAATTACAAAGTTTCATATTATTCAATTAAATTTTGAAAGCTATTTTTCATTTATTGCAATTTATTGTCATTTGCATTTTTTTTCTTTATGAAAAATTTAATTATAATGTTTTACCGGATAAGCGGCCATCTATAAATGATGTCATGGATGAAGGAGGGAAGCGGGGTTCATGAAATTGTGACAGTTTGTGTCAAGGGTGTGGGAGGGGATAAGAAGAAATGTGACATCATACATTTTGGTTAAAAGAAAAGCATTAAAATTCCGTAGATTAAATTAGGAAGTATAAGTTATTTTAAAATTAAAGTATTTTGCATTCATAAAGATAAGATTTAAAGCCAAATATGTTAAATTCTATTTCATATTCAAAAATACTATTGTTTTCAATTGCTTTTTTATGTTAATAATATATTACTCTTCTATATTATTATTATTTGTAAACTTTATTTTATACATAATACAAATCATTTTTATTGTTTACTTCACAAATGTCATTAAACACATAGTTAAAGTTTAAAACTTGAAATGTGATCTAAAATGTAGTACTTTGTTTCTGAACTGCAAGTAAATGTGGTTATGACATGTGACAAGAGGGGGTAAAATGATGTGTGACACTTTGTGACAAAGAAGGGGAGGGTAGTAAAAAATGTGTGACATAATTTATGGATGGCTTTGTAAATTTCGACAGATAGTATATGAAAATATCCCATAATATTTTTATTGCATTTTTCAATGAGTTTTTCAAACATTTTCAAGTCTAACAGTGCTTTTTTCTTTTAGAAAAGAAGTTTGACTTCAAACTTTTAGTCTGACATAGTAAATTTTGCTATCCATGAATTTTAAATTTTAGCGGTTTTTATTGCAATTCTTAGCAAGATTTTCAATGAGATTTTTGTTTGCAATTTTTTGCATTTCACATCGATTTTTTGGGATTCAGGAAAGTTTTCTGATAACAATATATGACATTATTTCATTAAATTTTGGTTCCTGTGATGTTTTAATATTTAGTGGTTGTGAACTTTTTAATGCAGAATTTAGCAGTTTATAGATTCCTGCGACGAATTTTTGACATTCAGAAAAGGAATTTGGTTTCAAAATTTCAATCTATTGAAAATTTTCCATCTAGCTATTTTTAATGCCATTTTCTAGGAATTTTTAGTGATTTTTGGAGAATTTTTATGTTCTGCGTTGATTTTTTATCATTCATAACAGGTTTCAGATTACAGTGTTTTACCCATTATAGTAAATTTTATTATTTTTGAATATTTCACAATTTTTAATGCTAGTTCCAATTAAGTTAAAGAAATTTGGTTTAATCACTTTAATAGATTTTGCCTTTTACTATTTTTTTATTTTAATGATTTTTAATAGAATTTTTTCTGATTCAAATCAAATTTTTTGATTGCATCAATGTAAATTTTTTCCTTTGGTATTTTTTAATTATAAGCAATTTTTAATACCTTTTTCAATGCAAGTTTCGACATTAGTTCGAGAACCACAGCGATTTTTTCACATCCAGAGCAGATTTTTTTTTTTTTCAGCCTAATATAGTAAATTTTCCCATCGATGATTTTTTATTTTTTAATGAAGTTTAATGCGACTTTTAGAATTTTTTTGCAATTTTTTGCACTCTACATCGATATTTTGTCATTATTGGAAGATTTCCAACTACAGTGTTTGGAGTCAATTTTTTGTTATTAATGAAAAAATTCTGATTAAAAAATTTTACCTTATTTTTGTAAATTTTGTTTGTTGCTGTTTTTGAATACAGTGATTTTAAGGAATTTTTCAATGCAATTTCAAATTCCATGATATTTTTTTAACATTCGGAAAAGGAATTTTGTATCAAACTTATATCATATAACAAATTTTAGGTTTTGCAATTTTTGAATTTTAGTGATTTTTAGTGTTTTTGTTTGAGTCCCATGCAGTGTTTTTAACCCATATGGCACAATATTTCAAAGCTTTCAGTGACATGCAAAATTTTCTTGCTGCATTATATTTTTTAACAGTAGAAAATAATGCAAGTTTATACATAACTTAATTAGAAAACAAAAATTGAAAACTAATCTATCAGAAATTAAATATTATAGGGGGGGTATGCATAATGGTCTTATCTATTTTAATATTGCATGTAAAAAAGGCATTAAATAACTGAATTATGGCACTAACACATTTAATTAATGAATCAGCAATAAAAGAATCTTTCAAAGTATTAATAGCGATTTATATAATATATAGATTATCTCATTTTTATCTTTTAAGATTTGTTGACTGCCTGGAAAATTAAATTGCCACAATTTGTAACAATGTAACACAGATTTAAAAACTGCAATTAGATGAATTTTTTGGGTTTTAGGACTGAGAGAAAAATTAAAAAAAATATATTTAATTATTACAAATAACTAAAATATAAATTAATCTGCATACATATGTATCTCATTTTTCCTCTTGATAGAAGTTAAGGATAAGACATTCTTATTCTTGGTGAAAATAAAAATAATAATTTCTTTTAACCCAGTTATTTTAAGGTCAATTTTTAGAAAACATATATTTTCTACTATTAACTAAATGAAGCGTTGTTTATTTGCATATAAAATGAACTCTTCTAGAAATTTCTACTTCACTAACTTCAATCCTTACTTGATGCTAGTATTTTATACATGGTTTTATATTTATATTCTATTTGCATAGCTAAATTTTAAAAAGTAAGTTTTGTAGAATATTTCTATTACACTGTAGTCAAAGTAAAAATGTTTCATAAAGAAAAAGGTATCAATTGAATAAAATTTGTGTAAGAGATGCAGGTCTCAATGTTCCATGAGAAGTGACATAGGACTGATAAGGTTTAAGATTTTTTTATTTAAATTAAAATAACAATTCTAAAGTATAATACTCCTAATTGTTACATTTAGCAGCTTGAGTATGAAACTTTTCTGCAAGGAGCTTTTCCCTTTCTATGACAATGTCGCCATATCACCACATTTACACCATGGAGAGTTTTAACATTGTTAAAAGAATTTTGGTTTCTAACTATTAGTCTCATATAGTATGTTTGTTTTCTAAGCTTTTTGAATTCTTAATGAAATATTCAATGGGATTTTTAGAAATTTCTAGCATTCTGTCCCAATTTTTTGTTATTCATGTAGGATTTTGGATTACAGTGTTTTTCTCCTTAATATTAAATTTTTGCAGCATTGAGTTTTCAAATATTTTGTGATTTTTAATGCAATTTTCAGCAATTTATTGAGTTCCATTGTGAATTTTCAACATTCGGAAACTGATTTCAATTTTAAACATTTTGCCTTGCAGTAAATTTATTGATTGTAATGTTTTATTCTTTAAAAATAATTTTTATCTTTGTGATTTTTTATTTTTTTTGCGATTCATAATGTGACTTTTTAGTTTTTACAATGATGTTTTGACATTTAAAAAAGAAATTCTGTTTTAGGCCCCTAGCCCAATACGAATTTGGTTTCTAACATTTAGTCTATAATGATAAATGTTCTGCTCGGCTACTAGCTGTAGCAATTTTTAATGCAATCTTCAATGTAATTTTACAGCTTTTTTTTTTAGATTTTGCATTAATTTTTGGGATACAGGAAAAAAATTCTGTTTCAAACTTTTAGCCTAATGTAATAAATTTTCCTCTGTGCAATTTTTCATATTTAACCATTTTTAAGTCTTTCATAGCATGATATTCATCAGTGGAATTAGATTTGAAACGTTCATTGCGTTATAGTAACGTTTGACTTTCGCATTTTTTATAACTTTTTGATCTTTTTACTGTGATTTTTACATTTCTTTGGGATCTTCAATCAGGGTTGGCATGATTTAAATCAACTGATTTAAATCAAGATTTAAATCTAGATTTAAATCAACTGATTTTTTTAAAAAAATCATTTGATTTAAATCAATATTCTGCAATATCACATGAATGCACATATCAAAAGAAAATTTTGTGTAAAAAGTTAGAAATTGTATTAGATAACGATAGAATTACAAAATTTAAAGCAAGATATGAACAAGCTATTAATGACTGTCATTTTGCTGGAGTTTTATTAAGTCCCTTGTTTTAAATCGAAATGAAATTTCACTTCGTGTACAGGAAAATAATGAAGGTTTGGCATTCATTAATGAAGATTGTCTAAATCTTCTCACCACTGTAGTACATTTTTAAGCAAAAAATGGCCCATTCCAAAAATTAACATTGCTTGAGAAAAAAGTTTCAGGTATTATGACAGATTATGATTGGTGGAAGTCTTTTAATGTAATGGGAGAAAGAGAGAGAATCATCAAAATTGAATTTGAGTTTATTTACCAAATAACAACAGCCATAGCTTCATCTGCTGGGATAGAAAGACAATTTTCTTCTTTTGGACTAGTTCATTCAAGCCTTCATAATAAATTAGGAGTAGACAAAGCTTCTAAATTAATATTTTTGTTCAAACAATTAAATCCCTAATTTTTTCCTATTTGCTTAAAAAATACTGAATTGCGATTTTTATCCCTTAATAAATAGTTACATCAAATGAATACCGTAGATTCCCTCAAATCTGCACAGCTTGGGACCAGAGGTTGTGTGGATTTTAGAATTTTGCGGCTTTCTGGTCATGGGTTTGTTTACATTTTTTAAACAGTAATTTGATTGTAAACAATAATGCAATTAAAATTATAATGAATGCTTATAATATAGTAAAACATTAAAACAATTATGTAAGTTAATAAATTAAAATAATAAAAATTTAGATAATTAAGAATGATTAAAATACTAAAAGCCGCAAAGATGAAGTAAATAATCAATAATGTATAAATAAATATTTATTATAAAGATAAGATGAATTTTTTCCTAAATTATTCAATGAAACTTGCCCCATAAAGGTGCACTACTAATTAACATCAAAATCATAAAATAAAGAAGTTTTATTTCAGGTCTAACCAAACAGAATAATAAAAAAAGCTTCATGAATGTATAAATGCATTTTGCAAAAAGATTGTGATCACCACTGATATTAGCAATACCTTGAATTTTTTCAGAAATAAATTTATTCTTCCTTCATGAAAAAGCATGAATTTATAAAATTAATGAAAGTTACAGATTAAAAAATATATAAAATTGATATAAAAATAAAAAAGTCAAATTTTGTCCCTATACCTAACTTGAAAGCTTCATTGTTTACATCTGTAAATTATCTGTGGATATAAGGGCTGCAGATTTGAGGGAGTCTACTGTATTTAATTTGTTTTTAAATTTTACCATTTTCTATTCATTTACAACATATTTAAATTTATTTTATATTTAGTGTGCACAATTCAATTAGAAAATAATAGAATAGCTTTAGAAAGCCTAGATGTTTAATTTTTAGTACCAATCAGTAACTAGAATGTAATATTTTCTTAACTATGTAATTATTTCTTATATAATTTTTATAAATTATAAATATTATTTATTCTTTTTTTAGTTATTTATTACAAAAAACTGTTCCATGTATTGTAAAAAACATAAAAAAACAGTAATTAAATGTAGGATTCTAAAAAAATCAAATAAATCCGATTTAAATCAAAAAAATCTGATTTAAATCAAATAAATCCGATTTTTTTGATTTTTTTAAAAAAATCATGATTTTTTTCCAACCCTGTCTTCAATGATTTTTTGACATTAAATGGTTTACCTAAAATAAATTCTATCTCTTTTCAATAAAGTTTATTGAGATTTTTATGGCAATTTCTGAAATTTATCATGAATTTTTAGTATGTTTTTATGATTTGCACCTATTTTTCCTCATTAGGAAAAATGGTTACCTACTTCCAAACTTCTAGACCAATGCAGTATTTGTTTCCTCATTTTGATAAAGTTTAATACAAATTAGTGCAGCATTTAAAAATTTTATTGTGATTTTCAGAACTTTCTGTGCAATTTTTGCTTTTTTATTTATTCGGGCAGGTTAACTAGTTAATAATACATAAAAGTATGATGATGAAAAAGTCTACTTTTAGAAGTTCAGAACAAACAGTCAGAATAAAATTCTGAGTTAGCTATGTGTTGTTTTGAAGCTATAAGTTATTAATCCAAGGCTAAAATCAATTAATATAAAAGAAAAGCTTTAAAAATAAATAAAATGTAAGGGGTAGGCCACCGTGTGTTTAAGTCTTCTTTATCCAACTCTTCGCTATACATTTATATATACAACATATATATTAATAAGGCTTACTATAAATCATATTTTTTGACACCCTTGTTAGCATAATAAATCTGATCTTATATAGAAAATAGATACAAACATTCATAAAAAACATTTAATCAAAGTTTTTATTTATTTTTTGTTTGTTTGTTGTTTATATTTCATGAAGATTTTATAATGATATGATTAATATTAAAGAAAAAAAATATATTTGTGTTTACTTACTTTAAAATGGGCATCCACTCCAAGTTAAACATAAATAGCAAAATTGGTTGAATCTAACAATAAAGTAAGAAAATATTAAAAATTACACTTTTGATGAATAACAATCTATTTAACTAAAATTTTAGCAATTTTCAGAACTAATGTTTTCATTTGTTGGTGGGGGAAAGATTTCTTTTTTTATGTAAGATATTTGGCAAGATTGAGTAAAAATCTTAGTAAGAAAATAAATTTTTAATGCATATTTCCAACAACTTAATACACATAAGCAATTTATCCCATATTTAAACATTTTATTTAAAAATACATTTATACACAAAAGTCGTTTGTTTAGCATTAAGTATGCAAAAATAGGCATACCAGCAAACAGATTAGTTTAGGGAGGCAGAGCACCCATCAATGTAGCAGGAGCTGACAATGTCCCTCTTGAAGCCATAAAAGTCTTACTTGGAGAAAAGTGCCTAAATTCAGCACTAGTACATTTGACACAGAAGTTTTTATTTAAAAAAGTTAATCACAAACGACTAAAAAATTATACCTTTAGAGAGTTTTGAAAGTAGTCACTGTATTCATAAACAATTTTTTTTTTTTTACGGGGAAGGCGGGGATAACTATATATCATGTCTAAACAGGATTTTGATAAAAAATTGCAGAGATTATACTGCAGACATTTGTTCTGTTAGTCAAGCATAGGTAAAATATTGTTTCTACTCACATTATTCATATAGTATTAATTTTTATTTAAAATACAAATATTTCCCTTATTTCATTTAGAACAGCTTTGGTATTCGTCCCCAGCTTGGCATCTTGTTTTATTTTAATTGGCGTGATAAACCTATTTTTGCCAAGTGGTCATTTATAGCCACTTTAAGCCGGAAGGAGAAGGTTTGGGGAGGAGTCATAATAAGGAAATGGTAAAAAACTTTTAAACAATAAAATAATGCAAAAACTCATTTTTAAAGATATAAATAACTGACATTAAAAATCAGAATAAAATAATTTTAAAGCCTACTTACTACTCTTAAATAACATCATATGTTTTAGCACTAGACATAATTTCACAATTGATCAAAAACACTTCCTCTAACGGCATACTACTATTACTGACCATGAGCCAATTCTAAAAGTCACTTCTTTACTATACCTTTTCCTCTTTCCATTTTCATCAGCCATGTGATTCTGACAAGCTCAAGAATAGCCATCAGACACTTTCTTCTGTCGAATACTCATACTTCCTTGACAATTAGGAGAAACAATGCTTGTTTAATTATACCAACCTCCTTCAAAAAAAATCTCTCAATCTCTAAATATCTCGAAAAACCTTTACCCACCTACCTACCTTTACCCACAATAAACCTATTATTCAAAATCCTAAACATACCACCTTAGGGTTGCCGGAACACTACAATCAGCGGGGTTGCATTAGTGTCAAACATGGCAGATGATTGGGAGCGAATATTAAAAAGTAGCCCTTCATTTAAAATACGTGCCTTTCACTAAACCAGTTATGTTATTTCCTCCCCCCCCCCTCACCAAAAAAAAAGAAAGAAAAATCAAGAATTTTTAAGCAGTCAAGTTACATCTCTGATTTATATGAGTGAAAAGTTTTTCTTGTTGTTTAACTTTGTTTTTTATCAATTACTAAGAAATTGCTAGCTTTTACAATTATTAAACACTTTGAAATAGTTTTAGAATAAGGCTCAATTATATTCGTTAAATCATAGGATAAGATTTATGATTATCATGCTAGTTTTATTTTATTATGAAACAATTTACATTATCATACAAAGTTACACAATTATATCATAAAACAGCTCACAAATTATATTACTATAAAACACATACAAAGTTTAATTTGTGAAGAACATACACTATCTGTTCAATGGTATTGCTTTGTGCAAGGAAATATTGCTAATTAGGTTGTCACCCTTCATTTTAGAACTTAAGAGACATGCCAATGCATCTATATCAATTCAAGTTATGTAATGTACTGTTAAGCATACATATAAAAAAAACTAGATTTAGTACTAAATTTAGTTTATAGCTTTAATTATTTGTTGAAATTAGTCTTCTGAAAATAGATAAGTAGAAACTAATTTTGAAAAACTAATTTATGAGTTCAAAACAATTTACTGCAGCTGTAGAAAATTGCTTAAAAAAAAAAAAAAAGAAAAAAACAATACTTGTAGCTGTAATTTATTAAATTAAAATAATAATAATAATAAATAAAAAAAGGCCGATTTTTAATTGTTGAATAATGCTAATCTAGGCATACAAACGCTTTTCCCGATTCAGTATAAATAATTCGTCTTTTTAATATAATTATCAATATCAAAATCTTACCTATTAATCAACGTAAAATAATTATACAGAAACTCTGAGAATATTTCTAGATTGATAGTTAGTCATAAAAAAACATCACTTACCACTGCATACAACACCACGATGCATACTTCAAACAAAATGGCGTAATGACGCCAGAAAATACTTCGATTAAAATTCTATATTCGATTAATTTTCTGTCATGCTGTCGTCTTTTATCGAATAAAGTCATTATCTTAATATGTTTTACAGTGTTTCTTAGTGGGCGAAATGATGCTACTACTCAAGTAAAACTCCTTAGGCTACTCCATGCTAAAGAATCTTTCGATTAAAAACTTCAATTCGATTAATTAGGATTCATGCTGCCATCTTTCTCTATAATACTTACTTAAAATACATTGTAAAGAAAAAAAATAATAATATAAAATAAAGGGAATTTTGCTTATTATATTATTTCATTTGTATATAGAAGTCTTTTTTCCATAAAAACATGTATTATATCATAATTTCTTTAAGTTAAGGATTCTTTTTCTTACTTTTGGTAAGATTCATGATAAAATATTTAAATATTATTTCTCATTTCATATATCTTTTCACAATTCGTGCATGCTAAATTTATTCCCTCCCTTTTATTTTATCTGTTTTATTTTCTTTTTTTTTCTTTAGAGATAAAGAAGGAAAAACTTTCCTATTAACACACCTATACATTCATAACTTTATGAAAAAACAGAAGTAAGACTTAAAACTACATCCTATATACATGGATCACTTGAATGAGAATATTTATAAAAAAATTAAATGTATTTTACAACATGAGAGAAATAACAGCTGGAAGCTCCACACAAAGAGTGGCTGGAATGTAGCCAGGAAAGTTGAACCCAACAAGCCTCCTACAGTCACAAGCGATTAGCGGTGTGGTTTCTTAACCACTCATCCTCGGAGAAATCTACACATGAAAACAGTTGTTCACAATCAGATCCAGTTTTGCCACTAACGAAAATTAAAATTGCACTTAACTATTCCAATACCCTATAGTAGGTTATAAAATATTTTTCATGGGCAAAAACTCCAAATTATATTGTATTATTTTTCAATATAAAGAATAAACACACTTTTTTATGGGATGGACCAAAGTCACCCCATAAAGACGAAAGTAGCTCCAGGTCGATGGTAACTAAGTTTTGAAAGCTTTAAGAATGGATAACAGCTCTGACTTATGTTTTGCTTCCTACAGAAATGCAAAATGTATCATATAAACATATTTCACAGTAAAGATTATATATTCAATAAAGGAAATCAAATAAGCACCCCATAAGAATAAAAAACACTTTATTAAATAATTTTTTTTATTGTTTTATCATGTCCATTTGACTTTTTAGAAAGATGTAAAAATTTGGCAGCTGTGTTCCTTAGCCAGACTAATCAAGATAAAATAATCTAAAATCATGCTATGTGATATTTTACAAAGACAAGAATTAGTTGCACTTTCTAGAATGCTTATAGAAAATATTAAAAAATCTTTTTAATAAAATTACAACCTCATTTTTTCAAGAAATACCATAAAACTTTAGATGAAATTATTATTATCAATCAGATGTCACTGATTTATTTATTTAATGTATTGTGAGGGTAATGTAATATTATGAAATTCCATCTTATAACGGGTTTTTTTACCTATTGCTTTGAAAATAGTAAGTTTTTAAATAGAAAATTATATTTTTTAAAAATAGCTAATCATATAACAATGGAAAAACTACCCAATCAAATCGTTTGAAATTTAGAATGTATAACTGTTGCAAAATTTTGTTGACTCAATTCAAATTTTATGAAAATTGAATATATAGTTCAATTGCAGGGACAATCAAAAGTATTACATTACACTACAGCCAATGGAAAAAAAATAGCTTCAAGTGCATTTTAATGATTTATACTCTTTTGAACATAATAAAATTGATATGCATCTTAGAAGCATATAATAATAAATATATTCTGTACAATTTGTGGTGTAAAGAATATTTCTTACTATTTTACAAAGTCGCACAAAAGTATTCCATTACATAATGGTATAGAGGGAAACATTCTTTGGGGCGCATTTTAATTATATTAAATTATTTCACATTTTATAAAATTCATTCACGTTGCTGAGATTTACTACAGGTTACTTCCTGTATAATAGAAAGCAGATATCATTTACAGGGACACACAAAGGATTTAGGATACTATAGTATATCCAAAGTCTGTCTATTACTACACTAAGAACTGAATATTTTTTAAACTCGTTATAAAGGAACACACCTCATTTTCTACGATTTACATGCAATTTCGACTTGCTTATACTAACATTCATGACAATTATTTGACTTTTATTACAGTACAAAATTTTAAAAATATACAAAATTTTTTAAGATTTATTAAACTTTTTTAAAATAATCAATTTTTTATTAGCACAGTGGACTTCCTCAAATCCGCACAGCTTGGAAACAGAGCTTGTGTGGATTTTAGAATTTCTGATCATTGCTTTGTTTACATATTTTAAATAGCAATTTGGATATAATTAATAATGCAATTCAAATTGTAACGAAAACTTACAATGTAATAAAATATTAAAATAAGTAATAAACTAAAATTTAGATAATTTAGATAATTTTTAAAATGATTAAAATCATAAAAGAAAATTTTTTTTTTTCAGGTTTAATTAGACTCAAAAAGACGAAAAAGCTTGATTAATACATAAATGTAATTGGTCAGAAGATTGCAATTACCAATGATATCAGCAATATCTTGGATATTTTTCAGTAATAAATTTATTCTTTTTTTATAAAAAAAAAAACATGAATTTAGTAATATTAACAAAAATTACAAATTAAAATATATACAGAATTAATAGGGGAAAGTGGGACTAATGGGACAAAGGGCTAATAGGACAAATGGATTTTTTTTTTTTACTCAACAAATATTTTAGTGAAGATTTATTTATCACTGCATGACAATAGGTCTAGCACCCATTTTCAGCATGGGAGGTCAGTCATGACAGTTGATAGCTGTTTAAAAAAAATCATGTTTTATTTCGAAGAAGTCAAATTAAATTTTATTTTTTGCAATTGATTCTAATTTGTAAAAAATTCAGAATATTTATATCTCATTTAAATACATTTATAGATACTACAAATATTTATGAATGGGAAAATATTACTGAAAAAATAATGAATTAAAAAGGTAAGTAATTATTTATATTAATTACTAGTGCACCCGACAGACGTTGTCCTTCTTGGCACTGACTCCAGAAAATCAAATAAATGTACGTAAATATGGTAATATGCAGAATAAACACTACGCTCTTAATTTAATTTCTTATTACAATTATGTAAGGAAATTATTTTTTACTCTTCATTAGTTTTTGAAGTCGGCTCAATTTTTGATAGAAAAGTTTATTTTTCTCTTTTTAGTTAAAAGTTAACGATTGTCTGAAGTCGGTTAATCAAAATTATAATACAGGAAATATTATTGTAAAGCATACACGTTTGTCAGCAGTGGGGTTCGAACACGCGATCTCTTTCTTCAAGAAGCTCAGCTTAAATCTGGCGCATTAGACCGCTCCGACATTCCGTCCGCACTCCATTCATCGAACATATTCAACACATTTAATTAGCGAAAAATCACTAACTATTAGTTTTTGCCTAATTACAAAAAAGTACTGAATCAAATTCGATGAAATGTGAATCTAAACCATTCTCAAATCCACTGGAACACACACACAAAATTTCATTAAAATCGGTCCAGTCGTTTAGGAGGAGTTCAGCGACATACACACGCACAGAAGATTTTTATATATAAAGATAAGCATTGAAAATTTGAGGTTTTGGCGCCGAAGACATCGCCAAATTAGGAAAATGTGAATTATCTCAGGAACTACTGGATTTAAGCGAATTTGCTTAGTACCATTCGATTCAGAATGGGAGAATGCACTAAAATATGTTATCAGTTGAAAAATAACTATAAAAACCGATTTTTAAGGAATTTTTTGAAAGTTCGTTCTTTTTTCTACTCATCTTAGGGGTGGAATTTTCGAAAATCCTTTCTTAGTGACAATCGATGTTATAAGAAGTATTTTTACCGAAATTTTCAAGATTTTTGGTTCGGTAGATTTTTTTGTGCTGTGATTAATACGAAATCCTGACTTTCATTTATATATATAGCACTTTTAATTAGCGAAAAATCACTTATTAGTTTTTCCCTAATTACTGAAAAAGTACTGAACCAATTTCGATGAAATGGGAATCTAAACCATTCTCGAATCCACTGGAACACACACACACAAAATTTCATTAAATCCGGTCCAGTTGTTTCGGAGGAGTTCAGTTACATACACACGCACAGATTTTTATATATAAAGATAAGCATTGAAAATTTCAGGTGTTTGCGCCGAAGACATCGCCAAATTAGGAAATTGTGAATTATCTCACGAACTACTGTACTTAAACAAATATGCTTAGTACCGTTCGATTCAGCATGAAAAAATACAATAAAATATGTTATCAGTTGAAAAATAACTACAAAAGCTTATTTTTAAGGAATTTTTTTAAAGTTCGTTCTTTTTTCTACTCATCGTAGGGGTGGAATTTTCGAAAATCCCTTTTTAGCGGCACTCAATGTTATAAGAAGTATTTTTACCCCAATTTTCAAGATTTTTGGTATAATAGATTTTTTTGTGCTACGATTAATACGAAATCCAGATTTTCTTTAATATATATAGCACTTTTATTTAGCGAAAAATCACTAACTATTAGTTTTTGCCTAATTACTAAAAAAGTACTGAATCAATTTCGACGAAATGTCAATCTAAACCATTCTCAAATCTACTGGAACGCACACACAAAATTTCATCAAAATCGGTCCAGTCATTTAGGAGGAGTTCAATTACATACACACGCACAGAAGATTTTTATATATAAAGATTGAAGTTACAAATTTGCGAGTAGTGGGGTCTAATGAGAGAAATTAATTATAACCTATATGACTCAATATTTCTTTAAAACAATATTGTAATATAATAGATGTAAATTTTCCATTTTTAAATTTTGGGAGAAAAAAGTCCGGGCCAGGTTCGAACCAGGGATATATTGCCTGAAGCCGCCAATGCTCTTTTAACTGAGCCATCCCGGACAAGAACACTGGAGGACTATTTCACCCAATTAACATCAACGATCACTTTACCTGGTCTGATACTCTGGATCAGCTCACAAGAATAAATCAAAGGTCAATATATGGAACTGCAGAAAAATCGCTGCATACGAAATTACATTAGATTAATTTTAAATAAGATTATTCAATTGGTAAATTAATTATAACAGATGTAAATTTTCCATTTTTCAATTTTGGGTGAAAAAAGCCCATTTGTGATAGTAACATTGCAATAGTTTCTTTTTCTGCACTTAGTGTATCATTTAATAAGAGTGCTAGAAATATTAATACAGCATACAAGAAACTAACAAAAATGATTTTGATTTTCTAAGTTGGGCAGATTTTGTGACTGATGTTTTGTGATTGAGGATGACATCCTTTTGAAGCTAAAAATGTCAAAAGACTTAGTGGAATTAAAATGTCCTATGCCTAATTTGATACAATACAATTGTCACATGTGCAGCATAGAATTTGTTAATAAAAAATGCATTTGAAGGATTTTTTTTTTTCTAATTACACTGAATGTCCAAATAGCACTGCACTGTGTCCCAATACACCACAAGTGTGGAGGCTAACAGGACAATTGTATTAAAGTACAAAAGTTGATATAACTCAAATATTGGTAAACTTTTTAATTTTCTTTTGACATTTTTATTTATTTAACTGTAAAAGATATAGGAATTAAAAAAATAATGATAAAATGGGCATTTTTGTTTTTATACTAGCCTAAAATTTAAAAAAAAAAGTCTCATTAGCCCCCACTTTCCCCTGTAAAACTAAGAAAGTCAAATTTTGTCCCTATATCTGAATTAAATATTTCATTGTATACATCTGTAAATTATGTGAGGATTTAAAGAAGTCTACTGTATAATAAATTAAGTAATTAAATTTGCAAGCTTTAGAAATAGGCAGCAGAATGATTTATTTTTATTTCTTCCTGGGCCAGATTTAACAAGATCAAATGAACTAAAATGGTGCTGTATGGTATAGTACAAAGCCAGATGTTAAGCATCTTTTAAAAAAGTTTTTAGAGAATTAGAAAATCATTTTACAGAAACTATAGCTTTAAGTTGGTAAGAATTTCTGAAAATTATTCTGTGATTAATACCATTCTATTTTAAAATACCAAAATATATATATAAAATCAGCATTACTAAACATAATTTTAAAATTTGAATAAACTCTTAAAGAAAACATAAAATTAGTACTTTTAGAAATTATTCTTAGGCATAATAAAAATTCGTAAATACAATCTAAAATTATATGCCGCTAAAAGGTTTTTTAATTGAAACATACAATTACATCAGAAATTTAATTTAGTGTGGAATCTATTATTCTAGAAGCTGCATAAAGCTGCTGGGTCAAACAAGTTGCAAGCTAAAGAGCAAAAGAAACTCAACAAAGATAATAGATAAATCTTAAGAACGATAATAGATGGCAGCATAAGTAGAGAAATCGAAATATTACTTCTTTATCTCATCATTAATCGAATTGTCTAGCAACCCCTATGTGGTTAACATCTCTCTCTCCTCTGTGAAATATTCTTAATTCATTCATGGAACAGCCTTCTTTCAAAACGTTCATTATTTTTGTTTTTAAAGGTATTCTATAGGAATATTTCAATGTTTAATTTACGCTAATCTTTTCCAATATTGATGCATTTTTTGAGATAAGATGTAGTTAGGCCTAGTTATTATAGTATTAGATTCTATCTAATTTTAACCTCTTAAGTTGATTAAAAAAAAATTCCTTCTCCCTCTATTTGTTTATTATTTATACATTCTGATTACTTCATCAACTACTTTCCATAAAAGAAAACTGTTGCAAAACTGCAGAATTTAACGCAATGATGTCATAATCATTTGAACTGAGATGTGTTGGATGTATTTGTGATCAAGTAATTTTTAATTCTATTAATAGCTATAGGATGGATGTTCCAATTTTGGTCTCATTTAGACAAAAGTTGTATTAAAAATTTTATAGATCTTGACCGATTGAAGCATATAAAATCGTAGTAACAGTATGCTTTCAATAAATTTATCTTTCTGTTCATTATAATAACTTGTTATGGAATATTTTAGATTGTGAGTAACAGGCCCGGACTGGCTTCGTTGTGGGCCCTCGGCTAGAGACTGAAAGGGGGCCCCTTACTAAGAAACTTATTGTGAATAGAATGGTAGAAAATTAGGTTTAAATGCTTAACAAGTAAGAAAAATCATGCGTTAAGCATACATTATGAAACACTTTCCAACACTTCCTGAAATCTTTAACAAAGCTTTGTTATTTAGGGAAATAAGATGCTATAGTCCATAGCCAAATAAGTATTCCAATACTTTTGAATAACCCTATATTTGATCTGTCGGTTCATATATACATATATATATACTATATAACAGGAAAATTTAGTTTAGCAAGAAAATGTCTAACTGGATGAAATTTTTCTTTCAGCATTTTATTCTAAAAAATGGCAAATACTTGAATACTTTTGTTCAGCCCTGTAATTTACCTAGTATCCTTATTACGCGCCAGTATTTTGTTAAAATTTAGTTCAAGCATAAACACTCGTAAAACTACTTAAATCACATTTCCAGAAATTAAAATTTATGGGTAACTATGTAGCTAATTCTTTGCGTGACCCAGTATATTATTTTATCTATATTCTACAAACATTTCTTAGTAAACTGAAAGCTGTTTAACGTAAAAATGCATAACTTATTTAAAAACCATCTTTAAGTTAATTAGCCTCACATTCAGTAACATTTATGAGCTCTTTTGTGTAACCCTGTATATCAACTATAACATTTATACACACCACATAATTTTCAGACATTTAATAAAACTTAAAAACACATATCATAATTGAAAATGTACTTCATCCATCCATCAGCTGTCATTGATAATGTACAGTACTTCGGACAAAAATATAAAATTTTAAATATTTCGCGTGTCCCTGTAAATGCTATGCACTTCATATTATGCGTTAAATATTAAGTCTCAGCGGCGTATATCAATTTTATGATACTTGAAATCGTTTACCATAGTTAAAATATGTTTCAAACAATTTCCCCCTTTATTATTGTGTAATGGAATTCTTTTGAGTTGCCCTGTAAATAAATAGTAACTATTATTTTCACTGCATATTTTCATAATGCATATTTTAGTACACTTTATGAATCCATGAAAATTTGAATATGTTTGACAGGGTGTAACATTTTTAAAATTCATCTGAAACGATTTTTTCTCATAGGCCGTAATGTATCAGAAAACTTTTGACTACCCCTGTAAATAAACTAATCATAGTAGAAACTTCATTTTCGATAGGGTTTGTGCTAGTGTAAACATCAATAACATATAAAAATTTCATAGCAATCCGAGTATATTTACGGGAGTTAGAGCGCGGACAGACGGCCATACGGCCAGACCGACAGACAAACCGAATGAATAAACACTTTTCTACTTTGTTGGAAAGTGTTACACCGTTTTCTGGTGTAGTCTACTTTCTTTCACAATAAATATTAATACTACCTATTTTATATACGGTACTAGTTCCAATCTAGAAAAAAAAAATATACTGATTAATTACAAGTGGTGCATTACTTAAAAAGAGAGGGGTATATATTTTAGATTTAAGCATCAGAATTACTTCGTTGAAGCCATAATATCTTAAGTGCTACTGTAATACTTAAGCAGACATTCAAAAGGGGCACAATAATAATAAAAGACAAGCATATTGAAAAAAGCAATACTAGCTTTAAATTTGATTTCATGGGTACATTATTTAAAATAGATTTTATAAAATTTACAACAGTTAAAAAATGTTATGTTATTGTGAATGGCTTTTGACTAACCTAACAGCTTTTTGTCCAGTTCTTCACTGGTTCTGGCTACTTCATCTATAATAACATCTTTATCTAAATTATAAAATAAATCTCTTTCTACATTCATGAAAAGAAGATTAGACATAAGAGCTTGGCTTAAACGAGATCTAAGTCGATTCTTAACAATTTTAAGTTTAGAAAATACCCCCTTTCACAGGTGTCTTGTGTACAAGATATGGTTAATATAAATTTGCAAGCTACATACAGGTTGGTAAACATTCCAGATTGTGAGAGTTCAAAAACAACAGATAAGGCGCATGATAAACACCGAAGACATTTTTTCTTGTCAGAGCAATAACCATACAGATTTTCCTCGTCTTCAAATTCAGATTCTACATCGTCACACGTTTAACCCCTTCGGGGCAGGCGCCTTTTACTCAAATTTTATTCGGTTGGCACCACTTTTTAAAAAGAGGTTACATTTACTTAAAGAATAACGAAAATGCTCTAATTAAAAAAAAAAAAAAAACATTATTTTTCTTTCTTTTCTACTGAAAAAAAAATGTCTATATGTTTTTTTTTGAGGGTGCATACGTACACCCATGGTACCGAACATGTTTCCACAAAAACAGTTTTAATTTTATTCTCATCTACAGGATAAATGCATTTTTTTAGCCAGATTCCTTTGAAATATCATAAGAATTATTAGTACTTTGAAACTTTTTTGGAGATTTTCAGCTGTATTATCAATCCTGGTTAGTGGTCAGCAGAACGCCATAAATATCCATAGGGAACCTTTGATGCTTTGAGCCGCTTGTCTGTTAATCGCTTAGGACAGCACAGAGGTCCATGAGCCAGCAGCAGAATTTTTTTCTGCAGTCTGCAACACAAGTAAAAACTTTTAAAAAAGTCTGCAAACCAATCCCTCGCATTACATTATCTGCACTCAAACCACCCAAGTATTTGTGATAGACATTAAAAAAAAGTATACTTTTAAAAAGAAGTTGCCTTTATTCTCAGAACTTTTAACACCTCATACATTGTCCGAAAGAGAGGAGGGGGCTCCCCTTTGACAAAATTTGTGGGGTTTTCACGATCTTTTGACGAGATGCCATTTTCGCGAACTTTTGACGAGACGTCGTTTTTCGCGCTTCTTTGACAAGATTTGACGTTTTTACCGATCTTTTGACGAAAACTATGGTTTTCTTCGCGATGTCTTGAATAAATTTGCCGTTTTTTTGCGATCTCTTGAAGAAATTTGCCGTTTTCGTGATCTTTTGACGAAAACTGCCGTTTTGTCGCGATCTCTTGAAGAAATTTGTCGTTTTTTTCCGCTACCTTTTGAAGAAATTTGCCTTTTTTTTTGTCATTTTTTGAAGGAATGTTCCGTTTTTTCGTGATTTTTTGATGAAATTTGCCGTTTTTTCGAGACTTTTTGAAGAAATTCTTTACTGTTTCGTAATCTTTTAACGAAAACTACCTTTTTTCGCGATCTTTTGAAGAAATTTGTCGTTTTTTCGTGATTTTCTGACGAAAACTGCCGTTTTTTCGTGATTTTCTGATGAAAACTGCCGTTTTTTTCGTAATCTTTTAAAGAAATTTTCCTTTCTTTTTTTGCAATTTTTTGAAGAAATTTGCCGATTTTTGCGATCTTTTGAAGAAATTTGTCTTTTTTCGTGATTTTTTGACGAAATTTGCCGTTATTTCGCAATTTATCGAAAAAATATGCCGGTTTTCGAGATTTTTTGGCGTAAACTGCCGTTTTTTCCCGATTTGTGGACGAGATTCGCGTGTTTTTTCGCGATCAATGACGAAATTCATTTCTTTTCGAAGACTATTTGTCGAAATTCGCGATACATTTTATGTCCGAATTTTTGGATTTAGGACCGAAATTTTTTAATTTCTGCTAAATTTTTAACAATTGAAAATAGTCTGTAGACCTTCCTAAGAGTCTGCGACGTGCGACGCAGCGTTGCGCCGTTTCTGCTCCCGGTTGAGCCAACCAGCAACCCTATTCCGTCTGGCTAACGACAAAATACGGCATCATTAAGTAGGCTATCTTAAACAAAAATCAATCGGCAACCGCTTAGCATTTATTGTAAAATCGGTTGGGAAAAAAAAAAGATTATTGGGAAATAGTCAAATTATTAATTTCGTATAAAGTAATACGTCTACTATTTTTGGGGCCCCCTTAGGCTGGGGGCCCTCGGCGATCGCCGACCTGCCGACCTGGCCAGTCCGGGCCTGGTTTCCTTTTCGGAGGTGAGGGCAATTCTGTATGAGCCGATATCATCCTGTGTATCGACTCGTGGAGAATTGTAAACCACCCACTTGTTGGCCATGCGTGGCGACCCGAGTCCCTGGAAAGGGGGATCCTGGCAGTTGAGGGAAACCAACACACTGCTTTGGCCTCTGCTTCAGGTAGACGGGAGGTGCATATTGGTCCCGTATGCATCAATCGGCTGGTCAGCTGACTGTTGTCACTGGCTGTAGGGATCAAGCGAGCGAGCAACTACTAGTCATCTCGTTAAGGGTGGAGACTGACATAGGATTGTCTTGTGACCGTATGGGCCCTGGTTAGCACTGGTGCACAAATGTGCATCCCCTTGTTGGGCTCGGTAGTGGGTGGTGCGACCGGGGTCTGAATTTTATTACTTTTAACATGGATGGAAAAACTTCATTTCCTTCTATGTCTCTCCCCAGTGGAGAGCAACAAACTGTACAGACTCCTTCCTTCACACGCTTTTTTATCGTTAAACGTACTGATAGCCACTCTGATAGTTCCTCTGGTAAAACGTCACCATTTCTCATAGCTAAAACTTTCCAGTCTGCCTTAGGGAATGGTCATACTCTAAAAAAATTAAAATCTGGAGATTTACTAGTTGAGGTTTCTACTACTAAACAATCACAGCTTCTTTCTAATAGCTCTACAGTAGGTCCTTTTTCTGTTTCTGTTCAGGTGCATAAAACTCTAAATACAAGCCGTGGTGTTATTTCTGAACCAGACCTTTTATTCTCTACGAAAGATGAACTCTTAGAAAACCTAAAAGACCAAAATATTATAGATGCACGCCGTATCACGATCCGTCGGAATGGCCAAGTCCTTCCTACAAAGCATGTCATTCTCACTTTCAATAGCCCTACTTTACCTACAAGAATTAAAGCTGCTTACCTGAATTGTCTTGTCAGACCATACATTCCTAATCCTCTCCGTTGTTTTAAATGTCAGCGATACGGCCACACCAAAACTAACTGTCGTGGTTCGCTTACCTGTGCACGCTGTGCAGAAGTTGATCATGACAGCAATTCATGTGAAAAATCAGAACGCTGCATAAATTGCAAAGGTAATCATACAGCTTTCTCTCGCTCTTGCCCAAACTGGATCCGTGAAAAAGAAATTATAACTGTAAAAATAATGCAAAATCTTTCCTACCCAGAAGCTCATAAAATCGTAGACTCCAGAACCCCGTCTGTCGGCGTGTCTTATTCAAGCCTATTGAAACAGCAGTCTAAATCTGTAAGACATATTAGCACCCAGACTGACGTGCCTATGTCATCAAAAAAGTCAGCCAAAACACAATCAACAAACACCCCAATCAAAGATTCCCGTGACATCTGTTTACCTTCGTCAGCTACTTCTCCAAAAAATGCCGCAAGTTCATCTGCTCTAAACATGAAAAAACCCAACTCTAGTCAGATAGTGAAAACTTCCATTCAAAAAGAAAAGACCAAGACTGGGACCAAAACTGTTACAAACTCAAAAACACCACAGAAATCAAATATACTTAAAAAACAAATAGATACCAAAAAAACCCCATCTCCAGCATCTCCCAAGTGGCAGACTGTTGTTAAAAGAAAGAAAAGCTCATCGCTAAGCTCATGCATTACGAATTTTAAAGATCCCAGGAAACTCCAACATTATGTTCAAGAGGCTATGGAATCCGAAGCTTATGGAAGTGGCTCGGATTCCGAGGAAAACACTGTGTTTGAGGAATATGTGCCTGGTTGAACTTGATTTGTTTTTTATTGGCTATTGGTTTTATGTTTTAGATTCTCCGTTGTATTTGGCTTTTGTGTTTCTTGTTATGTTGTTGTAATTACTTTAGAATTTTAACTATTTTTGGAACTTTAACTTTTTCTATTTTTAAATGTCTTTGACTGGCATTAATTGTTTTTAATTGTTTTTAATTTCATATGTTACCGCATTTCCATTTTCTATTAATTCATATCTATGAGAGGTTTTTAATGTGGTATTCATTTTTTAAGCTTTGACTTTATTTTACGCCTACCTGGTTCTTGGCGCAGCATGTCCCACAGGGGACCTTGCGCTATAAAACTCAATTCAACCAACCAACCAACCACAGCAAACAAATTCATTTATGAATAATGAATCAATCCATAAATAATTTCAATTAACAAAATAAAACATTTATTTGTAAAAAAAAATGGAGTGGAAAGCGTTAGTCAGAATTCGCAAATATAACATTTTAACGACGAATTTAACACTTTATATTCTCCGATACAAAATATACTCTCCATCTTCGATATGTTTGCTTTAATCCTTTTTAATGAGTCCTGATATAAAACGATTCATTCTTGCATAGGCGTCTTGTGTTTCCTCGTATTTGTAATATCAGGTAACTTTTAAAGTTTTAATTTATTCATCTCACTCACTTTACTAAAATAAGTTTATACTACCTTAATTTATTTCGCTAATCTTCAACTAAAATTACACAATTTGCTGTTTGATAACGTGACTACACGAACTTTCATCTATCGCAACTTTCATTCTTCCGATAGTCATTTAAAGTAATGTTTAAAGTAATGTTAAATTAAAATGTTTTACTAAGAATTTAAAGCATTATTAAAATGTAATGCTTTTTCGGATTTATTTTTGATAATGGCTCCATGCTCATTTCATATCTAGGTGTATTTACAAAACGTTAATCAATATTGCAAAAATCAGCACATTGTTTTGACACAGTCAGTCAGTTCAATGGATCGTCAGAATTGGTGTAATTTTTTTTTTTTTTTACTTTATTGTTAGGTTTCAAATTTTTAAATATCTTTTTACAATTGTTTATTTTATCCATAACACGTATATAGATTTTTTTTTCTTTAGAATCTAAATTACTTTACTCTGTTTATTATTATTTTTTTTTATATATATCTTCTTTTGTGCAAAATGTAAGTACTATTTTTGTTTTATTTGTGATTGTGCTAAAAATTGGTTTTTGAAATTGATTGCAATTCTGAAACACGAACGAAATTCATTTTCAAATATGGCCATTAATTTTAAAAGTTAAAATCATTAGCTTTTTTAATTTTCCTGTAAAATTATACTTTTGTGCATCTTTTTAATGACATATTTGAAGGCAAAATTTTTCTTCCTGGAAAAGAAATTATTTTTCACAGGAGTTTCAGGGGGGTGGGCACCCCTTGGCTTCGAAATTAATATTAATTATTTATTTGCATTGTAAAAAAAAAAAAAAAAAAGTAGATTTAAATGAGTTTTTAAAGTAATCACTAAATTTAAAAATAAGTTAATCTCATGGCTTCAGTTTGGCGATCACTTTTGAAAACAACAGTTTGACGCAAAAAAAAAAAAAAAAACACTAAGTTTATGGTGCAGGCCACAAACTCATATAATCCCCTTGTCAACCATACTGATTCAAGTCCATTCATCTATGCTCCATTCTTATCTAAATCTTACCTCATTGCTATCGAAAAACACTGTATTTAAGTAAATAAACTGAATGTAAAGATAAAATATTTTTAATGTCATTGAATTTAAGAATTCAAATTTAATTTTTACTGCTTTAGAACAAGCTTATACAAAATAAATAAGGATACCAAGGGAGTTTGTTTGAAATGTCTGCAAGTTCTGAGAGGCTCTGCCTTTCTTGTTACTCTTTAAACAAACCTTTAATGAGGGTTCCATAAGAATTCCACAAAATACATTTGGAAAAACAGGTTCATAGGCACAATTTACTTTATTTGCCAACTATCAGTCAAGATGCATTGTATGCAGGCTGTAGAAAAGTCAGGAAAAATAGGATGGATCTTCTACCATACATTCTGCTAAATCATCCTGTACACTTCAAGAAGAGGTTCCAGTAGAGGTCAATAGCAGGCTCCAAGCTATTTCTTGAGTTCGTGAGAATGACCAAGGCCACCTTGTCATAATTGTTGGCTTTAAAAGATACAGTCAAAGATCGATAATCCACACACTCATAATCCGCAATTTTCTATTTTTCTATAAACTGTGCTATTTTACGAATGTACCGTAAAATCCCGTTAATCCACCCCTTCCGATCAAACGCCCCCTCCCCACTTTATAAAACATTTGAAATTTTCAAAAAATCCCGAGAAAGCGCCCTCCCTCTAAAAAAAAATCACTGAGAACGGATGATACATGATGAAATGAATGAATCATGAATCTTTGATGAAATGTGCGTTTTTTCAAGATTTTTTAATTGATTTCATGCTTTTATGGCATTTTTTTACAAATTTCTCCTTTTTCCTGCATTTTTTCGACAGAATTTACGGGTTTTTTTTAAACGCAATTTTTTTCAAGTATCAAAATTCATGATTCATTCATTTTATCATGATTCATTCCTGCAAATTTTGTGAAACAACTGCGGAAAAATCCCTTGTAATCGCCCCCCTCTAATTATTTTACGATTTTTCGTCACGTTTGGGGGGGGGGGGCGAATTAATGATATTTTACGGTAAACAGGGAAATAAACACTTTAAACGCTTTGCGAATTTAGATCAAAAAATGATTTTTTAAAACAAATACAGTAGACTTCCTCAAATCTGCAAACCAGAAATCCGCCACTCTCTAAAATCCGCACATATTTTATGGATGTAAGCAATGAAACTTTCAGATCGGATATAAGGACAAAATTTGATTTTTTTAGTTTTGCATCAATTCCATATATTTTTTAATTTGTAATTTTCTCAATAATACTCTATTCATGTTTTTTTCATGAAGGAAGAATAATTTTTTTGGGGAAAAAATTTAAGATTTTGCTGATATCACTAGTAATCACAATCTTCTTACCAAATACAGTAGACTCCCTCAAATCCGCACATAATTTACGGATGTAAACAATGAAACATTCAGATCAGATATAGGTGCAAAATTTGACTTTTTTAGCTCAATATCAGTTCCATATATTTTTTAATTTGTAATTTTTGTTGCTACTACTGAATTTATGTTTATTCATGTGGAAAGAATTGTTTATTTCTGAAAAAATCAAAATAATGCTGATATCATTGGTAATCACAATCTTACCAAATATATTTATGTGTTAGTCAAGCTTTTTTAGATATTAAGTCTGGTTTCATTATTTTATGATCCTGATGTGAATTAGTAATGTACCTTTATGAGGAAAGTTTCATTGAATAATTTAGGAAAAACACATTTCATCTTTATAATGAATATTATTGTACATTAATTTAATTGTACATTATTAACTTGACCATTGCTTTTAGTATTTAATCATTTAAAAAAATAGCTAAATTTTTATTATTATAGTTTATTACTTATTTTAATGTTTTAGTATATTGAAAGCATTCATTATACTTTTGATTTCATTATTAATTAGATTCAAATTACTTTTTTAAAAGTATAAACAAAACAATGACCAGAAATCCACAAAATTCTAAAATCTGCACAACCTCTGGTCCCAAGCTGTGCGGATTTAAGGAAGTCTACTGTATATGTATGCATTAATCAAGATTTTTTTTGTTATTAAGCTTGGCTAAACTTGCAGATTTGAGGGAGTCTACTGTAATAAAAAAATCATAATAAAACATCTACATTTTTTTAAATTTAACTTTTTTATTTTATTTAACAGTAAAAATTAAACTGTATCAGGGAACATATATAATTATTTTTATGCACATATATATTAATTTTTTAATAAAATAACTTTAAAAAGACATTTTTTGAGATATGAAATAAATATGATAATCTATTTATCTTTCCATATTATACTGATTATAGGACTAAAATGATGTCTAGGAATAATAAAATTATGTATAATCCATAATACTCTATAATCCATAATACTCTATAATCCACAATATTCCCTAAACTGCACAACCTTTGGCCCGAACTTGTGCGGGTTATAGAACATAGAGAATGTCAAAAATAAATTTTAGATGCTTTAATAAGATTGCAATTTTTATCAGAAACTCACTTTTTTCTTTTTCCAGTTTCACTTGAATTTCAACAGTTGTATTTTTGAGCTCAAGAAATCAAAGTAATTTATAAAGCCACGATCTGACGTCATTGCCTGAATTTCAATAAAATTATATAAAGGTACTCTAAATTAATTGAATGTTGACAGAGCTATATAAAGGTATTCTAAATTGTTTTGACATCATTATATGATCAATGTTTGGTCAATCGTAAAATTGTTTTATTTTTCAGAGATTTTCAGCATCTCCACTTTTTGACAGTTAGCTGAAATTATGCAAAATTAATGCATGACTTTCTTTGCTTTTTTTTATGATTACCGTGCATAATAGAATTAGTGCAGTTAATACAGTCAAAGTTTGATAATTGATTGAGAATAATAAGATTTTATCTGTTTTTGAAAAAAATTGGCTTACCGATATTGATATTTGGTACTACTAGGTTATCCCGTCGACCAAAAAATTATCGTAAACTATAAGATTAAATGCCAATAATGGATGATTGTGAATGTCACATTCAATGACATTAAATACAATTCACATATTTAAAATATCATTAAGCATTTTTTATTTGAATTTTTATTAATATTCTACTAATTATTTGTTTTTTCGTTATTTAAAATGAAAATTATGTCAATATGCATAATTTGGCGATTTGTATAATTTGGTGAAATTGGTCGATGGGATAACAAAGTAGTACCAGATAGTTTCTATTTGTATCTATGAAGTATTTTTGCATCAAAATGAAGTTATACAAAAATTACATATGGTATAATGATTACAGTAAAATACCGTTAATCCGCCTCCCCAAACGTGACGAAAAATCGTACAATAGTTAGAGGGGGGTGTTTACATGGGATTTTTCCGCGATCGTTCAACAAAATTTACAGGAATGAATCATGATGAAATGAATGAATCATGATGAAATGAATGAATCGTGATGAAATGAATGAATCATGAATTTTGATACTTGAAAAAAATTTGGTTTTTTAAAAAAAAAACGCAGAAAAAAGGAGAAATTTGTAAAAAAAAAGCCAAAACAAGCATGAAATAAATTAAAAAATCTCGAAAAAACGCACATACCATCAAAGATTCATGATTTATTCATTTCATAATGATTCATCTCATTCTCAATCGCCTTTGAGAATGGGGAGGGAGGGTGCTTTCTCGGGATTTTTGGAAAATTTCAAATTTTTATAAAGTGGGGAGGGGGCGTTTGATTGGGAAGGGTGGATTAACAGGATTTTACAGTATATTATGACATTATTTTAATCCATAAATGCCTTCATAGATACAAATAGAACATTTCTATATCGATAAGTATTTTTTTTCTTCAAAAAAACAGATAGAGCCTTATTATTCTCTGTTGACGATATGTATTTTTTTTTTTTAAAATGTACATATATATTAATTTTTTATTAAAATAACTTTAAAAAGGCATTTTCTGAGGTAGCATATTAAATTGATTATTAGATTTCATATTTATCTTTTTCTATTATACTGATTACAGAGTTAAAGTGCTGTCTAGGAAAATAAAATGATGTATAACCCATAATAGTCTATAATCATCAGTATTCCATAATCCGCAGAACCTTTGGCTACAACTTGTGTGGATTATAGAAATTTGACTGTACAAAATATCAATCCTGATTAACTTTTTGTGTGCATCACCCAACATGTGGCTCTGTTAGGGAGATTTTATAAAAGTTTTTACAATAGCTCTATTTTAGAAACTACTGCACTGATTTTCATCTAACTTCAGATTCAGTTAGAAGTTAACATACCTTGTTGCTGACTAGATTTTGGTGTAAACCACCTAACCCGTGGCGCTGCTATGTTGCATTTTTCAGGAAGTATCAGCAGTGAAAAGTTAGAAGAAAGTTTTGGGTTCGCAACATATGACTAGTTTTAAATTAGAAATATTAATGAAATAATGATAATTCATTTATACAAATTTATAATTATGCTATTTTCTAATAAATAATTTTATTTAGCTTTTTTTAACAACAAAATTTGTTCAAAGGTATCTTAATACCCTTTTTGTTTTCAGAATTCTTGCATGCATGTTAAAACTTTACAGTGTTGCTTCATTTACAAACCAGTAGTAGCACCAGAAAATACTTTTTTATTGCCAATCGCATTATTATTACATGGCGTTGGGGTAAGAAAAATTATCATGTTTTGTAATTATATAAAAATAATTCTGAGTTGTGGGCTATACATTGATGCAACTCTACGGCTTATATACAAACTTTTTTACTGTACTCTTTGGTTTAGAGGTAGGGCTATACATCCGAAAATACTGTAAATATTTTTACAGACCTATTTTAAATCCTTATAAAACAGGTGAGATTCAGCCTAATAATTAGGAATTTAAGAATCAAATTAAAAATCAGGTGTAATAGTCTCCCTCAAATCCATACAAATTGTGACCAGAAGTTGTACAGATTTTAGAAATTTTGCGGATTTCTGGTCATTACTTTGTTTACATTTCTTAAACAATAATTTGAATGTACTTAACCGAAATTATAATGAATGCTTATAATATAGTAATATATTAAAATATGAAATAAGCTAATATAATATTAAGTTAGATAATTTTAAATTATTAAAAGCAAAGATCAAGCTAATAATCAATAATGTATGATTAAATATTCATTATAAAGATCAAATATATTTTTATTAAATTATTCTATGAAACATGCATCATAAAGAAACATTGGTAATTCATATCTAAATCATAATATAAAGAAGTTTTATTTCAGGTTCAGCCAGACTTAATGGCCAATAAAGCTTGATTAATACATTAGTACGTTTCATAAAAAGATTGTGATTACCAGTGATATGAGTAATATTTTTTACTCTTTCAGAAATAAATTCATTTTTTGTTCTCGAAAAACATAAATTCAGGAATATTAAAAAAAATTACAAATTAAATATTATATGCAATCTATTTAAAACTTAAAAAGTGACATTTTGTGCCTTTATCTGAACTGAAAATTTCATTGTTTACATCTGTAAATTATGTGCAGATTTGAGTCAGTCTACTGTATATACTACCGTAAAATACCGTTAATCCGCCCCCCCAAACGAAACGAAAAATCGTACAATCGTTAGAGGGCAGCGCTTACACGGGATTTTTTCGCGGTCGTTCAACAAAATTTACAGGAATGAATCATCATGAAATGAATGAATCGTTGAATGAATCATGAATTTTGATACTTGAAAAAATTTGGGTTTTTTTTTATGAAAACGTAAATTCTGTCGAAAAATCGCAGAAAAAAGGAGAAATTAGTAAAAAAAAGCCAAAACAAGCATGAAATCAATTGAAAAATCTTGAAAAAACGAACATTTCATCAAAGATTCATGATTAATTCATTTCAAAATGATTCATCCCACTCCCAATCGCCTTTGAGAATCGGGAGGGAGGGCGCTGTCTCGAGATTTTTTGAAAATTTCAAATTTTTTATAAAGTGGGGAGGGGGCGTTAGATCGGGAAGGGCGGATTAACGGGATTTTTGTGATACCATAAAATCCCGTTAATCTGCCCTTCCCGATCAAACGCCCCCTCCCCACTTTATAAAACATTTGAAATTTTCAAAAAATTCCCAGAAAGCGCCCTCCCTCTCAAAAAAATCGCTGAAAATGGATCGCTTGAGAACGGCTGATACATGATAAATTGAATGAATCTTAAATCTTTGATGAAATGTGCGTTTTTTCAAGATTTTTTTAATCGAAATCATGCCTTCTTGGCTTTTTTTTTACAAATTTCTCCTTTTTTCTGCATTTTTTCGACAGAATTTATGGTTTTTTTTAAGCGCGATTTTTTTCGAGTATTGTTTCAAGTATCAAAATTCATGATTCATTCATTTTATCATGATTCATTCCTGCAAATTTTGTGAAATGACCGCGGAAAAATCCTGTGTAAGCACCCCCCTCTAATTATTTTACGATTTTTCATCGCTTTTGGGGGGGCTGTTTAACTGTATTTTACGGTAATGTTAGTCTGCACAAAAGAGAAAAAGCTTTTTTGATACTTCTCAAACAATTATAAACACTGACACTACTAATCACTCCTGCAAAATATGAATTAGGGAAGGATTTTTCTTTTGGCTCAAAATTTATAATATAAAATATAAAGTCGGGCTTCATTTTACACAACCATGCTTCACAGTTTTTTTTTTTTTTGTTGTTGTTCTTTTTGTCTTGTGTTGTCACAGTTTTCTTTTTCTACCTGGTTTTATACAAAAGATTTTACAAAACATGTAGATCCATCCATTTGACCAGCAAGAAAGCAGCTTCCAATACACAGATATTTTTTGTTATCTGTCTTATGATCATCTGAGAATTTAAAAGAGTACTTGGAGAAGGGAGAGGGGGGATACAACAAAAAGATAAAATGGCTATAGGCTATTTACTGAAAATAAAGAATGTCATTTTTTGTCTCTTTCTTGAAATGTTTTGAGGCAGGAAAAAAAACTCTAGTTTCCTAACAAGATATAGCAGAGAGTTTTTTCAATGTATAATTTTCAATTTACTTTTATTACTTTTTTATGTGTAACAGATGAGTTTTATCAGATAAATGATTATAAATAATTACTAGACTTAAATATTTTTTAATTCATTGCATAACACAAAATAGGCAAAGTAATACAAAACCTGTTAATAAAAAAAAAAATATTAATGACTGACAAATTACTTTATATATATATATATATATATATAATTATACTTATTTAGCTGAAGATTTCAAAAGTAAATTTAGGATATTTATTCTTTAACTGATTATTAAATTTATTTTTTCTTTCATGAAATATTTTTTTTCCTCGCATTTTTGTGGTGGTGGTGGAGAGAGGAATTAAATGGACAGCTTATTTGGTAAAAACCTATTTTTGATGGGATGTTTTTAACCACATTTTTCCACGTTTTTTTCCACCTATAGCATAAACACAGTTTTTTCAGATGGAAATAGAATTCTTAAAATTGAATTCCAAACCATTTAAATGTGTGCATTTTTTTAAAATAATTAATTGTTGCAGAGACTGTCTTAAATGTTAGTTAAATCTGAATTATCAACTCTCTGCATAAAAAGGTACCACTGTTTCTAAATAGAGATTACACATTTCTAACGGCTGTATCAGCAGATAAAGAGTTCTTCTAGTTTCACTTTAATGCTGGATTTGTCTTACTTCATTTCTTTGTTATTTGATGGATTGCATTTATATGAAAGATTTAATTCCATTCAACATAAAATGATTCATCCATTTAAATAAACAAAAAATTTACTTTCAGTTTATAAATATTTCCAATTTCATTTCAGTCCAATTACTAAAAATAAGGTTTTGAGAGACCCTCAATGTTCGCTCGTTGTGAATGAAAAATACGATAAGGTTGGACTTTAACCTCTTCAAACCTGAGATACACAAATGTGTACCTCCATTCTTTTCCTCATAGAAACTAAACCGTTCGAATTTTTTTGCATTTTTACTTTACCTTTATACAGCTGAATGTTTTTTGCTTTAAAACAAAACCAATAAATGTCAGCACTGATGAATATTACCACATAAATTAAATATTATTTTCATCCGAGTTTCAAAAATACCTTCAAGACATTGTGGCCAAGAAAGTAAGAAATATTTTTAATTATTAAACTTAAATGCTTTACAATAAAAAAAGTTGAGAATTTGCAGATTATTTACTTGTTTAAAGACCTTAATTTTGTTATTGCATAATTTATATTACTGATAGTTAAACTGATGTTTTAAGGGGATTAGTACTTTTTTATATCCATATTTGTAAACCTAAATTATCAGTCCCCTAAGCTACTGATTTCATAAAAATGACTCTTTCTTTCATCTATGGTATCATTTCGATTATGCAAAAGCAATAAATATATATTTGTAGAGTTATTTTATGCTCAGGTCTGAAGAGGATAAAGTTGTTTGTTTTTTGTGAAAATTTTTGCATTTGCATATTACCCAGTCCATGCCCTATTCACTGTGCACATAATGTTATCAAAAGTTAGGTACTTTCCAGTTAGATGGATGCATATATTACATGTCTATATGTTTATATACAGTCGAGTCTCTCTAACGAAATTCCATACATCGAATTTCTCTATATAATGAATTTTTAGTAGTAACGGTCCCCTATAATATTACTTTTCTCTTTGTTCTTTAAACCCAACGAATTCATCCCACCTCCCACACACCTTTCCACATTCTTCTCAAAACAGAGTCAATTGGATTGTTACACATATAAGAGAGGAATCAAAGAGAAGCACTTAAGAGAGACCTTGAAATGGAGGAAAATGTTAACTACAATTTTTCATTCCTTGCTAAAATTTGAACCTTTTTTTGGGGGGGAGGGGGGAGAGCATAACAATTTTAAAAACAAAACAATAAAAATTACAGATATCTTCGTCTGAAATTAATGCAAGTCTTCCTTATTATATTTTCATTAAGCTTTCAATAAATGTCTGTTCTCTTTTTTGAAACAGCTTAAATAATTAAGAAATAAAATGTTAGGTTAATATTTGCTTTTAAACACTTCAAATTCTTAATTCAAAAGATCAAAAATAATATTTGTTCAAAATTTACACATTAAATACAATTTTTAACATCATTCTCTATACATCAAATTTCTCTATATAACGAATTTTTTACTGGGACGGTGGATTTCGTTATATAGAGACTCGACTGTATATATACAAATAGCTGCCAACTTGTATGAATTTTTTTCACCACTAAAATTTAGAAGAAATTTTTCTCTTCTTTCATCTTCAGAAATCGTTAAATTTCAGCGATTGTGTCAGGTAAAATTTTCAATTAAATTTTATTGGTAGGAAAAATCCATACAAGTGGGTAGCTTTGTATATATATATATATATATATACAGTATAACATCTTTAATCTGGACACCTATAAATCGGAAACTTCTGTAATCCGCACATTTAAACATGTTTATTCGTTTTTATTTTGAATTAGAGATACTACTAGATGGCACCGTAGTAATAAATAAATGAATTTAAAAAATGGTTAAGAAAAATGAAAAGACTACCTAATAACACTATTTTTTTTCAATTTTAAAACTGTAAAATCTTTCTAAATTACATGTTTCTACATACTTTCTAAATTACTTTTTAGATATTTAGTTGTGAAAATTCATGACTAATAGTAATTTCACTATTTTTTTCCCCACAAATCTCAAGAAAACATTGCAAAATCAGTTTTTTTTCTGTTTTCAGTATTAGTAAAGTATTTAAGTATTTAATGTGTAACTTATTTTGATATTTTTAATTGCTATATATTAAGTTTTTTAAAACATTAGCCTTATATATCACAGTTTTTAAATATATTAATGTAATTATAAGGTTGTTTTTTAAATTATAAATGTAAGTCTAAAATTAATCACTATAATTTTTTTGGTTAAAAAAAATTTTTTTTCAATATTTTTCATGACAAGTCTGTTATTTATGTGATTTGCATTATTCATTGAGTATTCAGAAATCGCAATTTAGATAAAAACTTTTAATTTTTTTTTTTTCAAAATTTATGACAGATGGTGACATTGCATAAATATACATAGTTATAGTTTTTTAAACATTTGTTTTCGAGCAATTTGAATTTCTCTTAATGTTTTCAATTATCAAATTTCTTGCATTTTTGTACTGCTGTATTAATAAGAGATATTTGTAGTATCATTTATATACAGGCATCTCAGTTCAGAGCATATTTTAAGGCATTTTCACTGGATGACATTAGGTTTGGTTTTTTGGCCCAAACAAATGTTCATAACTTACCCCTTCTTCCTCCTTGATAATAGAAATCAAATTATAAGAATAATGACTGGTTGACAAACTTCTATACATTACTAGTGATGTCTATTGTACTTCGGATGAAATTTAGTAAGTTTCATAACCTTAACTGAATCATATAAACCTTGCCATTAATAGGTAGGTAACTTTAAAGAAAGGCTACATTTCTCGTTCATGGAACATAATACCCAGTCTACCAATATCATATACCAAATTGAAACTTTAATAGAGAAAATTATTATCTAAATTCATTAGTTATTTTTTATTATTTTGTACATTGGCCATTTTTCATAGCCATAATACATCAGACAGGATCCTTGTATAAATTCAGGAAAAAAAATCCAATATGATTCGTTAGAAATATTTCTTTAGTGAAATAATACCGTAAGTATAGTTTTAAATTGAAAGTAGAACTAATCATGATAACAAATGTTTCTCCTTGTGTTTAAAAATCATAAAATAGAAAAAATTAGAAATTTAAATTTTGCAACATATTTCCAAAATACCAAATTATTATTGTAGAGGTTAAAAATCTTTTGACTTTTGCAAGTTGCTGCATTTTGCAACGAGTGAAAATAAACAAGAAAACAATTTTTCTTTTTTTTATATTTAAAAAAATCAAATTATCTATAAAATATTTCTAAAATTCTACAACAATAATTACAATAGTTTAAAATGTTTATACAGAAGACTGTCTTATAAAAATTATGGAATTCTGCAGGCCAGGAAAACGATTTTGTTCTTTAAGTTTTAATATTTTTAACTTCATTAAATTTTTATAATGTTTCAAAAATGCTAAAATAATAATTACAATCACGGAATATTTTTACAAGTTATATTAACTAGAAAAATTTACAAACTTAGGATTCTCATATATTTTGTTGTCTGGAAGCTTTCTTCTTCTTTATTTGTTCTCTATGAATTTAGAAAAACAGGCCTTGGATCATAAAAATCTATTTGAATTCCATTAAAGCAATGAACATCCGAGATTTTAAACCCTTTGTTTTAACCTGTTGCAAATTTAAAACATACCCAAAAGTCAATAGTACTTACTCAGTAAGTTTTAAGACACGATTTCACCTTTTGCTTTTTAATTATTTATTACATATTTAAAAATAATGTATTCTAACATCTGAGTCAATATTTTTCAAATCAGAGTTGTTAAACCGCAAAGGATGAAATCTTTTTTTCTTTTACATAATACCAATTATTTGTTGAATTTAATCGTTCTATGTATGGACGCAGATCGTTTGGTAAAGGCTTTAGGCCTGCACTGTGAGGTGTCGAAGAAACATGTGATTAGACCAATTTGTTGAAAAAAGAGTGAGATTGAGAGGCCATAAAGTAGTAAAACAATTTTGCTGTCGATGAGCAGGACTTAGTTTTACAGTTGCATGCAAAGCCGTTACATCATCAGTTAATTCAGTAGTTCACTTATTCTTTACCACAAAAGGGTCTAAACAACAAGGTGGGCTGCAGAAACAACCTCTGTTTGTCTTCTTGAATTTAAGAAAACACCTCTATCTTTGTAGATGCTCATTTGATCCTATTATAATCTTTGGGAAACAAATTCTTTACAATTCAACAAAGATTCATTTTTCTATGAAGACCATCATCTCTTGATAAAAATTAATAAGTTGTTATCTTTATGTCTGTGAGAATTATCTTTAGCATCCGAATCATTTTATTTCTTAGTGCTACTATTATTTTTACCAACTGTTGATTGTTACCACCAGAATAACACAAATCTTCTAAAAGAATAAAATTTATTTGTAAAAATGTTTCTTTAACAATTCTATATGTATTTTATATCAAACAATATAATGAAAGACCTTTGAATGTCTTCCTTAATTTTTTCAATGTGTTTTCAAATTTTTTCAATTTAAATTAATGTTTTATTATGATTTTTTTATTATTTGTTTAAAAAACATCATTTTTGGATCACGAATTTGCAAATTTTCTTAACTATTTATTTCATTCATAAAGATGGCAAATTATAGAAAATTGCGGGTTATGGGTGTGCGGATTATTCATATTTGACTGCAATTCGGCTTCAGAAATGAAATTTATTGCCAAATTATAAAGCAGCCAGGTAAACAAACTTAATAAATTTTATGCATTTTCGAATTTGTATTGAAATGTCTTATATATATTTATATATGTATATTGTTTTATTTACAGTAGAAATTAGTTATTAAACTGGGTAACAATTTTTGTTCCAAATCTAACAGGATGCGTCAGCTCCTGTTATAGAAGCCTTAGTTTGGCAATTTTACAGATAAAAGTGCTATGAAACTGCATTGAGGTAACAACAATCAATTATTTTCATAGTTGCATAAATTTTCTCAAAACAGTTATTACCTGTACTTTGAATTTCACTGGCTAATAAAGTTTTCTAGAAAATAAAAATTTCTATTTAATAAATGCATACAAAATATTCAAAAATTTGTGAATTTTGCAAGAATTTGTTTAAAAGTTCAGTAGTTGTTACTTCAAAAATGGTTCTGAAAATTCCAATTTCAAATCAACAACTTTTAAAAGTTTTTGAATGCCACATGACAAAATTGGTTGAAACAAATATGATATTGATATCAAAAGAGGAATCCCAGCTCCTCCTAGAGATATTTCACAATGTCAAGTGTCGTGTCACTACACTCATAGTAGACGCACGTCTTTTTGTACCTGACGAAGAAAGACCAAATTCTTCCGAAAGGCCTTACGTAATTAATTTTTTATGGTGTTTTAAAGAAGATTTTTTCATTTCACTTCACCACAATGACAAGTGCCAAGCACCCATCTTACCCCACACTTCCTTCAGTGATAATGTTGTGTACATACAGCCTCCTATCTCATAAATTTTTAAAAAAAAAATGGTAGATGGAACAGAGTCAATATTTCTACATATATATACATATATGTATCTATACTCAAGTCAAGTCACATGTCTAAGAATATGTAATAAGATAATTTAATGAATGAATTTTGGGCTGTTTAAGGAAATGAAATTTGTAAAATCGGCTACTTAATTAAGAACTAAATTTAGTGTAGTTTGTTTAAAAATTTATTTTATAAAAGTTTAAATTTAGTGTAATTTGTTAGACGGTGGTATGTTTACATTATTCTTTCTGTTTTTAGATTCAAAGACAAATAATATTTTTTTTTTGCTTAAGTTCAATGAGTCATTTCCTTGGATGAAAATGGCAACATTCTGATAAATACTGACAACTTGAAGATTTTTTCTTATCATCCAAAACAGAACTTTTTCACTTACAAAAATGTCATCGATTGCAGAAAAAAATTCTTGTTCCAGTCAACAGCACTTTGTTCCTCAAAATGGAGATAGAGAAAAACATTCTTCCACTGATACAGAAGAAAAGGGTTTTATATGTGGATTATGTTCTAAAATATTTTCTCAGAGAAGATACCTTAGAAGACATATAAAAAACATTCATGCAGGTGATAATCCATTTGTTTGTGAAGTATGTTCGAAGGGATTTTATGATAATAATACTATGAGAAAACATCTCTTGTCACATACAGGAGAAAAATCTTATACTTGTGAAGTATGTTCCAAGGGATTTTCTAAGAGTAGTAATTTAAGAAGCCATTTCTTGACTCATACAGGAGAAAAACCTTTTGTTTGTGAAATATGTTCCAAAGGATTTTCTAATAATAGTCATCTAAGAACGCATCTCTTGACGCATACAGGAGAAAAACCTTTCATTTATGAAATATGTTCCAAAAGATTTTCTCAGAATAGTCATCTAAGAATGCATCTCTTGATGCATACAGGAAAAAATCTTTTGTTTGTGAAATATGTTCCAAAGGATTTTATAATAATGTTCTTCTAAGAACGCATCTCTTGACGCATACAGAGGAAAAACCTTTTATTTGTGAAATAAGTTCCAAAGGATTTTCGAATAATGGTAATCTAAGAACGCATCTCTTGATGCATACAGGAGAAAAACATTTTGCTTGTGAAGTATGTTCCAAGAGATTTTCTCTGAGGAGTAGTCTAAGCAGGCATCTCTTGATTCATACAGGTGAAAAGCCTTTTATTTGTGAAATATGTTCCAAAGGATTTTCTCAAAGTGGTCAACTAAGAACCCATCTTTTGATGCATACAGGAGAAAAACCTTTTATTTGTGAAATATGTTCCAAAGGATTTTCGAATAATGGTAATCTAAGAACGCATCTCTTGATTCATACAGGTGAAAAGCCTTTTATTTGTGAAATATGTTCCAAGAGATTTTCGAAAAATGGTAATCTAAGAATTCATCTCTTGACGCATACAGGAGAAAAAACTTTTGTTTGTGAAATATGTCCCAAAGGATTTTCTCAGAATGGTGACTTAAGAACCCATCGCTTGATACATACAGGTGAAAAACCTTTTGAATGTGAAATATGCTTTAAAGGATTTTCTAATAAAAGTACTTTGAGAAAACATATCTTGACTCATACAGGAGAAAAACCTTTTGCTTGTGAAGTATGTTCGAAGAGAGTTGGAGTAGTACTCTAAGAAAGCATTTCTTGACGCATACTGGATGAAATCTTTGTGTTTCAAAGAATTTTCTAGACATTGTCAAGTAGAAATACATTTCATGAGTGATAGGGAGAAAATGTTTTGTTTGTGCAGTATATGTTTTCCAAACGATTAACTGATAACCATTATTTAAAAAGAATATTTGTCTCATACTAAATAAATACCTCTTAAGAATCTCTTGTATTTTTGTTGTTGTTGTTGTTAAAACTGAGCATGAACCCTGTGTGTGATGTTGCATATACTGTTATTACTTCTCTTCTATTTTAGAATTTCAATTTTTAGCATCTTCAATTTTCACAGTTGTCATTTTGGTAAAAAGCAAATAAAGCCTGACCTGTCCATTAGTGTTCAGTAAAACAAATTTTATAGTTTTATTTTTGTTATTTTACTGTAAAGTAACTTTTTCCTTAAATTAAAACTTAATCCGACTAGAGACGGATAAATTGTGCTTCAATATGTTACGCCATAGGAAAAGCTTTAATGTAATAACACTCTTTAAAACATCAAAGGAATATGCTAATAATATTTTTTGTGAAAAAAAAATCTTATTGGCTAAATTTTTTTCTGAAAAACCTTCAAAGGATTTAGACGAAGCATGTCTCATTATCACGTATTATTTGAACCCAGCATAAGGTGAGTATTTTTCTAGAATTATATAAATAATTAATTAAATATTTATTCAGCATGTTTAGTCAGTTCATAAATAATAGCTTTATAAGCTAATCAGACATGCACCTTTTTTCTGAAATCTTGTTTCTTTTGGCTCCTGTTTGTGTCTTACATAATCAAACGGAGAAAAAAATACGACATGGCAATATTCCCTCCTATCATCTCTATAATGTCATCTCTGTAATAATAGACTAATTATGTGACTGTCATCAATAGTTCCAGGCTGATCACTTTGTTTTCGTTCTGTGTTTGTTGGACATTTTTGTGTTATACCCTAACGCAGGATACAAATCGCCAAATACTGTTATACCGCTTTTATTTATATTATAATAGTCCAAATCATATGACTGTCGACATCTTTCGTTTTCATATGCGAAGCTTCCATTTCATTAAATTTTATTTTTTTGAATGAAACTACCAAAAAGTTCCTAAGATCGTAAAAATGCTATAGCAAGACATATGCATGTCTAATATAAAAGTACCAAGATTTCTTAATCTTGGTACTTTTATGTTAGACATGCATATGTCTTGCTATAGCATTTTTTTAACTTAAAACTTAATATTTTTTTATTTTTCTGATGATAAATTAGAGCAACATTTTGATGTAAAATTGTCATGGTTTACTGTATTATCTATATTTTATTTTGTTTAGTTCATGAAGTAAGCAAAAGCCAGGGATTTTAAATAATTCAGTTTTAAATGTAAGTCTTATATTTTTAAAAATTAGTGAAAGGATAACATTAAAATAATTAATGTAATACGAAAAAATTATGACAGGAATAATGCTAAGTGACTTACCCCCTGCGCCTGTCTAACATAAAAATACAGAGTTATTCCATCGTCGAATTTCGCAAAATTATATAAATCGTTAAACTGCTCACCAGGTTACACAAATTAACATATTTTTCTATCTGAAAAACTGCATGACAAATTATATTAACAAAATATTAATAAAAATACAAATAAAAAGCTGACTTAAAATATCACTTGATGATGCAACAAATATGAAATGAATGGGACATTTACAATCACCCATATTGGCAATTAATCTTATTATTTGGTGATAGTTTTTTAGTCAATGAGTTTTTCAAGTAGTGCCAAATACTGAGTTCTTGATTTCTCTGTCAGAATTTTCTGATTTGGCAAAGGATTCAGCAAGTAAAATATAAATTAATTTAGGAATAAAAGTAGTAGGATGCAGTGCTTAGCATGCATTTAAAAAAGACCAAACTAGTCGCCAAGGGAGGATGGTCATATAATGTAATACGGCCAAATCTTGCGTGTTTACAAATTTTATCTAAAAAAAATTCTCTAATTTAATTTTGTGTTCTACCATTTTGAGGTACGAGAAGATCATTGGATAAGTCACATGGTTGGGTAAATTCGATGACTCGATCATTTTGTTTTTACTGTAGGCCATTGTATTTTACTGGAAATGGAGAGAAAAACAATTATTAAGTTGTTAAAAAGTTGGCAGCAATTGAAATTAGAAATCTGGCAACATTTTGCTCCATTTGGCAGAAAAATTTATTTTCAAGATTACCAATGCCAATAACGCTTGACATCACGTGAAAAGATGTCACCAAATTTGTCATTGATAATAATTGATAATTTTCTGAGAGTATATACATACATATATATGTGTATATATAAAGCTGGTACCTAGCCAACCAAAAAGTACTGAATTTGACCTTGTTTTGAAAAACTGTAGCAATCATGAAAAAACAAACCGAGAAAATTGTTCGTAGTTAATGATATTCTCCCTTATACAAATTTTACCCTGTCTATTGGTTTAGATGGTCTTGAAAAATCTTTTTGAGCTAGACAGATTTTCATCTTACTCAGTCTGATTTTACAGATAATTTACTGTACTTAGAAAGATAAATACAGTTGAACCTCGAAAATCCGGAACCGTCGGGACCGCGGCGATTCCGGATTTTGGAGGTTTATTAAAAAATCTTTTTTTATGGCTATATAATACCGTAAAATCCAGTTAATCCGCTCTTCCCGATCAAACGCCCCCTCCCCATTTTATAAGGAATTTGAAATTTTCAAAAAATCCCGAGAAAGCGCCCTCCCTCCCGATTCTCAAAGGCGATTGAGAGTGAGACGAATCATTATGAAATGAATGATTCATGAATCTTTGATGAAATGTGCGTTTTTTCAAGATTTTTTAATTGATTTCATGCTTGTTTTGGCTTTCTTTTTTTTTTTTACAAATTTCTCCGTTTTTTCTGCATTTTTTCGACAGAATTTACGTTTTTTTAAGCCCAAATTTTTTCAAGTATCAAAATTCATGATTAATTCAACGATTCATTCATTTCATCATGATTCATTACTGTAAGTTTTGTTGAACGCTTTTTAACTTTTTAATTTTTGTAATAATAAAGTCTTTAATTAACGGGAAATCATTACAATATTAACCAGAATATATCTATATATATTTTTTTAGTATAGTTATCAGAATTTAACTGCAGTTGATGAAAATTACAGCTATGTCTCATTTTAAAAATTAATAAAACTGAAATCGGAAAAATGTCCGGATTTTAGAGATTTCCGGAATTTGGAGGTCCGGATTTTCGAGGTTCAACTGTAAATATAAAAGCTATGACAAAATTATTTATATTTTCTTATTTTTAAAGTGGAATGCTGCTTTCTGTACTTCTTTTACATAAACAAGTGGCTATTTTTATTCATAGTACCAACACATTCATATATGCTAGGGGCCATTGTCCAAGTGTGTTTTTTATAAACAGTATCACTTTGTATATTTTTTAGTTGAATATTATTCTTATCAATAATAACATGAAAATAACTTAACTAAGCATAGGATGTGCCAGTGGATCTATAGTATACAGATGTCTGTTAATCATATTGGCTGTTTATGAGGTTTTTGTGATATATTATTAACTGTCTATAAAAGTGAACATAAGAAACATGATTTTAAATGAATTTCATAAGATTTTAATTTTAATTTTGATAAAATGGTCTTCAGTTAAGTAAATAATCAAAAGAATTTGTTAGAAATAAACAGTAAGATATGCACTGGAAAAAGCCAATAAATGCCTGCCAGCCTGCCTTTTTTACATCTCTGCTTTAAACTCAAAGTTTGTGTCCAAAGTTTAAAACAATGATTGAAAATATGTTTCACTTACAAATATTTGACTTTTATCCAAAATGTCTTGGGCCTGTCAGGATCCACGCAAAACAGTCATGGAGCCACATTTTGAAAAGTTCTTGTGCATGTATACTGGTGTGCCAAATGTATTACATGAGATTTATCATTCTGCAAAATTTTATCCGAGAGACTTTGAGTGGGATAATTTTAGACCACAAGCAGCTTTTTCCTGTGCCTATTAAAGTAAAAGCCTTTTTAAAAAATATTTTAAGAAGTTTGATGCCAAAAAGTCTTTTTTTTTTTACCATTAGATTTAGTTTGGAACCTCTTCCCATTTCTCAAGCACACAAAAATTGTGTTTGGGCCTTTTTAAAAAGAAATACCATGCAGTTATACCTTCTAAGATAAGAACTTGTCCAAAATGGAAATTCCACTAGTTTTATAACATTCTGTTTTAGCAGGTATTATTTTATGATGCAGTAGACGCCCTAAAATCTGCACATCTATATTAGGGTGTATCACAAAAAACTTTTTTTTTGAAATTCAAAATTTCAAGTTGATAAAAAGTTGTTACTATGATCTCATATGTTTAAAAAATAGTAATTTAATATGAATAAGCATGGAATAAATCTGTTTGTTAATAAATTATATATGAAACTTATTCTAATATCAGAATAATTTTCAAGGGGACACACTTCATTCTCGGTAATGTTACAATATCTCATTATTTATCACATTTTTGGAGGTATGATTTTCGCTATCTGAAAGTAGATATTTGGGTCTAATGCACTACATATTTTGAAAATCTTTTCTGAAAGGTTATATATTTTTGAGAAATCGGTCCATTCTGAAAATTCTGATCAAGAAGCATTTTTAATTTTGCCCTAGTTACCTATACATTTCTTAGGTAAAAATGTATCGTATTTATAAAAATATGTAATTTTAAAAAGAAATTTTGCATATTGATTGTAGTGACTAATTTTTTTTAGAAAACCTTATATCGATTGTGATATTAATACTTTATATCCTGACAATATTTCAAAGTGCCATTAAAGAAAGTTCAATGTAAAATTTATTTAATTCATCTACTCATAACAGTTGATTGCCCTTTTCATACAAAACAATTTGCTTTATCCCATTTAGAAAATACAGTGAAACAGTTGAAGCTGAATCATTTTTACTTACCCATCATACGTAATATAGGATGAATCTTGCAATCGTTTTGAAAATCGAAAAATTTATTTTTGACGGATTTATATGTTTCAGATACTGGTGATTCCAAAAAATATATTTATAGAAAAGAAAAAAAAATATTGTCTGTGTGCCTGTAAATGCTTTATCTCCCGAACAAATTGAGATCGAGACTTGAAATTTTGTATTTGCTTAGTATGCAAGAATGGGGCAAAGCCTATTTAATATCAGTAACCTAGATTATCTGGAACTATTTTTTCGGACTCTCGAAAAATTCGTTCTGATGAAAGGTATGTAAAAATTTTCGAATATTTTTATTTTAAGGAGAGGAAGTAAAAAGCAATAAAATAACAAAAATTTTGTATAAAGAACGAATTCGATTGGATTGTTAGTTACTGAGATATTTGTAATCCTGTTTTTCACTTTCTTCAATTTTTCATGATCCCATATTTCATTCAAAATTTAATTCAAAGATATATTTTAATTGAAAATGAGATGCTTAATCCAACGCAATAAACTGTTAGTTAATAGGATTGTTATTTTTGAATCTATAAGGATGTTTCTTTTACGCACTTCGGTACTACATGAGTAATTTGGTGTTTTATATAATTTGTCGAAATGGGTTCATCAGCAATTCATTAATACATCATTACTATGTATATTAAAAACATTTAAATATATGTTTAAACTTTGTTTTGGAATTACAGTGTATTTTATAAATAGTTTCAGCATGTTTTAATTTCATATGTTATATTATTTATATCCATGATGTTTTATGTTATGGTGGACCCCAACGACTAGTTTAATGTAAGTTTTTTTCTCAACCATTTCCCTAGGTGTAGCTTTGATCCTCTCAAAAACAGTTATACGAAAAATTGGCTACTACAAAATATTTCTCTTTGTTACAAATAGGATCACAATCTATTTATTTGCAATATTTTTATAAGAATTGTGAGATTTCTATGACAGTAATTTCTGTTTATTAACCTAATTTTTCTTATATATGTTGTTCTGGATATCTTAAACATTAAATAAATCATTGAGGTGTAATAATCTTTTTATTCATTATTCAGGATATAAAGGGTTAAGAAATGAATCATAATCTATTTAAATTTCTTTATAGATTATCCAGGAATTTTATTATCAATGAAGCATCCTCTTCTAATACTTCAAGACACTATTTACACCGATTGAATTTCATGTCAAAAAATCAATGCCATGTTATACATAATGCATGAAGTGCACAGTGATTCAATAAATATTGTTCTCTGTTTCAGGTAACTTTTTACAACACAAAATTTGAATCCCTTGAAGAACAAAGTTTGTATATTCCTTGTTTCCTACAATGGCAACTGAAATAGGAGAAATTTCAGTATCTCAAAATGGCATGGATGTTATAGTCAATTGGAAAATCAATGATTTTTCCTGTCTACCAAGGATAGAATACACATCCTACATCAGTCCTGAATTCTCTGTGAATGCTGAAAGATGGTTCTTGAAGATTCACCCTTATGCTCGGCACTATATGATTGAATGCGTTGATCTATATCTTTTGAAACAATCATCCAATTCTAGAATCACACAAGCATTTTCTTTAGCACTTAAAACTGTATCAGGAGAAAAGAAGTTTGAAAAACGTCGTCTCTTCCCAGAAAGTTTTGCAATGGAAGGAATTTGCCCGTTCATATCCAGATCAGAATTAAATTTATATTGGGAAAGTTTGATATCTGAGGATTGCCTGATAATTGTTTGTACCATGAAAAACTCAACGTCTGCCGAAAGTGCCAGTAAGTCTTTATATTATTGATGAGCACAAATGATCTGTAATATATATGTTATATAATACATATGTTGTGTAACATATGTGTTTTTCTTCATTAACGCTTTCCGGCATGGGCAAATTCCGTTAGCTGAGAAAATATCTGTGGTATAATGACATTAACTGTAACGTGACCTGGTCAAGAACTTTAACTGCAACCAAAATTAACCTAGAACAAGGGACCAAACTAGTTTTTATAAATGTTGTGTCGCGTCTTTGTTATGTGTAACCTGTCTAGTATAATATATGTGTGAATAAACTACATGCAAGTTATTTCGCTGTATTCATCTTGGAAGCCTTCAACGGTACGCTACAACATAAACATATAATTATAATAACAAGTATAAAGCATGGTGGCAGCTGGAAAATAAAAGATGTTTAATACAGTGATATTTTGAAAACGGATCCAAGCTTAAAGTAAGAAGTTTCCTTTTTCTTGCATAGTTATACGACACATTTTTATTTATTTTATTATTATGTAAAATGTCTAAAGAAAAAGAGTTAGAATTTAGAAATTGTTATCAGGTTACACCGCCGGAATCATTTAGTTTTTCACGGCCGGCACTTTGGCTAAAATGGAAGCAACGTTTCGAAAGATATCGATTCGCTTCAGGTTTAAAAAATCAATCAGAGATATAGAACAAGTAAATTCTCTTATTTATCTCATGGGTGATAAAGCAGAAGATATTTTTATGTCCTTTAATTTGTCAGAAGACGACCAACAGAAATATGATATTGTTATGAAGCATTTTGACGACCATTTTATCGTAAAGAAAAACACAATTTTTGAATGCGCACAGTTTAATCAACGCATTCAAAATGAAGGGGAAAGTGTAAATGATTTTATAACTTCACTTTATTCATTGGCTGAGCATTGCGATTACGGAGTTCTTCATGATGAACTAATAAGCGATAGAATAGTTGTTGGTATTAGAGATAAATCATTAAGTGAGAAGTTACAATTGGATCCAGACCTTTCTTTGAGCAAAGCTATAGATAAAGTTAGGTTATCGGAATCAACTAAAAAGCAACAAGAGATTCTTACTTCTAATAATGCTTCTGTACATAGAGTTTCGAGTATAAGAAAAACAAAGCTAAATTTTAAGAAAGGGATTACCAGTCAAAATCCACAGTTTAAAGAAACTGATAAAAGGAATAATGGGAAAAAAGAATATACAAAATCTTTTGACCTTTGCAAATGGTGCGGTAAGTCTATGCATAATAGAAAAGTGTGTCCAGCAAAAGACGCCAAATGTTTGAAATGTTCCAAAGTGGGGCATTTTGCTCGTGTTTGTAGGAAAAATGAAAGTAAATCTGAAATTTCTTTCTTAGGAACAATTAGGGAAACCCGCTCGAATAATAGTAATGATACGTTATGGTCAGTTCCTATTCAAATAAGAGGTAAAATCATTAGTTTCAAAATAGATAGTGGAGCAGATCACACTGTTATTCCAGCTACATCACCAATCTTAAAGGGTTCAAAAATTTTAAAACCAGACAAAAAGCTTTGCGGTCCTGATGGGAAAATACTAAAACACAAAGGAAAATTTGTTGAAGAAATCCAATACAGGGAAAAGAAAATAACTGAAGAAATCCATGTAATTGAAGGATTACAGAGTTATTTGTTGGGAAAACCTGCAATACTAGCTTTTGGTTTAGGACCAAACATTCTAGAAATTAACGCAGTAAATCCAAAGCAAGATTACCCTGAATTATTCAATGGCCTGGGGCTACTGAAAGGTTGTTACACTATTAAGCTTAAGCCGAATTCTGTCCCTTTTGCTATTTCAACTCCACGAAGGATACCTATTCCGCTGCTGAAGAAAACTGAAATGGAAATTAAGAAGATGATTGCCCAAAAAGTTATAGTTCCTGTGACGAAACCAACGGAATGGTGTTCACGAGTCGTTATCGTTCCTAAAAGTGACGGAACTGTTCGCTTATGTGTTGATCTTGTCCAACTAAACAAATGTGTGGAAAGAGAATTTCATCCGTTACCTTCAGTGGAATATTCATTAAATCTTCTAACAGGTGCTACAATTTTTTCGAAGTTAGATGCTAATTCAGGCTTTTGGCAAATTCCGCTTGATGAATCTTCGTCATATCTCACGACTTTCATCACTCCCTTTGGAAGATACCGATTTTTAAGATTGCCTTTTGGAATCTCATCTGCTACAGAACATTTTCAACGCAGAATGTCACAGCTGCTAGAAAATATCCCAGGTGTTATTTGTCATATGGACGACATCTTAGTGTGGGGAAAAGATCAATCTGAACATGACCAAACATTGAAAATTGTTCTAAATAAACTTAAGGAAGCTGGCATTACTCTAAATGACAAGAAATGTAAGTTTTCAGTCAAGAGAATAAAATTCTTGGGACATATTATTGATGATAAGGGGATTCATCCTGACGAAGAGAAAGTTAGAGCAGTAAAAGAATATCCACCACCAAAGAATAAAAAGGAATTAAAGCAGATGTTAGGCATGGCAAATTTTCTCGCCAGATTTGTTCCAAATTTTGCAGAAATTTTTGCACCGTTAACATCTATGTTAAGTCAAAAGAATGAGTTTGTCTGGGACGAACCTCAAAAACAAGCATTTCAAAAGTGGAAGAATGTCTTAACATCTCAACTAGTTTTAAAAGTTTATAATCCACAGAAAACTTCAATTGTCACCACAGACGCTTCTTCTTATGGAATTGGAGCCACCTTGAGGCAAGAACAAGAGAACGGAGAAATCTCTGTCGTTGCATATGCATCAAGAACTCTTACTCCTACTGAAAAGAGATATGCTCAAATAGAAAAAGAGGCACTTGCTCTAGCATGGAGTTGCGAGAAATTTCGAGATTATCTCACTGGAACTCACTTTAGATTAGAAACAGACCATAAACCTCTAATTCCAATATTCTCAAAGAAAAACCTTGAAGACTTATCTCCACGGTTACAAAGATTGAAGATGAGGATGATGCGATATTCTTATTCCATATTCCACATACCAGGAAAGAAACTTTATGCAGCTGATGCCTTATCAAGACAACCTCAAGAAACAAGAGAAAAGGATGAAGAGTTGGAAGAAGAAATTGATGCATATATTCGTATGATAATATCCACATTACCCGCTTCATGCAACAGATTAGAAGAATTGCGCCAATCACAACAGTCTGATGCAACATGCAAAGAGTTAAAAAATTTAATCCTCAACGGTTGGCCATCAAGAAAACATTTAGAGCCAAGTTGTTTACCTTATTGGAATCATCGATATGAAATATCGATCCAAGATGGACTCATAATGAAGGGCTGTCGAATCATCATTCCTGCAAATGATCGAAGAAAGGTTCTTCAACAAATTCATGAGGGACATTTAGGAATTACGAAATGTCGTGCGAGAGCAAGATCGTCGGTATATTGGCCTGGAATTAATAAAGAAATTGAAGAAATGATAAAGAATTGCACATCATGCATCAAGGAGTTCACTAACCGCCATGAATCTCTTATCCCTACCGAATTTCCTGAAAGACCATGAGAAACAGTGGGAATGGATCTTTTTAAACTTAATGGATTTTGGTACTTGATCGTGACCGATTATTTCTCACGATATCCAGAAATCGCAAAACTGGAAAGATTAACTTCTGAGGAAGTAATTCTCCACTGCAAATCAATCTTTGCCAGACATGGGATTCCTAATGTCGTCAGATCTGATAATGGTCCTCAATTTGAGCCAATTAACTCATCTGAATTTTCAAAATTCTCAAAGTCTTACGGATTTCATCATATCACATCAAGTCCTAGGTACCCACAAAGCAATGGTTTCATTGAATCTTCTGTAAAAACCATCAAATTGGTACTCAAAAAAGCTGAAGATCCTTACCTTGCATTAATGGCATATAGAGCAACACCATTAGAAAATGGCCTCAGTCCCGCAGAACTTCTTATGAATCGTCGTATAAGGACAACTCTGCCAATTGCAAGATCTCAACTAGAGCCAAAAATTGAAAACAGGGATGAACTTCAAAGAAAGGAAGAGAAGAGAATAGAACGGCAACGAGACAACTATGACAAAAGACACGGAGTACGAGACCTCAAAAATCTCGAAGTTGGAGATGGAGTGTGGATCACGGACAAGAGAGCTACTGGTACAGTTCAGAAGAGATTAGATTCTCCGTGATCGTATATAGTCAAATCTGGGAAAAGGCTATATCGACGAAACAGAATGCATCTTGTCCCATCAACTAACTTCCAACCAGAGGCTGATGATGTGGATGACCTTGAACCAGACGATTCCCGTAATGAGTTACCAATATCACAGCGTGTTCCTAGCCCAACCAAGCCAAGCTTTCAAAATCCGCATCCATCCTGTAACAATGGTAAAAGTAATTCTATGTCTCCAAAAAAGAGCCAGAACCTATATACCACCAGAAGTGGACGCGTCGTTCGTCCTCCGCAGAAAATGAATCTTTAAAGAAAGGGAGATGTGGTATAATGACATTAACTGTAACGTGACCTGGTCAAGAACTTTAACTGCAACCAAAATTAACCTAGAACAAGGGACCAAACTAGTTTTTATAAATGTTGTGTCGCGTCTTTGTTATGTGTAACCTGTCTAGTATAATATATGTGTGAATAAACTACATGCAAGTTATTTCGCTGTATTCATCTTGGAAGCCTTCAACGGTACGCTACAACATAAACATATAATTATAATAACAAGTATAAGACTGTCACCGGAATTCAAAAACTACTTTTTTTAGAAATTAAGAATCACTTAATTTAAGCTTCTACCGTAAAATCCCGTTAATCCGCCCTTCCCGATCAAACGCCCCCTCCCCACTTTATAAAGAATTTGAAATTTTCAAAAAATCCCAAGAAAGCGCCCTTCCTCCCCATTCTCAAAGGCGATTGAGTCATAATGAAATGAATGAATCATGAATTTTTGATGAAATGTGCGTTTTTTAGAGATTTTTTAATTGATTTCATGCTTGATGGCTTTTTTTTTTACAGATTTCTCTTTTTTTCTGTGTTTTTTCGACAGAATTTACGTTTTTTTAAAAAAAACCCAAATTTTTCAAGGGTAAAAATTTGATTCATTCAACGATTCATTCTTTTTCATCATGATTCATTCCTGTAAATTTTATTGAACGATCGCGGAAAAATCCCGTGTAAGCGCCCCCCTCTAACTATTGTACGATTTTTCGTCACGTTTTGGGGGGCGGATTAACGGTATTTTACGGTACTGTAAAAGTAAAATGTTATTAAAATATTATTGGTGCCGATTGCAAGTTTGGAGTTAAAATTAGGTATCCCGGGACACCGCACAGTATGTCGGAAAGGGTTAAGATCATATAATTCCTGTGAAGATGACTCATTGGAATGAGTTCAAAACATTACATGTTAACTTGTTTTAAATGTGATTAATGCTGTTCTTACTATATTATATGCTGAGGAGTTTGGAAGTTTGTCTTTAATCTATCTAAATGTATCCTGAAATTTAAATATGTGTGATGACTCATGAATCATAATTATTGAAAAATCTGTTTCATCATCAGAAAATAGATGTTAAACTCTGACAAGATTTTTTTATTGCTTCATAAATCTTAAATGTTAAAAAAAAATCCTATACAATCTAAATTTTACCATTTTCTTAAAAATATTTAAAATTTAGTGAGAAGAAAATATTTAAAAAATATGCCTTATTTATTTATATCTGATATTCACTTTCTGTTGGTGAAAACCAAATTTCTGCAATCATATTAGGTAATGAATCATTATCTACATAAAATAAGTTTTCCCATAGTTAATTTGAGATTTCACAATGAGGAAGTTTCAGTGAAGTGGTCCTTTAAATTTTTTTATGAAGTGTTAGAACATCCTAAAAGTAAATAAATAATGATAATAAAAAAGATTGACTGAAAATCTTGTAGTGTTCATATAAATGGTGTATAAGTCTTCCTAAATTTCTTTAAATGAGCTTTAATTGAGCATATGTTTAATAGATGGGACATTTCGTCAATCCGATCATGTTATATTTCTCTTTCTTTTTTGAAAATTTTATAAAACTGTGATTATATTTTCCAATTTTATCAAATTACCAATTTATTTTTATTTTTCTTTTCTTTTTATAATACAGCTCTAAAATGGATGAAAAATAACTGCAAAGAAGTATCGACCCAAACCGAAAAAGAAAATGGTAAGTTTACATATTCAGAATGCAAACCTGTAATGAAATCTTTGATAAAAATGCCATTTAAACAAAATTCATATTATATGATAAATATTAAAACCTGGAACATTTTCATTAGAAGGGGATTTATCACAATCAATTTTGTTACATTATATGTGCCTTGTGTTTTACCATGTCCTTACATTTCGGAAGTTTCCTTTGAATATTTAACCAGCGACAGATTTGCAAGCAAGGTTGGTACGGTTTAAACCAATTGGTTTTAACCATGGTTTAAACCAACTGGTTTTTTTCTCAAAAAAACCAATTGGTTTTTTTAGAAGAAATCCAATGACATTTTCTCTTTTTTCTGTATAATTTATGTGTTTCAGATTATTGGATATAAATAATTTCTACTTTTAACACTTTATTTCAGCAATAAGCGTTAGATGTAGTGGGTTTAATGTCTTTTTTTTATGCATAGGATTAACTAAATGATTTTTTTTCTCAAAAAAAAAAGTTTTATAGACGAAATTTAATAACATTTTCTTTTTTTCTTCATAATTTACATGTTTCAGATTATTGGATATAAATGATTTCTACTTTTAACACTTTATTTCAGCAATAAGCATTAGATATATTGAGTTTACATCATTTTTTTATGCATAGGATTAAAATCCGTACTTATTGGTGAACATATCTATTGCTCTAAAGAAAAAAACTTCAGACATGTGAATTGATCAAAGATAAAATAGATTCAATATTTAGTATAAAATATTTAATTTTTTTTTAAATAATGAAGCTCATTTAATACGATTAATAACATAACACAATGATCTTTTAAGATTTCGCCCAACTTGTAAAAGACAGTTTTCTTGATTGGGGAGATTATCTCGAAGAATTAAAAGCCAAATAAGAGAGTATTCAAAGACTGATTGCTAGATATAGCATTTTAATTATGATTTTTTTTCTTTCTGCCATCTGCTGAATCTATTGACAAAAAATGTAAACTTCAAATTGTCACTCAAAGAAAAAAAAATCCTAAGAAGTATTTGAAATTTTTTATTTGAATAATTGTCTAAAAGAATATTTATCAAACTACATCCAAATGTTTATTATTAGTAATCAAAAGATTGTTTATAAAGGTTTTCAGGACATCAATGGTTCACTGTGTAGAACAGTTAATTCTTTGAATATAAGACTTTGTTAAAACTGTTGAAATTAAAATATGAATTTTTTCAATTTTCTATATAATGCACTGTAATTACTTAATTTAAATTATTTTAAAATTAAGTTACACTGCTTATAAACCAATAATGTCTATTTTTATCAATAAATATGCATGTATATGTAATAAAAAAGGATGTTTTAAAAAAACCCGGTTTAAACCAAAAAAACCTGGTTTAAACCAAAAAACCAGTTTTTTTCGAAAAAAACCTTGTTTTTTTCAACCCTGCAGGGATGCCGCAGACGCGCTATAGCGCGTAAAATACGAAAAAAATCGGCAATGGGACGCAAGATTTAGGCTTACGCGTCCCGCAGGACGCGTAGTTTTCGTCAAAATATCGCCAAAAAAAAATTTCGTTAAAAAATCGCGAAATAACGAATAATTTCCGGCAAATTCCATCAAAAAATTCGTGAAAAAATGGCTAATTTTGTAACAAAATCCCGAAAAAAGGCAGATTTCCACAAAAAATCGCGAAAAAACGTCAAATTTCGTCCAAAAATAGTGAAAAAACGGCAAATTTTGTCAAGATTCGTGAAAAAACGGCAATATTCATCAAAAGATCGTGATAAAACAGTAATCTTCGTCAAAAGATCGCTAAAAACCGGCACATTTCGTCATAAGATCGCTAAAAACCGGCATATTTCGTCAAAAGATCGCGAAAAACCGGCACTTTCGTCAAAGAATCGCAAAAAAGGCAAATTTCGTTGAAAAATCGCGAAATAATGAATAATTTCCGGTAAATTTCGTCAGAAAATTAGCGAAAAAATGGCCAATTTTGCTACAAAATCCCGAAAAAAAGGCAGATTTCCTCAAAAAAATCACAAAAACGACAAATTTCGTCCAAAAAAGCACATTTTGTCAAAAAATGCACGAAAAACCGGCAGATTTCGTCAAAAAATTGCGAAAAACGGCAAATTTCGTCAAAAGATCGCGAAAAAACGGAAAATTTCGATAAAGAATCGCTTTAATACGCAATTTTCATCAAAGGGGCTCAATAAAAAAGTGAATGCCAGGATAGAATTTTTCTGTTCCAAAAACTAACTTTCTTGCTTCCAAATTATTATTATTACTACTTTGGCGGCTCCAAAAACAGATTTTCCTGCTTCATAATCTGTTTTTGATTGTTCCAAATCTTTCTGAGTGATCCTTCTGAAAACACCCATTCATTAAACAAAAAATATCCCTTTACTCAAAAAAAGTATTCTTGTATCTTGCACATTTCTTTTTATAAAAAAGTAAAGAAAATTTCTTTTAATAGTTTTTAAAAAGTTAATATTGGCTTTAATTATTTATACATTATTATTAAAACAATAATTACTGCATTTAATTTTTCTTTTGCAAATGAACAAGTTCAATTTTTGCGTCTAAAAATGTGACTTATTATTAGTGGGTACCTGCTTTTGTGAAAAAGGGACCCAGAATTTTGGAAGTCTTGGGTCCTTGGGACCCAGGATTTTTCAAGTTCAGCGGCATCACTGAACCCTGTTTGCAAGTAGAAAAATTTTCATGAATTATTTAAAATATATGTATAACAAATAAAGGATTCTGCAATCAGCAAAAGGTAATTTTTTTAACCATTTAAAAGTAGTTGTGAACAATTAAAATGCTATTCTCTGTTTGAATCCAGAAATTCCACTCCATCATATTTTTTTGTATTTTTTGATGCCTTTATGCCCTGCCTTATAACAATATTTGTTAATAACATCAGAAACTCCGCTAAATTTGTTTAATACTTATAATTTGGGAATACATCCTTCTTTGTATAATAATGAATAAATAATTTTAAATTCTAAATTAATGACACAGACTAAGCTAAATATTGCTAAAGTGACAGAAAATACACTTTAAAGGCATATAAATACCTTTATTCTAATTGACATATGTTTCGTTTCTCAAGCGATGACATACTGTATGTGACAAGAAAATTTTTGAAAAAATTTCAAAACAAGAAATTGGTCAATAAAAAAGAGTTTTTTAAATTTTTTTGCAGAGATATTTGTATTAAGATCTTGAAAATATCACAGTCTGAGCGATAAAACATGTGTCAATCAGAATAAAGCTATTTATATGCTTTTAAGCATATTTTTTAATCACTTTAGCAATGTTTAGCTTAATTTAGATGATTTTAATGGATATTCATACATACTGTTATAATGCCACAAAACCTAAAATTTATTTTAAAACTCTTCTCTCTTGGGTTACAGCCTTATCAATTATTGATAATTTTAATGCATTGAGGAAGTGTAATCTTTTGATATTGTATAAAAATTAATAGAACTTAAGTAAACCAAATTTTAAAAAATATCTGAAATACCTAGTCTATCTACATTGCTTGAGAAAAGTAGGGTAAAACCACCTTTCATGACCCATACACCAGATATAGCCCATTCGATATTTCGACGATGCTAGAGCTAAAATACGCAACCTTCAAATTGATCAAAGAAATAAGCGAGTGATATATTGACCCTTTGATTGTTTGATTATGCCTTTGTTTCAACAAATCACTACACATCACATGACTGAGCTTCTTCCATCAGAGCTGGGGTTTTTTCATCTCTTGGAGAAGTGGTTTGCCAGCAAAACTTTTAATAAGCAAAGAAAGTTGTTTTGTGAGCAGTTTGCAAAAATTTCAAGAAAGCTATGTTGAATTCAGGGGGTGGCCCGAGAGGGACATTACCCCCCCTTCTCCCCAAAAGCAATGAAATGCTCCCCCTTGGAAATTTTGACATTTTTTGTTTTCATTGGTCAAAAAGTGCAATTTCTCCCCCCGGAACTACGAAGTCACTCCAGGAGAAAAGTGCCTGAATTCAACATTGCAAGAAAGACAAACGAAGAAAAGTGAGTTGTTATGACTTCTAAAAAGTGTAAAAGATATGAAAATACATTGGTAATATTTAAAAAACCGAAAACTACCGATGAAAATAGTTTTTCAAAACTCGAAAATTTTTACCTTTCCCTCTTCACACTTGAAAATCGGCCTCATTCGTTAAGTATGGTCTTTGAATGGCTGCAAAGACCTGCAAGGACCTGTAAGAAAAAGGAATTGGAGGTCTGATAAAATCCCTTTCATCCTGACACCAAAAAGATGGCATGAGCTTCAAAATGTCAATAATCAGATGAAAATCAAGCAAACCAGGAAGAAAAATTGGCAAATTATAGAGTAAAATAAACTGAACAGGCAACAAAAATGCTACAAAGCCTAATAAAGCTGGAGATCAAAGTTGGCCAAAAATAATCACAAATAAATGATTTATTTCAGGAAACCATCATTGGTGTTTTTAGACTCTTTCAAAAAAATGCAGATTAATGTACTTTTATTTTCCTGACTCTAAAGTATTATTCTATTCTTGCATTTCTTATATTTTTATCATTTCCATGCAAAATTTCGCTTAACATTTATTGTATTTATGTGCTAGAAATCAAGTCCTTGACTTAGTCATTACTGGTGGTTTTACACTAATTCAAAGGAATTAAAGATGATTTGAAAATTTTTGTGGGCATCACTATTTTCACAGAAAATTTCTTCAAAATGCTCAATTTCAGTTATTTGATTTTATTTAATAAAATCTTGAATCAATCAGTTTTGTTTCATTATTCTACTAGTTTTAACTGGGGTGTTTTTTAATTTAAAGGATATGTGACTTTTAAAATTTGTAGAAGTTGACTCAGTGTGCCACCAAATGTATGTACACTGTGAAAAATCTGAAACATATTGTCCGGCAATTGGACCTTTTTTAAAGATAATGTTTAGAGAGAGAGTTGGCCATATTATCAAGCACATCTGACCATACTATTGACAATATGATCTGAATAAAGTTAAATTTTGGTTATGTATTCCATTTTCTATAAATATGATTGAATTGCTGTATAGTTTTATGCAAATTTTTAACAGTGTATCTTTAAACTTTGTCTAGTATAATAAAATATTGTCTAGTATAATAAACCTAAATTTTAATGCTTGCTCATGCACTTAATATTCAAAATCTGTGACTTCCAAGCTATACTTCTATAACAATATCGATTCTTTTCTTTTAGATGATGGGCATTTATCTCAAGATCTTAAAAGAGTGTTACTGAATGGACTTGATCACAATTTAATCCTGAAGGTTGGTGAAAAAGAACTTCGAGCTCATCGCGATATCTTGAGGATTCGATCGAGGGTTTTCGAGTCCATGCTGACGCATGATATGATGGAGAGTAATAGTGGTGTCGTCGACATATCTGACTGTGACCCTCAAGCCATGGAACAATTTCTTATTTATGTCTATTCTGGAAAAGTTGATACACTAGACCAAAGTAACATGCTTGGACTGTACTATATTGCTGATAAATATGAGAGTAAAAGTTTGAAAGAAGAATGTTGCAATTTTATAAAGAAATCTCTCTCTCCTACAAATTTCTGTGATGTCATTCAACTTGCACTAAATCATAGTGATTCTAATCTATTAGAGTATGCTACAGAATATTTCTTGAATAATATGCTAGACATTTTACAGACAGTGGAGTGGCAATGCTTTTTGAAGAATAATTCTACTGTAGCAAATGAACTTTTCATTAAATCTCACAAAAAGAAAAATTAAATCTCCAGAAATATAAATTCCAAAATGTAAATGTTATTTTCGATCTGATGATAACATTTTCCATGTAGTGTATTTTCTTGTTTTTATTTCTTTGCCTAGTGGTACTGTATCTTATTTTCGATTAATTATGTAATTGATAATAAAAAAAATAGATATTTCTTACTAAATGTAAATAGATTTATTTAGTCCTCTAAAATGGTTGTTATGCCATTTTTAACATAAGGATTTATTCTAACCAAGAACTGTATAAACCACAATTGAAACAATTTCTGAGTTCTCATTTTTAGCAAATATGCATGAATTTTTTTCATTTAAATTTTAAACATTTTTCTAAAAAAAATTATTTTATGATTATGCTTTCTAAAATATCAGCTGACTTGTTTGTTATTCAGAGAAGGAGCTATACAGATTGATCATTGGGTATCTCAACTCATGTTTTATCACAAACAGTATATCATGTATGTCCTACTTATAAATAAAATTCTACGTAGAAATGTCAATATTAAATTAATTTTATAAATGTATTATTTTTGCTTCAAATCTGTGAAGACTGAATTTGAATTTTATATAGTGTAAAAGAGTTCTTACAATGTTTTTTTCGAAAAATATTCCTGAATGTACAGCAGTTGTTAATACAGTATCGTTGTTTAACCTCCTTAGCTCTGATGTAGCCTGGAGACAACACCAAAATGCATCATTTAAATTAATTTAAATGCTTCTGAAATTGATAAAATTACATCTAGACTTTTTAAATACATGTGTGCATATTAGAAGCATCGATATATAGACTTATGCATCTTTGGAGATTTTTTATAATAATTTTAAACTGATTTTTGTAGCGCCATGTAAAATATGTCTCAAAACTGAGGAGGATAAGAGAGTATGAAGATACAAATGAGAATAATGTTGGATGGACACAGAAGATTTTACACAAAACGAAAATTTAAAAAGGTAGTTTGCTAGTTTCTTTTTTTAGGTACGTTCATAATTATTTACATACATAACACCTGTAGTCGTCATTCAGTCCGTCTGTCTGTCCATCCACGTATAATAAAATACTGTCTATCTGTCCGCATATAACAGAACAAAAACTACCCAAATTGTTTGAAATTTAAAATATATATTTGTTGCATAGTTTTGTAGAGTCACTTCAAAATTTATAAAAATCGAATGTATACTTTAATTACAAGGACAAACAAAAGTACTCCATTACATTACGGCAAATGAAAAAAAATAGTTTCAAGTGCCTTTTATAATGTTGTTCCACCTTTTTTAATACAATACAATTGATATACATCCATGAAGTATATACTAAAATATATATTCTGTATGTTCAAATAATATTTATTATTATTTATAGGGCCACACAAAAGTATTCCATTACATACTGATATAATTGAAAACATACTTTGGAGTGCATTTCAACTATATTAAACTGTTTCAAATTTTATGAAATTGATATACATTGCTGAGCTTTACTACAAGTTTTCCAGAATAATAGAAAACAGATAGTATTTACAGGAACACCCAAAATATTTCAACTACTGTACTGTATCCGAAGCAGTGTATACTATTACACCAAGAATATTTTTTAAACTTTGTAATATTATGAACGCACTTCATTTGCTACGCTTTACGTGCAACTTCCAACTTATTTCTATTGCCTTATCTTAGCATAGGAACAATACAAAAATTATACATTTTAAAAATAAATCCACTGAATAGCGCTTTCTACCAAGCTATTTACCAACATTCTTATAATGTAAATTTTCCATAATCAAATTTAGTGACCACGCAAAATGAATACGTTGTAACGGAAATTTTTGGGGAAAAAAATGCAACACAGTCAAAAAATGTTGCATGATTTTCAAAATGAACATTGAATGCTCACAAAAGAGTTTTGTAAAATATAATTGAGGACCCCAGAAGCCAAGGGGTATAAGTGACAAAATTGAAAAAATTGAGTTTAGTGCACAGGGTATCTAGAAATATGCTTTTTTCATTTCAGGTAAAGAAATATAGGTCATTTTCTGATTATTTGGGGAGTTATAGAGATAAACCCCTTTTTTCGAAAAACAAACAATATTGATTAATTATACATTTAAAGAAAATTGTACTTTTTTTTTTTTTTAACAGTTTTTGAAATGAGAGTTGAAAGATTAGAATGCAACAAGCAGATGTTTCCTATTTCAATTTAGTCAATTGTTATTGATGTTCCAATTTAACATCAATTATCTTTAAACTCAATTTAGTCCAAATCAACATTTTGTCACTTGTACCCCTTGGCTTCTGGGCTCCTCAATTATACTTTTATACTTATTTAAGCTTTGTAATATAAAAGTTTGTAGATTTAGAATTTGATCTAAAATACATTTGACTTAACTTTTTTAATCAAAGGCGGAAAAAATGAAAGAAAAGAAAAGGAATTCCAAATATTTTTTCGTCTTTGTTCAAGTGGTTGCATGGATAATGGCAGTTATCCGAAAAGGAAAAAAAGAAAGACCTGCCCCCCCCCCCCCCCATTTAAGTCTTGAAGCTGCTAGGATTCGAACCGCAGACCTTTAGATTAAAAATTCAATATGTAAAAGGGATTATTAATATGAATTATTATAGATAAATGCATATAACAAAATGGAGCATGGACGTAAGAAAAGTAGATAAATTAAAAAAATAATTTCGTTTTATATCATCGTTATTTCGATTTATAATGCGTATAAATTGATATAAATGCATCATTTTTAAATGTAATAACGTAATGTTTAATGTGAATTCTGGGACCACTTGGGAAAGCAGAGAAATTAAATTAAAAACGTACGCTTTCAATGATTCTATGAATATGCAGTCAAAGTGTGGTAATGTATATATGAGTATAATTAAAACAAAACAGATAATAGACATATTAATAAAGGTAAAAATATCAAAATTTTTTTATTAATAGAAAGGGCAAGAATCATTGTTCATACAGATTCTAGAGAGTTATCTACTACCTTCAGCAGCATAAATTTATGATTGGAGATAGGCAGAAAAATCGTTTTCGGTGTGTGCGGGGGATGGGGGATTACAAAAACAATACAGCTTAAACTTTCATTTGGTTAATGTCAATATTCAATTTTGACAATGCATTTTATATCTTCATTTCAAATTATGCCTAGATACGAAAGTTCGAGCCATTTGGATAATACATTTTTGAATTATAAACATTCAAAATTCTAATGTTAAATTTAATTTTATGTTAATGTTACATTTTCATTTTTTTATTAATATCTCCTGAAATTAAAATCCTATTCTGCCAATTTTTTGTTTGGTTATTAAATTAAAAAACGCAAACATACATATATTGAATTTGTAATTTTTATAACTTGAATTATGAAATAAATATTGGAAGAAATATTAATTTCAACCTACTATATTTTCATAAATGTCCTGCTTTATGCAAATCCAAATTTTTTTCTTTCAAGTAGTTTTCAAAAAATCAAATGATGGTTTAAGGGTCCTATGATGTACAGAAAAGCATAATTTGATATGAAAATATTTTTCATATTTTACTGGAACATTTGGGCTTTTCAACAGTCAAAATATGTTGAATGAGTAAATGGTCATATTGGCAAGGAATCATACATTGATAGAAATTACTTAATCATTCTGCGGCATTTCAACGGACGAGAACAGTATTTCAATTGAAATACAGCCCCTAAAATAGGCTCATTTAAAAATATTTTTTCTATAACAAATTGTACGAAACTGACGTTCAAAAATACTAAATTGATTAATCTATGTTTCTGATTCATAAATGTGTGAATCCACTTTTAGGCAGCTTTTTAAACTAATAGAAAAAAAATCTGAAAGCAGTTAAAGTGAAATTTAAGTGCACACAGTCATTGCAAATTTATTTTGTTTTTTTTAAATAGTTATAGATTTTTAAACTAGTTTATAGTGCATACATGTTGTTATGGATATTTCTATAAATAATGCCCCAAATAATGTTTAAGGTTGGATAATGCAAAATTTATCTTAATCATATTTAAACAGGAGTGTGAAGTGGAGAATAATCTCTGTTTCTCAAATAAAACTTGAACGCATACCATAAGCAATATTTTAGCATATATCCACTGTTTTTTTTTTTCGACTACAAAACACAACTTTAATTGACATACCTTATTACTTTGTATATGCTTATTTTATTTATTTATTTATTTAACAGCAACGATAAATTCAAAGTGCTCGTAGGAGTTATACTTCTCCAGAGAAATTTTGTTTTCAGCTTAAATAAATTTTTTATAGTATGGATAAACAGGTTTTATATTTTAGTAGGCTCGAAAAAAAGGATATGGAAATGGGAGGGTTTTTGTGAAAACAAAAAGAACCAAATAACTTCTTAATTATGGCATATATAATATATATGCTCAGTGTATTGTTTTTATTATTCTTATAAAAAGTATATATGACAGACTTTTGATATAAAGATGGTCAGAAGGGGCAGGTAAATAGGGTTTTAAGAAGGAAAAGAAATAATCTCTTCATCAATAAATAAAATATCAAATCCAATTAAATTTATTATAAATCTACTTACAATTGTTTACAACTTTCATACTGACATATTTTTGGAGGTAATAACTCTCCAACAAAAATGAATAAATAAAATAAAAACAAAAATTGGTTTGGGAGGTGTATAAGATTAAAAAATATATACATCTCCATTAATACGCTAATAAGACGACAAAAAATATCATTGGCACGATGAAAACTTTTGACAACCATCAGAGATTCTGTATTGGTAAGAGTACCAATAATCAGTCAGTTAAGCACTTTGTTTTTGCATATAGCTCGAATTGGAATTTTAAAAAGCAGAACAACTTTTTTAACAATGATATAAGTCAATGTATACTTTTCTTTCACAGTTTGAGATTTTTAAAAATTAATTACAATAATTACAACAGTTTATTTGTAGAGAGTTAAATTGAAAAAAAGCAAATACTTTAATAATCGGCCATTCAGTTCTACTGTTCGACCATCACTGGAACAGTTGTCGGCCACTTAGTGCTTTTTTACAATAAATAATTTAAAGTATAATTTTTATAAATAGAAAAACATTTTAACAGTGTCATTTGTTGATTTATACTTTTCTTACAATGTCTCAGCAATCAATTTCAAACAAAGTTTTAAAGTGTTTATGACTTTGGTTTGTGTCCCGTCTGTTCGAGTTCTAACACTCATAAACACACTCAAATCTCCCTTTATTTGTATGTTATTGACGTTAACAATAGCACGATCACTATTAAAAATGAAATGTGTAGAATTTTTAGTTTTTACAGAGACGATTAAAAGTTACATAACGTTCAATGGGAAAAACTATTTGAAGTGCTTTTTAATGATGTTGACTGTTTCAATTATAACGGAATCGATATAGATTTATAAAGGCGACTAAACTATGCATTCTCTACAGTATAGAGTCCTAAATACTTATTATTCACTTAAAGGGACAAACAAAAAAATTCCTTTACACAATAGTGCCAGCGGAAAAAGGTTTACAATGTATTTTACTTATGATATACTATTTCAAAATAAAATACATTGATTTACGTTACTAAGGCTTACTTCAAGATACTTCATGTATAACATGATGTATATAGCATTTTATCGCTCATTTACATGGACACACAAAAATTCAGATATAGAATTGTACATGTCTATTAGTAATAATTGCTGTAACTGTGATTTCGTTTATGGTATGCATTTTAAAGTTTAATTATATCTTTGCTCAATATGCAGTGTGCATAATTTCTAAAGATTATATACAACGCTACACAAAAATGTTCGTAAGCATTGAAAAGTACCAGCATAAATGGCTTGAAGGAGACTTTTAATTGAGTTATACTCTTCCAAGTTAAACTATAATTAATGTACAAAAAGTTGTTTGCATAATATAAATAGTAAAATATACAGGGACATGAATATATGACCTCACACGGATATGATAATGTGTGGAAATGCAATTTTAGTATTGACCGTGTTTTAGTCTGAATTGAGTTTTAGCTTAATATGTGGAGTGCTTAGATATTTCTTATATCTAAGCACTCCATATATAGCCATAAGTAATATATATGGCTGTACAAAAAATTCAAGTATGTTTTGCGTATAGTCGTAGAAATGGCTAAAATTATCTTTTCAATCTGTTATGCATTTTTTTTTTTTTTTTACTAAACTAAGGATTAATATACTATGCAGAATGCATACAAATTTATAAATTAAACACATGGCTGCATAAAAAATATTTGGACTGGTTTTCCGGTATATGACTGTGATCTGGTTTTCAAATGCATTATACCTTTTCTAAAATATTTATTTATTTATTTATTTATACATTTTTTTACAGTTTTAAGCAGCTAATCTTCGTTTCGTTAAACAATTCTGGAAGTTCTGTGGAATGTTTTTTATAATCTCTTCTCTATATATGGTTTTTCATTCTTGTTTCGTATGGAAAGTGAACTTAAAAATAATAAATTACCTAGCTGTTGGCCTTTCAAATTTTCAGTGTAGCCGTCATAGACTAGGAGGTGAGCAGAAAATAAAAGATTACGTCATCTCGTTTCAAAATGAAAGTACGATGTAGGACAAAATTATTAACTGTACATAAAAATTAACTGATCTGAGAAAAAAGAAATTGGTAAATAAGCTGTTGAAACTAAGACAAGTTTTGTGAACAGCACTATTAGTAGTTAAAGCTAAATTTTATTACAAAAAAAAAAACAAATATATATATGTATGTTTTTAAGTAATTCACAGTAATTTTTTTTCCATATCATTATAATTTATTACTATTCCTTTAATTTGGTTAACAATATTTCAAATATTCTGATTTTAAAAGTCATATTAGCAGTAGCAAAATGAACTCGAACAACTTTTTAAACCAAAGTAAATTTTTCATGGCTCTAATGCAGGCCTCTTACACAGTAAAAATATATTAAACACATACACATTACATTTTTTAACCAGATTACACACGGAAGTTATGATGGGGAAAATAAATGTCCTTAGTCTTTGTGTTAAATCCTATTTGTTTTATTCATTATAAAATCTTAGCGTCTCCAAAAATATTTCAAAAGTTTTTAATCAGTTTATTATAGTCTGTTATAACACGTGTAAACACTTGTGACAGCGTCTTCATAATATGTTTTGAAGATAAATGTGCATGTTATGCAACATTTCTGTTTTACACTGAGATACGTTGGCAAGAAACATCAAATGTCTTTATGACGAAAAGGCAAAACCTTGTGATCTTATATTATATCTTTTTAAGATTCATTTTATTAAAAAAAACATTCGTGACAGAAAAAATATCTGTTTTATAAGCTAAAAAATGCGAAATAATTTGTGATTATTATTTTCGCCTCTTGACATATGAAGTTTATTTGCCTTTTAAAGAATGAGAAATCTATATTACGGAGTGGGACGGGGAGAGTATTGTCATTTTGTAGATGCTTTCATTGGACGCAATCAGTAAACGATTGAGAACCACAATTCAATCAAGTATAGTATACAACAATTTTATACTAAATCTAGAAAAAAAGGTAGTATATAAAAAGACTTTATAAACCTTTGGGACGCTAATAATCTTTGGTCCTCATTATTTTATAATGCAACGAAATGGCTATTCATATTATTTTGAATCAACTTTCTAACTAAAATTTTAAATAAATGTATAACAGAATCATATATTTAAATGAAGTTATACATTTCGAATTATTCTTTGATAAAATTGTAATTGACATTTACTTATATTCCAACCCGCTTGACTATAATAACTGTAACAAGAAAATAGTGAGTATATACAGGGTGTCATTTTACTGATACTTCAGTTGGATGTGGTTAGTAGAAGATTGGGAATCACTACTCTATTGTACATTACTCCATAAAATAAAGATAGTCTATAAAAATACTTTATGCACTGTGGTGATCATCTTTTTGCTAGCATTACATTAGAATGCAACTGAAAGACTAGTAACATTATTTTAAATCAATTTTCTAAAAATTTAAATAAACTCGTATAAAAAAATCACATATTTAAATGAAGTTGATAGGTTTCGAATTATTCTTTGATAAAATCACAACTAATACTTACCTGCATCGTTAACCCACTTTATAAAAACTGTGACAAGAAAATATTTAATATATACAGGGTGTTAACGAATTCGTCCAATTAATTAGGTGAAGAAATAGTAGGCACAAAAAAGATGTAAAATTATCATATAAATGGGGTCGCAAATCTTTCATTAAATCAAAAATAGATGATGTTCTATATTAATGCAGCTCAGACTGACAATAATAGCTTTCAGAAAAATGAAGTACAAGTATATTATAATGAAACTTTAAACACACGTGTTTTGTTCTAAATATGATAACCCAAAAAGAGTGGCTGAAGTTTCCATTACATGCACAAAAAATCAAGTAGCATAGTATCAAAACACAATTTAAAGAAATTACTACAACATTTTAAAAATATAAGACATTCATTTTTTTGCCAGTTTACAATACGATAAAACACTGGAAATTAAATTTTACATGTTTCGCATCATAGCTTTTATAATTATTTGATTGCAAATAACTACAAAAATTCATTAAAGTTTAATTTTTAAAAAGAAAGAAAAAGGAAGTAAAAAACTAGTGTTATTGTATGTTAAACAATATACAAATCTCTCAAATCCACAAATGCTTAAAATCTTTACATCTTTGGTAACTTAAACAGTGATGCTCACAGTTAAGTTGTTGGAAGTAAAAAATAAAATGGTACTAATATCAGTGGCAATTACAGTTTTTAAAGAACTTTTTATATCAAAAAGAAATTTTTAGGGTAGTTACTGCTGACTAACTACTAATTAAATATACGTTACTAATGGTTCTCATGTAAATTAGCGTTCTAAAGTAAAAACTCACCACATTCTGGGTTCAGCAGCACATTTGTATGTGAATTATTTGTATACTTTCCTTGGGTTTGTTTGTTCATCATCATTTTTCATTTGTATTTTTATATCATTTAGTACACATTTTAAAATGCAATTCTGTTTAGTAAAATAGAACACAAGCTTTCTCACGAAGAATGCTTAAATTTATTTTTGAAAAAATCAAGATGCTTCTGATATCATACCCATCAAAATCTTTTTTTAATCAAGCTTTGCTGGTTATTTAAGCTGATTAAACATGAAATTAAATTTGTTAATTTACAATTTTAATGCAAATTAATAAATACCTTTATGAATTGAATTTTGCTGAATAATTCAAAAAAATTACTGCATCATTATTATATGCTATTGTATTTAGGATTGGAATATTAATTAATTACGTCATCTTCAATTTTAAACATTTGTAATTTTTCTTTAATTTTAATATTGTCGGACGTTCCTCTCAGTCCACACAACTTTGAAGAATGTCCGTGGTAGATATAGCTGCCACCCCCGATATTACTAGGTGATATCGGTCACCCACTGTGAGGTTTGTGTAAATGAAGACTTACGCTGTCAGGTAACTGAATTATCAGTTTATTAAGAATATATGTACACACTAAATATGCTATTTACAAATATATACAATTACAACTCGGATATAGGTGATCCGGTTCAACATTAAATTAGATACAGTAAAGATTGGCTGAGTACTATTCCAATTACACTTTCCACCACACACTCAATACACGTTAAATTCACTTTATCGGAGCTCAACCTTGTCTCCCAACACAAGTATACTAGGCCTGCACTTCTTAACCCAAAGCACTAAACACAAGGACGTCAGTGTCCTTTGCTCACCAGAAAACACACTGTTTATGCTCTTCCACACAGAGCAACCTCTAGGTCCGAAATCTAGGTACGGAATGACTTATCTGAGACAAACTTGCCCTCTCCAAATCACTGCTTTCCCCAACATAAACCCCTTTGGAGCTTCCTCATTGGACGCATACTCCATTCTTTTCTTGCTTAGTGACATGCTGCTACTCTGCTCATCATCCGCATACTTCACTGACAGATGGACATGCCTCTCAGCAATCTTTTTTCTCTAACACACCACCTGCAAAGGATTATCTGGCAATTCCCCTTTCCACAAAGAAGGAATGTCACCTTGGAAATTCTGTACACAACCATACAATACGAAATATTCAAATAGAGAAATAGTAGAAATTACATTCTTTAGCACAGGTGCTATCAGATCCTGACACCCCCCCCCACCTTAGCGGAAAATATGCCTTTTAGGGGCTAATTTTCCCCAAACATATAGTAATATCGCAGAAGAGTTCAATAGTCTCTTTACAGATTTCTTCATTATGCTTATTACATAGGTATTTCCAGGTGTTTGAACACTATCTACTGACATCTCTACTGAACCTTGCACCAATATTAATATTACAAAAACAATACACGTACTAATACACTATTATAAACACAAAAATTCAAAAATATTTACACATGCACAAAAAAATTTAAATGTGTGACGACATCCCTTTAAGATTGTCCACTACTGGATCGTTGATGCTGATGGGCTAACAAATGGTTGTTCTTCCCAGCTCTTTCTATGTAGCCTGGATATTGCGTCAGCATTTAAATGTTGTGCTCCTGGACGATGAGAAATACTCAGGTTCCAGCGTTGCAAGGCAAGAGCCCATCTTGTGAGTTTGGGTGATCTTGGGGTTGTTTCGGTGAGAAATTTTAATGGATTATGATCCGTAATGATCTCAATTTGAGATCCATAGGTCCGTTTTACAAACTTTCTCAACCCAAAGAGAACACTCCAAGCCTCTTTCTCTATACTCGGCCAAGCACGCTGAACCCCTGACAATTTCTGACTGGCAAAAGCTATTGGTTTAAACTGACCCTTTTCATCTTTTTGAGTAAGGCAACATCCTACTGCCAGGTCGGAAGCATCTGCGTGGAGCTGATATTCCCGGCCTACGATAGGTGTAGCCAAACTCGTCACTTTACATAACTCATCTTTAAGAGTATTAAACGCTTTTTCTGCCCTTTCATCCCATGGTACAGTATTTTTAACCTTCCCTTTTGTCAATTCGGTTAAAGGTATAGCAATTTCGGCATAATTTGGAATATAAGATCGGTAAAATCCCATTAAACCCAAAACAGATCTGACTTCCTTTTTAGTTTTTGGTCTCTTTAGATCCCTTATTGCTCCTATTTTTTCCTCATCAGGTGCATGCGTTCCACCCCCAATTACATGACCTAGAATCTTAGTCAATTTCTCTCCAAATTTACATTTGTCTAGCCTAATCGTAAAATTTCTATTTTTAAGTTCTTCAATGACAGCCCTAACATGCTCACAATGTTCTTCCCAGGTGTCGGAGAAAATGATGACATCATCAATATATGCTTCCGCATACCTCCGATGACCTTGAAGAACCTCATTCATATCTTTCTGAAACGTGGCAGCCGCCCCTGATAATCCAAAAGGCATTGTACGCCACTGATAAGTTCCATTATGCGTTGTAAAAGCTGTCAAATATTTACACTCCTCTGCCATTTTAATCTGCCAATAACCCCTCAATAAATCAATCGACGATAAATACTGAGCCGCCCCTGCGGTATACATGATTTCTTGAGAATCTTTCATCGGAAAGGTTGGAACCTGAGTTACCGAATTTAAAGCTCTACAGTCTATACAAAGCCTAACAGTTGCGTCTTTTTTCGCCACGCAAACAATTGGATGACTAATTTCAGCATTTGACACTTCGATTAGATTTAATTCTAATAACTCCTGAATCTGTCTATCTACTTCCTCTTTGTAAGCTACCAGCACACTATATAACTTTGGCTTTTTCCTTTCCATCCCCGGTTTAAGATCAATACGATGTTCTCCTACATCCGCTGGTCGTACAGGACCCAAAAACACCTCTTTATTCTCCCTCAAAATAGACTTTATATCTTTAACTTGATTGTTAGATAACCCTTTTATTTCGAATCTCTCTATATCTCGTTCTACTTCCTGCTCCCGATTCAAAATAGGAATTTCCCCAACTTCTCCAAATTCCTCATCACCCTCAAAAACAATATTAACTATATTACATTTAGCAATAAATTCTCTTATTTTATTTTGGTGCACATGCTTCCTGCTCCCGTCAGATAACTCAACTATAAACGAATGCTGATTTCGTTTTTCGACTATGGTTGCCGGCCCTTGCCATCTAGAATATAATTTATTAGTCGAATCGGGGATTAACAGTATTACTTTATCACCTACTTCAAACGTTTTTTCCTTTGACCTTAAATTATAATGATACGCCATTCTATCTTGTTGCACCTCAGACGATAATTTTGCCTCATTTGCGGCTCTTTCTAAACGTCCTCTAAGTTTATTCAGATACTCATGAATCGGCGTAGTATCTAACTGCGCCCCCTTATTTTCTCCTGCCCAGGATGACTTGAGAATCGATAAAGGACCCTCCGGCGCTCTACCATATAACAACTGGAAAGGTGCGATTCCCGTCGTAGAATTTGGGACTTCCCTATACGCCCATAATACAAATGGTATTTGTTCATGCCACTTTTTTCCTTCTTCTCTAATAGTATGATGTAACATACGTTTAAGAGTCTGATTAAATCGTTCCACAAGCCCGTTAGACTGTGGATACTGTGGGGTCGAAAATCTTGGACTAGCACCTAACCTTTTCTCAAATTCTTTCGTTAAGTCGGCAGTGAAATTGGTTCCATTATCATAGGCAATTATATTTGGAATTCCTGTCCTCATAAATATTTGAAGTAACGCATCACACGCGGTTTTAGCAGTTAAACTTTTTAGAGGGATTGCATCCGCCCACCTGGTATGCTGATCAATTAAGGTTAGTATATACTGATGCCCTTGGGAACTTTTAGGTTCAATAGGCCCAACAAAATCAACATTAACTACTTGAAATGGGAGTTCCGGCCGCGACACTGGGGAAATAGGAGCTCTATCATTTACTTTAAACCCTCTAGTCAATTGGCACTCTAAACACGACTCACAAAATTGTTTAGTTTCTTTCGCCATCCTCTCCCAATAAAATGAATACCTGATTCTCTGTAACGTTTTCTTGGCTGCATGATGCCCTCCAAATACCGAACTATGCGCTAATTTTAGGATTTCTTCTCGCCTTATTTTGGGTACTACTAATTGCGCTATAGTTTCGCCTAACAATTTCTCTTTATGATACAATAAACCATTTACAATGTAATAATCTCCTTTATTCAGTTTAGCTAATTCCCAAGCTTTTTCTAACTCTTTACATCCTAATTGGGATTCCTTAAACATATCTGAATTGCTAACAATAGCTTTATTATCTTTCTCCACTTCCGTTTTTTCTGGATTCTGACTTTGTACATTTTGCGAACTCGCTTCTATTGCGTAAACAATACAACTATTGTTATTCATATCTCCGTTTTCACTCGAATTACCAATAATAATTTCTGAACCTTCTAATTTTTGGGCCTCTAGCAATGGCTCCTCGCGGTTGACACCAGACAACTCATTAATCACTTCGGGATGTAAAATTACTTGCTCATAAATATTATCAGTCACTGCGCAAAGTACTTCCTGATGAATTATATTAGGTTGTCCGAATTGCGGAATAGCTAACGGTAGTTTAACCAACGGCGATTTAACTGCTTCACCGAATAACCCTTGTAAATAAATACTACCCGCTCCTTTTAATTTCTCTTTCGGTACCAAATCTTTATGAACAACACTAATTTCATACCCAGAATCATCCAATCCCTTTGCTTTTTGCCCATTTACACTAACTTCAATTTTCTCAAGTTTATTTAATTTCTCACCAATAATATTAGTTCTCTGTTCGGCCTTTGCCGATATTCTCGCCACAATAGCTCCATTAGGTAACTCTTTGCTTTCTTTTACCACAATCTTATGCACACCCGCTTTCGGATCTCGCCCTTTATTACCATTATTTCCCTCATTACCCACTTTATTACAAAAACGTTGGTAATGACCTCTCAAACCACATTTAAAGCATTTAGGAGCTGAAGCATCACTAGGCTTCTTAAAATCTATTTTCCTATCCGGAAAAGAATTAGTCTCATTACTCCCATTTTGCCTCCAATTATTACTAACTTTGTTATCATCCCTCGGTCTCATTTTTTCATTGTTTACGTGCCTATCTTTATCTTTAAAACTTTTATACGTAACGGCGTAAGACTTATGTTTAGCGTCAAAATAATTGTCACATTCTTTAGCAATTTTAGAAGTTTCTAACCATTTACCTTGATGAGTTAACCCAATATATGACGCGGTATCCTCATCTAGCGTACTTACTAATTTATCCGTAACTATTAACTGATTGACCTTTTCATAAGAGTCCGCACCTCTAATCTTACAATAATTTTCCCATGTCGCTATTAAACGCGATACAAATAATACATGAGTTTCGTTCTGGTTTCTCCTAGCCTTCTTAAAATTTTCCAAGCATGCCTTCGGTGTCGGCTCATGTTCCCTTAGAACTAACTCCTTTAACTCCTCATAATTCTCCATTTGTTCCGTAGTGGTATAAATTAACAAATTATCCGCCTTATCTCCTAACATATTTAGTAGAATTTCGGCCTACTGGTTTTCCGGTGCATTTTTAGTTTTGAATGCCCTTTCTAAGCTGTTAAAAAATAAATTCCATCCCTCAGTCCCTTCTGGTACTTTGATAGATAGAGTTTTAACACTTTTGATCAATTTTTCTATGTTACTTTCATCATTAGATTCCCTAGACCCATTGAAATTATTTGCCGATCCTTGCACCCTTATTTTCTCCATTTCTAATTCATGTTCCATTCTTAATTTTTCCATTTCTAACTTTTCCTGCTCTAATTTTTCCTGTTTTTCTTAACGCTCTAACCTTTCCTGTTTTTCTAACTTTTCGCGTTCTAATTTTTCCTGTTCTAATCGTTCTGCAACAATAGCGTCAGATAATTCCTTAATAACCCCCTCGTCATACTCATCACTGTGCATTATCTTTTTCTTAAGCTGAATTCTGGTATCATCTTCCGTGAATTCAACACCCAACTCTTCGGCTATCCCCTGAAGATCAACCTTTTTTAATTTCAATAAGAAAGCCATACCTTCACCGATTGTTATTACCACCCTACAAGAATAGTTAAACCTACCAAATTAATATTTCCTAAATTTCTAACTTATTACAGATACATCTCCACATATTTTACTAATTAATACCCTTCAGATAATCAATGCATTTCATTTCTAATTAACCTACTTAATACTCTAATTTTCCTCAACCATTGATATCACACAATATACTTCCAATAAAACAAAAGGTAAAATAATAATTCGATTTGATTACTATGCAATATAGATCTCAATTTATACACTTAGATAACAACATACAATTTACATAATAATACCGATACGTTGAAATTGAATAAAAGTATTGATGTCAATCAAAAAAAAAAAATCCACATAAAGAAAAATTGTAAAACATGCATATATAAATTTCTACAATTATCCTCACTAAAATATTTCCGAATTCAATACTGGTTCTCACACTTAAGACAAATATACTGAAAATCTTCACTTTTATTTTTCCTCACTATGGCTCTCTTTTGAGCCTTTTTTTTCCCTTTATGGCTCTCTTTTGAGCATTTTTTTTCACTATGGCTCTCTTTTGGGTCTTTTTTTCACTATGGCTCTCTTTTGAGCCTTTTTTTTCACTATGTTTGTCAATTGAAATTCTAAGCAAATGTTATTATACACTCTTCAAACTTAAAAAATGTTGCTTCATTTAAATATTACTTTAACAATAATTTAAATTTAAGTAAATTTAATTATTCCTTCCAACTACTATTAACACAATTAGTAAAGAAAATATATAGAGAAAGCCAATATTAGCTCAAGTTATTATGATCTTTCCTTAAAACAATAGCCAATATGGTTATTAACACTTTATAGGTAGAAAGTATTGGTAAAACACATAAATAATATAGATAATTTACTTAAATTACTATTAATTATACAACAACAAATTTTGGTTCGAGATGTCAGTAGAAGGATATGATCAAAACACCTTACCTTATACTTTATTTGCTGGGGTACTTTTCTAATCACAGGTAGTTCCACGATGTAGCGGTAATATGGCACAACAGTTCAGTTTAGTTCTTTCTAATAAAGATACGCACAACACTCTAGTCCTCACTAGACGATCCGGCACGACACTTTCGCACACACTCGACGATCCGGCACGATACTTTAGCGCACACTCAACGATACGGCACGACCCTTTATCACACATTCGACAATATGGCACGACACTTTAGCTCACAATCGACTATCCGGCACGATACTCCCGCACACACTCGACGATATGGCACGACGCTTTAGCACACATTCGATGATCCGGCATTACCACGCAAGAATTCCACTGGATACTCCAGCATTAACAGACAGCAACACAGCTCGCTGGTCACTGGTTTCAGGCGATTCTATCCCGACGCTGCCAACAATTTGTCGGACGTTCCTCTCAGTCCACACAACTTTGAAGAATGTCCGTGGTAGATATAGCTGCCACCACCGATATTACTAGGTGATATCGGTCACCCACTGTGAAGTTTGGGTAAATGAAGACTTACGCTGTCAGGTAACTGAATTATCAGTTTATTAAGAATATATGTACACACTAAATATGCTATTTACAAATATATACAATTACAACTCGGATATAGGTGATCCGGTTCAACATTAAATTAGATACAGTAAAGATTGGCTGTGTACTATTCCAATTACACTTTCCACTTCACACTCAATACACGTTAAATTCACTTTATCGGAGCTCAACCATGAGTCTCCCAACACAAGTATACTAGGCCTGCACTTCTTAGCCCAAAGCACTAAACACCAGGACGTCAGTGTTCTTTGCTCACCAGAAAACGCACTGTTTATGCTCTTCCACACAGAGCAACCTCTAGGTCCGAAACCTAGGTACGGAATGACTTATCTGAGACAAACTTGCCCTCTCCAGATCGCTGCTTTCCCCAACATAAACCCCTTTGGAGCTTCCTCATTGGACGCATACTCCATTCTTTTCTTGCTTAGTGACATGCTGCTAATCTGCTCATCATCCGCATACTTCACTGACAGATGGACATGCCTCTCAGCAATCTCCTTTCTCTAACACACCACCTGCAAAGGATTATCTGGCAATTCCCCTTTCCACAAAGAAGGAATGTCACCTTGGAAATTCGCTACACAACCATACAATACGAAATATTCAAATAGAGAAATAGTAGAAATTACATTCTTTAGCACAGGTGCTATCAGATCCTGACAAATATTTTAATCTATTGTTTAGTATTAAAGTTTATTATAAGCTCTCCTTATAATTCCATGTGCATTATTGCATTAAAACTGTTGCTTAAAAATGTAAACTAAACAGTGACCAGAAATCTGCAATATACTAAACTGCATAACTTCCGGTCCCAAACTCTGTGTATTTGAGGATATGTACAGTATTATTATTATTATTATTATTATTATTATTTTGTTATACATAGCCGATAAAATGGTATTCCATATTAGATTTTCAAATTAAAAGTTCTTGTTATCAAAGCTTAATTGGCTTTTTCCAAGATAAAATATGCCACATCATAATGCTTTAAAAATAACATAAGCTTCAAAAACGATTTCGGTGATTCTTTCTTGTATTGTATTACCAGAGATATTTTCGATTTCATTAAAAATTATATAACGAAGAATTACCTTGGTAAAACAATCAATATCTGTTGGATAAAAATTCTGTGTTTCTACCTCCACTACCACCCACCATTGACTTTGATCTTACTCCTTGTACGTATTGGCGCGCACATATTTTTTATTCCACATTTTTCAGAATATTCTTCATACATTATGTTTTATCTTAAGTTTTTTTAATGAATTCGTTAAAAACAAAGCTCGAAACTTTAGATATGAATGTTTGTTTTAAAGTATATAAAATTGATTTTTGTACTCTTAAAATTGAAAACTGTTTATCCTCAACATGTTATGGTGTAGCAAATAAAATTTTATTGGATACTCAAAGGCATTTTGCTTAAATATTAATCTGAGAAGAATTCAGGGAGAATAAGCAAGGAATTACCAAAGTTGATAAATGAAGAAATTTTTGCTGTATGGGTACTAAATAAAAAACACATTTAACAAAAAAAAAAAAAAAAATCTTCGAAAAATTGAATGATCTTTTTCCTCTAGTATCATCCAGAAAAAGTATATTTATAAACATTTATCATAGAACATAATCTTTTATATATAAAAAATCTTTCTTCACACGTGTTAATGCATCAAACACTGTACAAATTATGTACAAGTCACATTAGAATTTTTCACTGATTTAAATGAAACTTATTTGTTTATAAATGAAGTTTGTTCCAAAAATGTTTAATCACAGAAATATAAATTAGTAGATAATATTAAACAGATATTAGGAGCATTTTATTCAACAAAATTCTGGGTTAAAATAAGTTTTTGATGTGGAAGTCTTGAAAATTATAGTTTGAAAGGTATTAAGTTTATTTAACATTGCTGCAATCAGTGTTATAAACGAAATAGCCAAAATAGATGCCGTAGCCTTAGCTCAGATAGATGCCTTGTTAGACAAATTGGCTTAAGTTAAAAAAAATTTTACTCTCTACCTAGGCTGTAAAGATTCATACATATCTATTCCCACTCTAGGGACACTGAAAAATATTGTCATTCGCAACAACCTTCGTTTATGTGAATGGAATAGGTTAGTTTTTGGCTTGAAAAAAAAAACACTTGTAATGTTAGCTTACTCACAGAAGAAGCATTAATAAATATAAAATTAATATTAGCTTACTCACAGAAGAAGCATTAATAAATATAAAATTGACATATAATATTATAAAATTGTTGTTATATGTATTATAAAAAATGGTACTAATATCAGTGGCAATTAGTTTTTAAAGAACTTTTTATATCAATAAGGATTTTTTAGGGTAGTTACTGCTGGCTAACTACTAATTAAATATACGTTACTAATGGTTCTAACAGTACAATGGTACTAACAGTTGCTATACATATAGCAACTTTGATTATATAAATATATTATCAATATTGTATTCTAACGAAATGAAGATGAGCATTTTCACCTTTTAAAACAATTATTTGACACTTGTGTCCAAGAAAGTCTTAAATTGAAGCTATCAAATTGTAATTTTGTCGAATCCATAATTATCTTCATTGGATTGGATGTGTCTTATTGTTGCATTACACCTAATAACCCAAATATTTAGGACATTAAAAATTTGAAATTGCCAACTAATATAAAAAAGTTAAAACGCCTTTTTTAAGATCTATTGATATGTATAATAAATTTATACAGAAATATGGAGAAATTAGATAACCTCTCAAATATTTGTGAAAGAAAAATGTCAACTATATGTGGGACTAAAATTATCAACTTAGTTTTATTTTATAATTATTTATTTATTTATTTGAGAAGTTGAAACGTGCAACAAGCTTTAATTGACATTCTTAAATTAAGACTGTTTTATTCCCAATCGCCTTGATAATTATTTGTTGAAGCATCAAGTCTTGATAAAAGAATTTCAGAAATAGTGCATTCATCCAGGTTAAGATATTACAACCATCCTCAAAACTTTAAAATTCATCATCAATAAACCGCCATCGATATGTTTTATCTTTCACATTTTTCTTTTATGTCGTCACTCTATCATTTAACAAGTGGAAGAGAACTTGTCTGATGTTTAACTCAATCACCAGAAGTGTACTATGATACTACATTTTAAAAGATCTATTAAATTTTTGTCTTTTAAATTACGTTACGATGATTTGAATTAAGTTTGTTTGGGTCTTCTGCTCCGTGGTCACACTTCCATAAATGGACAATTTTCCAAAATTCTTTTCGTGTTGAACGGTGAATTTGGCAAAACTGCTCCGCTACTCTTTGCAGGGGACTAGTAAAAATCTACCTTCCTTTTTCTGCTGTGAAAATGGCACATTTATGGATGGTATTCACCTGGGAGTTACCAAACCCATGGCACATGGGCCTTGAGCATGGTGAATATTATAGCATTCTTCATTTTTTTAGCTATAGTTTTCTTATTCATATTATTTTGCATTTTTTAAATTATGAATATAATGCCATTGTTTGGAATTAAACAACTTAAGGAAAAATGGAGTAGTAAGTAACATAGGTTGTAATTGCTCATAAATTGTTATACCTTTATTTAACATTTATATAACATATTTGATTTGCAAGCATACCGTAGATTAGAATAACATATTTTAATACTGTTTATGTCATTTTAGTGTTGAATATTTATATAATGTTCGTATACTTTTGAATATTAGTTCCCTTAATTTTATTGCATATGTTTTGTGTCCATTTTGAATTAGTGTAATTTATGATATTGTGCATCTGAAAAACAACATTTTTTTATCATAGTAGTAAGCATGATTTTCTAAACTTTTTTAAAAGTATACTGAACTACAGACTTTAATGTGTTCTAAATGATTAGCAATAATACATAAATTTTCTGAAGAACATTTTTGTAACGCAACTTATTTGTTACCTTCACTACTACGGATATTCTTCTCTGCAACATATTTTTTATGTGAAAGTTTATTTAGTTGCCTTAAAAGTTTGAAACCAAAGAAAAGAAATCGGCTAACTAAAATTGGATTAAATTATCTAGTTGAGGTGAAAACCACAGATTTTGCAGGCAAAATCTCTGGAACTTCTTTTAATGGAGAAGAATGGGAGGGAAGGAAGTATAAAAAAAATAAAGATTAATCATTATTTTAAATTTAAATCTTTTTGTAGCTTAAAGTTTGTGACTTAAATTCAAAATTTAAAATTCCCAATTTTTATCTAAATTTGGGAAGTTGCAATTTAAATCTGATTTTCACCTGCTATTTTTATTTTCCGGCTGCTGACTTTGATACTTCAAAATTGTTCGATCTTTAAGAGTAAAAGTGCTGATTTACACGATTCTCATATATCTAATGGTTAGAATTGTGCCCCAGATTTACCAAATATACAAAAGTCATAGTGCATGGATATCAACTTTTTTTTTCTTTAGTGTCGCACTATAAAAGAAATAATTCATATTTCAGCCAAGATAAAAAAAAAAAGGAATTTGTGGTCTTTTTCGACGATGTATTGCTAAAAATAATCTGTCCCTTTATATTGAGCGTTTCGGGTAGCATTTTCTGACCCCAAAGAACTCTCAATCTAGATGGTTTGGATTTCAAAAAGCGATAATTTATGTAACAAAAGGAGAATAAACCATGTTCTATCCAATATTTCATTGTATTGGTCGACACAGATACTCAATAAACATGCCACAGTAACCAGATAATCAGATCTACATCGACGAAGTGCCAGCATGCCATAACCAATCAAACATGTTATAGAGAACATCATTCCTAACATATATATGTATTTAAGATATCATTTTTTGAGTCTACTGGAACACAAATCACAACTAGTAGTTTCATTCATTGGTAAGAAAATACAGATGTGTTTTAAATGCCGACTTACAGAATAAAAATCTTTATAGCATAGATCACAAACAAGAAGGCTCTCAATTTGTGTGGATAAGATGTTTCTTTGAATTAAATAATATAGTACAAAATTTATACAAAAGGTTTTTCTTTTGTATGGATGCGCAGGTGTTTTATTAAATAAGAACTTAGTGAAAATTTTTTTAAACAAATTTCACAAACAAAAGTTTTTTCCTTTGTATGACTGCTCAAGTGCTTTTTCAGACTACCACTTTCTGCAAATCCTTTGGAACATATTTCACAAACAAAAGGCTTATCTTTTGTATGAGTACGCAAGTGAACTGTAAGAGAACTACTTACTGAAAATCTTTTGAAACATATTTCACAAACAAACGGTTTTTCGTTGGTATGGATGCGCAAGTGTACCTTCAGATTACACTTATGTGAAAATGCTTTCGAACATATTTCACAAACAAACTGTCTTTCTTTTGTATGAGTGTAAATGTGTTCCTTTAGATTAATCATTCGTGCAAATCTTTTGGAACATATTTCACAAACAAAAGGTTTATCCTTTGTATGGGTTTGCAAGTGTACTTTCAGGGAACTACTATGTGAAAATCCTTTTAAACATATTTCACAAACAAAAGGTTTTTCCTTTGTATGGGTACGCAAATGCTTTTTTAGACTACTTTTTCCGGCAAAGCCTTTGGAACATATTTCGCAAGCAAAAGGTTTATCATTTTTATGGGTACGTAAGTGTAATGCAAGATAAGTACTATCTGAAAATCTTTGGCTACATATTTTACAAACAAGAGGTTTTTTATTTGAATGGGTGTGCAAATGCCTTTTTAAATGAGCACTTCTAGAAAATCCCTTAGAACATATTTCACAAACAAACGGTTTTTCTTTTGTATGAGTACGCAAGTGTGTCTTTAGATTAAAACTTCTTGAAAATTTTTTTGAACATATTTCACAAACAAAAGGCTTTTCTTTTGTATGGATGCACAAGTGTTGCTTTAAATGATGTTTTCTAGAAAAGCCTTTGGAACATACTTCACATGCAAAAGGTTTTTCCTTTGTGTGGATACGTAAATGTACTTTTAGATTACAACTTTGTGAAAATCCTTTCAAACATATTTCACAAACAAAAGGTTTTTCTGTTGTTTGAGAATGAAACTGAAAGGCTGACATTTTCTTTACGAAAAATATTTATTTTGTTAGAACACGGATGATATAATTTCTGGATAAAAAGATACTTTATAAGATTTCTAAAAGAAAGTGCTTTAAATACTTTAAAAACAAGTATCATTTCTGCATCTTTAAATGTAAAATGTTGAAAAAATGAATCAAAATATTTAATTTTATCGGCAATTTTCAGCAGATATTAATTGTAACACTGCAAAAAAAGAAAAAACTGAATAAATTACAAAGCCACAAAATTAAAATACAAAATGTTTGAAGAGACTAATTGTCTGGGTATTAATGATTGAAAATATGGATGGTTTGAAGTAGAAAAAAAACATAAGACATATCTTCTTTAAAAATCATTGCTAATAATTAAATTATATTTGTGGAAATATTTTAGAACATATTTCAGAAAAAAATTATGTTACTTGACAGTAAATCTAATAACACTCTGTTCGCCACCCTGCAATAACGCAGAGTGCGACTTTCTGCATGCTCTTCCAAGGTTCTCTTTAGAATTTTTTTTTACACTGACTGCTCTCTTAAACTTACGTAAATACTATTAACGTGATAAACAAAAATCTAAAAATGTTAATTCAATTTAAAAAAAACTCAAAATGGCTAAATTAATTTCCATTGTTCGGACTTTTTGGGCAGCTATGACTGTTCTTCGAGATATGCTTATATGTATCATATGTGTTTTGGATGTAAAACTGGAGTAAACCGGTGACATATTCTGTACTGCAGTGCTGGTTTTTAAGTAAAAATAATAAAAATTAAGGAAGAAAAGTTTAAAAATTCAAATTTAAACATTGGTTTAACGCTCAAGACTTATAAAAAAAGGCGTTAATAAAAATCAGGTTTTAACCAGTTGCAATTGGAATTCTACTCTCAGCCATTAAATCTTTTTTTAAAGTTCTAAACGTCTGTCTGCTCTCAGGTATGACCTCAAAAAAACATACTGCATTACTGATTGTTCAATGAAAATTAATTTCGTCCAACACGACATTTATGTATAAAATTAATACGAGTACACAGGATTAACACATGATTATTCTGAAATATGTAATTAATTTTACCAAGCAGAAAACACAAAGTTCATGCATATTCTTAAAAGTTAATGAAATCCATTATTCACAAGGTTTGAAATTCATTTCTTTCTAAGAGAGTTTCCTTAAAAACACTTGTATGCAGCGGAACTGTTAAAGAAAGAAAAGAGTAAATTAGAACACTGTCTTTAATTTTGCATTTGGTTTAACATAATTAACTGAATAATAAGTAGTAATGTATAAAAACAGGCAATGCATCGGTGAAATAATTTATATCAATAACTTTTTAAATTGTAATTTCAAGAAAGAAACAAAATTAGAAAAATGACTTCTTTGTATTTAACACACATGCTTAAATGAACTATAAGTATTAATGTAAAAAAAATATGGAAAACAATATAGTAATAATGTATAGAAAACAGACAAATTAGTGAAATAATTTAAATTAATAATTTTTTTATTCTAATTTTTATGAAATTATGTGATTTCCATCTTTGTTTCTGTTACCTTAATTTCATAGTACTTACAGCATTTCTTCTCTAACTTAACTGCTTTTTCAAAAATTATTGAAATTTCTTGGATAAAAGGCTGCCAGCCATGAAAATTATTTTTGCAGAATTCTGCATTTCACCTCTTAGTTCCAATTTTCTAGGTAAGATTAATTTAAAAAAACATCAATGAAACTAATTTGAAAAATCATGTTATGCCCACAGCTTTATATCAATATATATATATATATATATATATATATATATATATATATTTACATGAGTATTAGATATTTCTAACTTCCATCTCTCTTTCTCAAAATAAAATATAATAAAACAAAAAGAGGTATTTGATTTAATACTGAAACTTTCGAGTTTTGGCGCAATTCACCTGATAAAAAATTCCCCTTTAGCAGTTAACTGACACAATTCAAACTCTGTTAAACGGATCAGTGATCTTCATGCTTCATCAGAATGTATACAAAAGAACAATATTTCAAATTTCAAAAAAAAAAAAAAAAAAAACTTCGCATAATACACTCAAAGTACTCATAGCAACTAACCCTATTAGCGGAGAGGAGAAAGGGAATAATTCTGTTGTGACTGACAGATCGTTACGACCGATGGAAGGTTAAACAAACTACCAGATCACCATCCTAATTTGCCCTTAATTAAGCTGTCCAAATGACTATAGATGTAGTTCATAATAATACTATACACATCATGTGCAATATAACTGTATGCTTAATTTTAAATAGCAATTTTGTCTAAAATACTTTAATTATTATTACAGCTGCTTTAATTATTTGACACAATCAAGCCTGTCTGCCTAATCTTTTGGAGTTTTCCGTGGTTTTCTTATAACCTTCGATTTCCCTGTGTGAATACAGTTAAGGTTCTCATATAAAAGACCCCCACGCAAGGCACTCCCCCTATCTGGACCTATATCCCTCGCGTTGATAATCGACCATCATAAACACAACCAATCCTAATTATTTGTATAATGTACGTCTTTGTGCCTCCATACAATTAAATTATGATATTACTTAAAAAGATAAATACAATTTCTTTTGTTGCATTTTCATTTAATAGAATGCGCAAAAATTACCAGAAAGTACTGCTAAATTACTCTAAAAAACATTTACTTAAAAATAAATCTGATGTCAGATTTGCTTTGTTCATCATTTGCTTAAAATTTTGATGAATGTCTTTAGTTAATGATGTATGTGTACACTGTAAAAATTATTGATGTGACTTTACACCAAAAATGATGGCAACTACGTTGCCATTTCAAAATGGAACACTCAGATGTTTGAAATTTTTACTCTTGAATTGGTGTAAAGCTCCAACAAACTCTTTAAAGGAGTACAATTACACAGTTTTTAATCTATTAAACTACTTAAAAATGTGTTAAAATCAGAAAAAGAACTTATTTAAACTTTTCGGCATTTTAAAAATCCAAATTAAGTGTAATAATATTGCCTTTTTTACCGTATAATTTTTCTCCATAAATTTTGTTACTCCAATTATTTAAAATATAGTTTTAAAGACAAAGCATACTTTGCAATTTCATAAAAATATATAAAGTTTATACAAAAAGAGCAATTTATTTATTTCAAATTTTCATTGTTTGAAAAACCTACAGAATGAAAAGGTGTCCAAGTCGGAACTCTAAACCTGATCGTTGGTATAGCGGTGGTTTTACCAACTGAACCACATGGAATGTTACCCAGCCTGGCATTTCCCACTATCGCATATTAGAAGTCTACAACTGCTGCGTAAGGTGGAATATTTTTCTGTAAACACTGACTTTGGTTGCAAACAAGAAACTTAAGAGAAGCCAGCAGTGATGAAACTGAAAAATTCTATTTGCAATTCTTGAACATTTTTCTGTAGATTTTTCTCACATCTTGCATTCAATATTTCAAATTTTAACTGGTTGAATTGCTCTCAGCCAAGATAATAATGTCCAAGACGATACTCAAATTCTGGTCATTGGTACAGCACACTGATATTCTACCAACTGAACCACTTGGTGCAATATCCAACCTCGTCCTTCTCAATATTCTACATTGGCAAGGCTACGAATGCAACAGTGTTCAAGCTCGAATTCGAACTTGGGTCATTGTTATAGCGCACCAAAGTTCCATCAACTGAACAACTTGGAAGTTACCCAGCCTGGAATTTCTCATTGGCAAGATACTGGCTATACTGGCAAAAATACCAACATAGCACAAGATAAGATTTTTTTTTTTTTTTTGTGAGCCACCGACTCTGAAACAGGATAAACTAGAAATTTAAGAGTGCTTGTCACTAAGCGACCGAATTCACCACAGTAATATTAAATCTATGGGCATTTGGTGCATTTTTATGTTCAAAATATCTCCTTGAGAAATTAATAATTTTAACTTCTTTTCCCAGTGTTCTCTTCTTAAAGTATGTCTCTTTTTTTAATAATATTTCTAAAATTTATGCATAATTTTATGTTGTGTTAAAAGTTTTATTTCCAATTTGTCAGTTTTTAAAGCATAACACATTAAATGGAGCATAAAAATTATAAATATTTTTTCAACTAAGAAGACGTCCTTTAAGAAGAGAACACTGAAAAAATACTTTTAAAATATTAATTATCTAAGGAGATGTATTGAATATAAGAATGATCAAATGCCTATAGACTTAACATTACCGAGGGGAATTTGGTCGCTGAGTTACTAGCACCCTAAAGAAAATCTAGCAATGATGAAATTTAATAAATCTATGCATAATTCTAGGTCATTTTTCTGTAGAAAATTTCTCATGCTTTAAACTCAAAAATATTTTGAATTTTAATTGCTTGAATTCCGTACGCCAGCAGAATGAAGAAGTGTCCAAACCGGTACTCAAATCCAGGTCTTAGTATAGTACACTGACGTTCTACCAACTTAACCACTTGGAGTGAAACTCAGACTGGAACTTTTCAGTATCATATATTTGCAAGGCTACAACCGCAACACAAGGTGGAATATTTTTCCTTGAGCCACCGACTCATGGTTAAATGAGAAACCAAAGCAAATCCAGCTTCAATGAAATTGAATAAAACTATGAAGAATTCTTGGAAAATTTCTTATGCATTGCATTTCACACTTTTTCGAATTTTAATTGCTTGAAAGGTGTACAGCTAACAGAATGAAGAAGTGTCTAAGCCAGAACTCAAACATGGATTGTTGTTGCAACACACCAAGGTTCTAGCAACTCAATTATATGGAACATTACCATACCTGCCTTTTCTCACTTTCGTATATTGGCAAGAATACAACTGCAGCACAAGGTAAAGTATTTTTTTTGTGAGCCACCAACTCTAGGGTACTTAAGAAAATTAAGAGATCCAGCAAGGATGAAATTGAATAAATCTTAGTAGAATGATTGGACATTTTTCTGTAGAAATTTCTCACGCCTTGCATTCAAAAATATTTCAAATTTTAATTGCTTGAATTGTGTATTGCCAGCAGAATGAAGACGTGTCCAAGCCGTGAATCGAACCCTAGTCATTGGGCACACTTACATTCGGCCAACTGAACCACTTCTCACTATTATACATTGGCAAGACTGCAACCACAGCAGAAAGAGGGTTATTTTTCTGACAAAAAAATTACAAATAAGTAATCACAGAGAATCTAGCATCGATGAAATTGAATAAATGTATACACAATTCTTGAAATTTTAGTGATTTTGTAGCAAAAGTTTCATTGCAAAAACAAAATTCAATGGATTTTCTTTGCTCAATAACATTTCAAATTCTACAAATTCAACAAAATAGAAAGTTTTACCTCATTAAAAAATATTTTTTTTCCAGGAAATAAAATGAAATAAATTCCTGACTATTGTCGAGTGTTTATAAAATCGTAAAAATTTTTGATAAAAGTTTACAGAAGACAGATACAAATTAAAGATTAAAATACTACAGACAGCTTAAAATACAACATACATATTTTAAATGAAACAATCCAGATACTTTTTGATCACAGCACTACTAAGCATGTATATGTGCCACACATAGTCAACATTTTTCTCAAGTGTAAGAAAAAGCAGGTTGCTACTGATAGAAAAAGGACATTTTATAGATCCTTGCATCCACATTTAAAATTTTTAAAAGTACTTATGACATTTAAAAATTAGTCCATTCTTTTTACAACACTTATGTTTTAAAAAGAATGCACTATTTTTTGACTTGTAAGTCAATTTTTATTATGCGAGCAATTTTTTTAGTGTGATAAAGAGGGATGCAGATTTTTAACTGAAGTGCACGATAAATGCTACTTTTTTGAATGGTGGATAAGAAAGGTGCTTTTTTAATTAATGGACCAACCAGGAGCAACTTATTCTAGAAATTTGCATTATTTCCTAGAAGGAAATAATGTTATACAGTGAATTCCCTCTAATCTGCAACTCTATAATCCACACTATATTTTAAATGTAAACAAACAGTTTAAATCTTTTTATAAGCAAGATTTTTTGTGCACTTTATCTGTAAAAAAAAATGATCTGGTGAATTTATTAAGAAATTTTTAATCGATTCTGCATTCATTAGAAGGAAGTGTTTTAAGTAAGGGAGAGTGAGATGTTATAGGACAGATGGGAGGGGGGGGGGGGGAGATGGGACAGAGCCTTTTTTTATTTATCATTCTTAACATATCATCAATCAAATATTAGAGGAAGCAGTGGCACCCCAATCTTTGGTTGAAAACATTAGCTGATCTACACAGCTTGCATTGTATAGAGAAAAAATATTGTTTCAAGAATCAAAAGTAAATTTGCTTCATATACATTTTAAGCTTTCTGTATGTTAATGACTTGTTTATGTTTGAATGTAATAGTTTCCCTAATTATGGTATTATACTGTATATTATCCATAATTTAAACTATGTTTAAAAGCAGCATTTTTATTTATATATTTAAATTTAACATAAAAGAAGATAGAGGGAGGAATGGGCCATGACAACAAAGAGACAAGTCTAAGATAAAGGGACAAGTCTAATTTTAAGATATGTATAAATTTTTAATATGCAAATACTTCAAAGGATAGTACAATTATTATAATATTGAAAATATATTCATACTTCAAAATGTAGATAAATCAACTTATGATTTTTTAATGTCATCTTTGACTTACGATCCTGAATTTTCTTTCAGTAAAGAAGATATTGCAATTCTAGCACAGACATTATCAACCTACAACCTTTGTTAGATAGTATAGATAGTCGATAGTAGACTATTTGTGTCTTATCATACATTGTTTTATAGATGTCCCATACCTCTCTGTTAGTGGGGAGGTATGGGACACATTTTGAAATTTACAATTTCTTTAATTATAAAATTGTTTCAGAAAATCATGTTTCTACATTGTTTATGAACATTGTTCAAGGACAATAGAAAGTGCTCCATTTTGCATTCTATAAATAAAAATATTTGTTGTTGTGTCAAACAAAGCTGATTTTCTTATTTATGTAAAATGTGTCCCATTCTTCCTCACTCTCCCCTATTTTGTAAATAACTATCATATTATTATATTCTAAATGCATTTGTTGGCTATATAAAAAATAAAATTGCTTTTGGAACAGGTGTTAACTCTGGAGTATAATTATCTTAGTTTTTTAGAAGACTTTTGTTACTGATCAAGAAATTTTGACTCTTAAAAAGCTCCAAGATTAAATCAGAGAGCAAAAAATAAAAACTATAAAGCAAACCACTATCACTGCAATGTTCGATAGATTTAAAAATAAATAGAAATTTTTCTATTAATTTTCTGTTATACCATTTAAATATAAATATATTTTTTTCTTTGATTAAAAAAAGTATTTATGTTCCTTTTTGTATTATTTATTCACTGATATTATTAAACTTGGTGATAAATTCCAAATATTAGAATGTGAACAAAGAAACTAACTATAATTCGCTAACCCATTGGTTCCGACATGTGCGGATTAGAGAGAATGTACTGTATATGCACATAAAATACATTTGAACTTCCCTTTAATTAAATTTCTGTTGAACCTCACTTTAATGTTTTCTATTCAAAAGAAGAAATGATACAAACCTTTGTTACAATAAAAAGATTTCAGATTCATGAGAATGTTACAGATAAATTGCTCATATACTTAAAAAAAAAAAAAAAAAAAAAAAAAAAAAAAAAAAAAAAAAAAAATTACGAACAGTGTACTTTTTATAAGAAATCTATATAAATTAAATATTACAGGCTTTTCTTAAATTAAACAATTAAAATACTGAGGAAAAATAGGTAAGTTATATTATGCTTTAGTTATTGTTAACCTTTCGATTCACGTTTTTTTACAATTTTACAATTCAAAATTTTTTACAATTCTAATTATCTCATATGTCTGTCTACATTGCATAAAAAAGGTTACTGTCCAAATTATCATATATTTTTCCAATATTTCTGTTATATGCATATGCAGTATATATTATTAACTAAATTTCAGGATTTTGAGATGATTTCTGTTTAATAAATTTTCTTTATATTGCTTATGTGTAGCATTGAGACTTTGTTAAATGGAAGATCACTATATGTACAGTCAAAGTTCTATAATCCCCACAAGTTGGGGCCAAAGGTTGTGCAGATTATGGAATATTGTGGATTATAGAGCATTATGGACTATACATCCTTTTATTATTCATTTTAGTTCTTTAATCAATATAATATGAAAAGATAAATTTGAAATCTAGTAATCAATTTAATACAGTCAAGGATCGAAATCTGCACACCCATAATCCGCAATTTTCTGTAACCCGTGTCACTTTAAGAATGTAAACAGAGAAATAAACACTTTAAAAAATTTACAAATTCATGATCCAAAAATGATTTTTTAAAACAAATAATAAAAACATTGAAAAAAATCATAATAAAACATCTACATTTTAAAAATTTAACTCTGTTATTTTATTAACAGTAAAAAATAAACTGTATTACAGAACATATGTAGGTAATTACTATTTTTATTTAAATGCATATATATTTTTTTTTTCGATAAAATAACTTTAAAAAGGCATTTTTTGAGGTAACATATTAAATTGATTATTAGATTTCAAATTTATCTTTTCATATTATATTGATTAAAGAACTAAAATGAATAATAAAAAGATGTATAATCAATAATGCTCTATAATTCACAATACTCCATAATCCGCACAACCTTTGGCCGAACATGAGCAGATTAGAGAGAATTTTGACTTATGTTACCTCAAAAAATGCTTTTTTAAAGTTATTTTATAAAAAAATTAATATCTATGTGCATTTAAATAAAAATAATTACAAACGTTCTGTAATACAGTTTATTTTTTACTGTTAATAAGATAAAAGAGTTAAATTTAAAAAATGTAGATGTTTAATTATGATTTTTTTTTTAATTTTTTTATTATTTGTTTAAAAAAATATTTTTGGATCATGAATTTTAAATTTTTTAAAGTGTTTATTTCACTGTTTACATTCTTAAAGTAACACAGATTATAGAAAATTGTGGATTATAGGTGCACAGATTATTGATCTTTGACTGTATATAAAAGTATAATAAAAATTCTTCAAATGATTATTAATCTTCATACACCACTATAATAAGGAATTAAAAAACAAATTAAACTATAAGTTGGTTTCCAAAATGTTGCTCATATAAAACTTGCACTTTTTTTTTTTTTTTTTTTTTTTTTTTGACAAAATTGCTTTTTTTTTTTAAGACTTGGAGCTGTAGCGATAAATCTAAAAATTGTATCAACTCAAATATTCAGCTCCAATGTAAAAAATATATAGCCTATCAGAATAACTTTGGGCCAAGAGAGAAAAAAGATTATATTTGCTACTTCACTTGTTTTGATGGCAAAGTTTTGGTCTCAAAATAGAGATAGCAGCACTAGTGTGAGTGTTTGTCAGCTCACTGGAAATAACTCATCAAAATTCCACTGTGGCAGAATGGATCAACATTTTGTAAAGAAAGAGCAACGTTACCCTGATTGACTGTAATGTATTACAGTTAAGGATCAATAATCCACTCACCCAGAATTCAGCAGAAAATTCCAAAAAATTGCAAGAAATGTGGAAAAAACGTATCATAGACAAACTTTAACCGTTGATTGTATAACTGTTTCATTACTGCAACGTAGAATTTATTTCTAAAGGTAATAAAATACTAATACTATAAAATACAAATTATAAATATTGTTGATCGCGGTAGTTTTCTATTACAATACATTTCTTTTTAATTTGTGAAGGTGGCCAGAAATTTTCGAGAACATGCATTTTCCTTTGTACTTAATTTTGTCAATTAAATTTATTGATATTTATATGTTATTTCACAAGTAAGTTCCTAACTATTATGTCAATAAAATGTATAAATATCACTTTGAGATTCATCTTCATATGGGTATAGTTACAAATTAATTGAAAAATTTTTGGTGGCCGGAAACTTTTGTCCGCCACTGTATGTGAAGTATATTTGAAATGATGTTTGTGTTCATTTGTGTGTGAAAAAAGCAGGCTAAAATTTAAAAAAGTCAGACGGGTGGTTTTTATTGGTTTTAACCGGCTTTTTTTTTGGCCAAAATTGGCCTTTTTTGGTCATAATTGGCTTTTATATAGTAAAGCATTTTAATTATAAGCTACACATTTTTAAGTGTCTTTTAACTAGTTTTAATGATGTTTAGTTTACTTGAGTTTAATAAATTTATTTATTAAAATGAAAAATTGGGATTTTAATTATGATTCATTATGAGAAATTGGGTTATAGCCCTATTTTTCAATAATGAAGGCATAAATACTAGAATAACACACTGATCAAGTTGCTAGTGATTTATAGTCAGAATTGCAAATATGTCAACTAAATTATAAAATGGCCATACAGTGGCGGTTAAAAGTTTCCGGCCAGCAAAATTTTTTCAGTTAATTTGTAAATATACCCATATGAAGAAGAATCTCAAAGTGATATTCATACATTTCATTGACATAATAGTTAGGAACTTACTTATAGAAAAACATGCAAATATCAATAAATTTAACTGACAAAATTAAGTATAAAGGAAGACGCATGTTCTCAAAAGTTTCCGGCCATCTTCACAAGCTTGTAAAAAAGTGATATTTTAATAGAAAATTACAGTGATCAACAACATTTACAATTAGTGTTTTATCGTATTACTATTTTATTAGCTTTAGTAATAAGTACTGCGGCGAAGCGACGTGACATTCATACAATCAACGGTTAAAGATCGTCTATGGTACGTTTTTTCCACATTTCTTGCAATTTTGGCAAAATTTTGGCTGAGTTGGAATCTTTATAGTTCTGCAGACTTTTGTCAACTTCTTTTTAAAGATTTTCTATTGGATTCATGTTGGGCGCTTGGGCTGATCATTTCAAAAACGAATTTTTTTGTGCAAAAACCATTGCTTATAGAAGCTTACAAACATTATTTATGTCGTTATTATGTTAAGAAAAATAGTTGTGACCAATTTTTTTTCTCTAATAAGGCAGAAAATAGTCTTGCAAGATATCCTTATACATTGTATCATTCACCTAGCTGTGGATTTCAAATAACGGACCGACACTTTTTGAAGAAAATACTCCCCATGGCATAACGTGTTCTCCACCATGCTTCATTGTAGGAATAACATAGGTCAAATCATATCTTTTGTTGTTAGGTCATCGGACGTTGTGTCTGCCATCACTTCTAAAACTGTTTTGAATTTGATTGATGGAAAAATAGAACTTTTTTCCAGTTTTCGCTTGACCAGACTTTATGTCTTTTGGAAAATGCCAGTCGGGTACACTTGTATTTTTTTTAACTCTGAAAAAATTTTAACACCGACTTTTTTATAAAGTTATCCATCACGTCAGCATGTTGATACAGTATACGGACTTATTTCAGCAATATTTTCATTCCGTAAATAGCAGTATATTGCAGCAGAATTTTTATGCGGATTATCAATTGTTTTTCTCCTGATAATTCTTTTCATAGGAATAGTAATTTTCTGGGATCTCTTGGACCTCTGAAAGATCTGAAGGCCACGGCCATCTTTATACAATTTTTAAATATCGTTTACGGTCGATTTACCAATCGATATTTTTGCCGCAATATCTCGAGAAGATTGGCCTTTTAGCAACAAACTAATCACTCATTTATGAACAATAATTGTTGAACTTTTCAATTTTGAATTCAGACTATGCTATACACATTGATTCATTCATAAACACAACCAAAAAACAGTTTACCGATAGAAAAAAACTAAAGAATGATAAGTGGCCGGAAACTTTTGCACACTCTAACTTCGAATTTTATCCTTTTGCATGAAGCATCTTCAGTAACCAATCAAAATGATAATGTGGCAGAGGTCATTTAAATATTCCTAACTTTTGAAGCAATCGTGCTTCTTCTTTTCTGAAGCCTTTTGGTAAATAAATCGAAAAATCTAACTGGCCGGAAACTTTTGACTGCCACTGTACCAAGTGCATTTTCTGATTTACATTGACTTTTAATTCCACCATTGTTTTTCCTATATATTGCTTTATAAAATTAAAGAGGAAAATGGTTGCTTAGTTACATGTTTTATTCCCTATAAACATTTAAAATGATACATATAAAAAACATTTCTCACTATTGAAAATAGTATTATGAATTATACATATTTCATAATATATTATATTTCACAATTTATTTCAGTATTCCCAGTTAGCATATATGCATGAATATTTTTATGCAAGAGGGCATATATGCACTTTTAAATAAAGAGCTATTCAAAATTTTGATTCAACAAATTTTATTAGAACATTTTTTGTTGCTTAATTTTATATAATTATGTATTAAACTCTCCTCAAATCTGAATCCTTCCTATTTTCTCTTTCAACATTGTTCATTCTATGATTTAATCTTTACATATTGACCTTTAAGAATGTTTCCATAAGTGCTTTGATGTGTTATATTTTGTCATAATTCAACTAAATAAAATTCTTAAGAATGTGTAATATTAGTAGAACTGTGAAATATCAAAGTTTAAAACACATTTTTTGAGTATATTTTCTTTTTTTCCAAGATTTATATATTTTTTCAGACATAATGCCTTCATAGATTTCTTCTAGCAGTAGATTTATTTATTTGGAAAATTCAATAGAAATTTATAACTTTTCTAGTAGTAAATAATTAATATATTAAAAATAAATTAATCCCAATTAATATGGATTTGATACAAATTAACACTTTAAAAATAAAAGCTGGTTTTTTCCAAGTGCGTAAAACCAAAAAAAGACGGCCAGCTTTTTTGACCTTGCTAAAAGCCGGCAACTGTGCTTGTGTTTACTAATAAATAAAAGAGAGAGAATGTTTTCTATTTGTTTATTTGATAAGAATTTCTATATACCCCTCCCACCCTTCCTTTGTTTAAAACAAATGCAACACAACATTGTTACTGTATTATGTAACGAAAAGCTGTTATAAAATACTTTTAAATAATATTTAAGCGTCATTTGAATAAATCGATAGTTTATTGACTTCTCTTTACTTGAAACAATGAAGTATGTGAAAAATAAATTTAACCAGCTTTGTACAATAATTCAAACAAAAAACTAAATTCTAAAAACACTTTGATAACGATATCATTACCGAGGAGAGGGGGGGGGGAACGAAGAATGATAACCTATGATATCAAATGGGGGGGAGGGGGTCCAAAATTATAAAAAATTTGATAACGTTATATTTGCACAACTCCTAAGAGTGCTAGTCATACAGCAGCTAAATTCCCTTTGATGATGTATAGTCTATGGGCATTTAATGCATTCTTATATTTAAAATATTTCCTTGTGGAATTAATATTTTAAACTTTTTTTTCAGTATTACATCCTTAAAGGTCATCACTTTTTTCCTTAGTCGTCAAAATATTTTAAAAATTTATGCTCAATTTAATACTTTATAATTTAAAAACTGACGAGCTGGAAATAAGATTTTAATACCTGATATAAAATAAAGCATAAATTTTAGAAATATTTTGAAAACCAAGATAAAAAAGTGATAACAGTGATAAAAGTGAATACAGACAAAAGAAGTTTAAAATATTAATTTTCCTAGGAAATATTTTGAATATAAAAATTCATAAATTTCCCATTATAGAGGCAATTTTGGCTGCTGAGTGACCAGCCCCCTTAACCAGCTAACAGACTTATCTTACAGCTATGAATTGCGATCATTGGCCATATTTGATTGGAATAGTGCAAAAATGCTCTAAGCATTTTGAAGATTTAAAAAATAAATGATAATTTAGAAATTATGGTAAAAAATTTTAAATATATAGATTTTAAAACTGAACTCAGAGATTAGGATCTAAACAAAAAACGATGAAAAAAGTCAACAGGTTATATTCCATTTAAAAACAAAAACTATAGTCAGGGTTTTTGCTTTTGCTCGCCATTGCACTAAATTGCTAATTCGGCGAGTAAACAAGCGATTAGATTCGCTAAATTGCTAGTGTTCAATTTTTTCTTTATCTCTCTTTTTTTAAAAATACATATGCACATACACATATTTTTAATATATTTGTAGCGGATAGTTGAAATTAGATTTACAATCGTTGTCGCAGTTATAAAAACTTAGGTTATTTTAGAGCATTGAAAAAAGGGAAGTACATTAAAGGATTAAAGATTCTTTTCTTTCTTTCTTTTTTTTTTTTTTTTTTTTTTTTTGTGCTACATAGCGAATTTATTTTGCTAATACTTTTTTCAGTTGGCGAATGTTTTTTATCTTTAATTAGCCAAATTACAAACAAACGTTGGTCAAATGTCAACGAGAACAATGACTATAGTATAAAATAATTTGGGTTAATACTACAACCGGCAACGTAATTACCTTTATTTTTCTATAACATCTTTTCAAAAAGCCCCGCAAAGCTCTTCTCTTATATCATACTTCCTAAAAAACAATTTTACTAACCCTTAATGGAATTGATCTCGGAAGCTAATTTCTTATTTTTTAATCTAAAAGTACTGCACCAGATTCATTTGTATACAAAACAAGAATCTTCGAAAAAAGACTTTAACTCACAATTTCGTGAAAATTGTTTTAGTTCAGCTGTAAAGTCTTCAGAAATTTCTTAATTTTTTAAGGGCTACTTGAGCGTATTTGCAAATGAAATGGACTGAAGAACAATTCATGAGTCATTCAAATTGAATCATTCATTTCGCGTATCTTGTTTCTTTTCCCTTTGAGAACGGTTTGTATTTCTGTTAAATAACTTCTTCAAAGGTACATTTTTTCATGACGATTTTTGCCATAATTCTTTGAAATTAAGTTAAGAATTTAGTTTAGTTAAATTATTCAAAAGATCTATGTTGTCTCTGACATACTGCATACAGTCACGTAGACTAGATTTCATTTCGGTGTATGTGTGGGGGGAGGGGGAGAAACATTTTTTTTTTCAGGTTTTATATATATAGTAAAACCAGCTAAAATAAAATGTCAAGTATTGGGGAAATTTTCGGTTTCACACAGGTTTTCTTGTTAGAAGCTGTAATTATATCATATTTTTTAAAAGTACTATGGAACATTTCCATTTAAGACAGAATTCCGTTATAGGCAGGTTACATTTTTAGAAATTTTGTGTATTTATTTAAATATACCTATTTATGTAATATGAATATTAAAACTTTGCAAAATAGTAATTATCTATAACTAAATCCTGCCTTAAAATGAAGTGTTAAATGGTATTAATGCCTTTGAGACGAGAGCCCTTTGCTTGATTTTTATTCTTTAACCACCTATTTTTCAAAAAAAAATATTTTTTTTTTTAATTGAGTCGAAAATTGCTTTGTTTAAGTAAGGTAAAGTTTACAATTAAAATTAACTGGTGAGAATAATGAACAGTGGTGTAGTCGTAAAAAATACAGAGGATATACACTCAAAGCAGAGGGTATATGATTAAGGCAGAGCATATACCCTAGAGCGTACACACTAATAGCTTTTTTAAAAATAGAGGGTATATGGTGTTCCTCAAAAAATCCAGGTGTACGGCATATACCCACCTATACCCTCCACTATATCCCTGATAATGAAGGATTCTGATAACCTTAAGTGGCACTGGTCGCTTGTTCCCAAGGGATTAATATCGATTACCATGCAATTAAATATGAAATTAAAGAAAAAAAATATTCTTGAAAGGAGTTAGTTATTTAACATTTGTTTCAGTTCTGATACAAATTCTTACAAATCTTCTGATACAGATTACAGAGAAAATGTAAAATTTTATACTCTAGTTCATTTCATAATTATAAATTTTCCTATAAATCAACTTTTTTTTCTGAAAAAAAAATTAATGCTTGTATAACAATTTCATTATTGTGCAAAATTTATAAAAAATTATACATAATTTGGATGAAAACAATAAGCAAAAGATTCAACTCTTTTCTCATAAACTATACGTACAGCTATAAATCACAATCACTGAATGTGCCATTATATATCTGGTGTATTACAAAACCCCTGAATTTTCTTTATGTTTTGTCAGTTTTGAATGTCAACTTACAGACAGAAAATAAGGTAAATAAAGATAAACTATATAGATTTTAGAAATATAAGTAATTCAGAATTCAAATTTTCTATTAAATAAAATGCATAATGCTTACTTTCTTATACTTCATTTAAAAACAAAGCTAATATTTTGAAAAACTTGAATGCTTCTCGAAAGTTACTTATATCTATATATGAGATACCATAAAACAAAATAATTAGTTTAGCTTTATTTTTTATTAAAAGCTTTTAAAAGTCAAGCTAAAATATGTAAATATATTTATAAATAGTTTTGCAACCTTAAAAATTTTAACAGGAAATTACAGTCAAGGATCGATAATCAGCGCACCCATAAGCCGCAATTTTCTATAATCCACGCTACTGTACGAATGTAAACAGTGAAATATACAGTTAAGAAAATTTACAAATTTGTGACCCAAAAATGATTTTTTAAACAAATTAGAAAAAAAAATGAAAAAAATAATCATAATAAAATATCTACTTTATTAAAATATAATTCTTTTACTTTATTAACAGTAAAAATCAAACTGTATTAGAGAACATATGTAATTATTTTTATTTAAATGCACATATATATCAATTAAAAAAAAAAAAAAGTTTTAAAATAAATTTTTTGAGATTGTACATCAAATTAATTATTAGATTTCATAATTATCTTTTCATGTTAAACTGATTATAGAATTAGAATGCTGTCTAGGAATAATCAAATGACGTATAATCCATAATACTCTATAATCCACAATATTCCATAATCCACACAACCTTTGGCCCCAACTTGTGCGGATTATAGAACATTTACTGTAATTAGTTTGTAGCAGTTCTGCTAGACACAACTGCACAAAATGCATGATGCATTTTTTTGCAAGCTATTTGCATGCAAACAGAAGTCTTCATGAATGGTTTATTGCATCGAGTACTAATTATGAGTCTTTCAAATAAAAATATCATGTCTGTCATATTTTATTTCTTTACACTTGAAAATTTTGTAGTTTGTGATGTTTTGATTAAAATGATTTTTAAACAATAAAAATTTTTACTATTATCTGACTCACTTTTATAATGATTCATTAGAAATAAGTACTACTGTTAAGTCATCCAAAGGATTTATTTAGTCAATCAGCCATTATAATAAAAATTACTATGCTAATTTTTGCCATCATCTCAGATTTGGTTAAACATGATACAGTAGACTCCCTCAAATATACACTCCTAAAATCCGTAACTCTCTAAAATCTGCACATATTTTATGTGTGTAAACAATGAAACATGCAATTCAGATTTAGGGGAAAATTTGACTTTTTTAGTTTTATATCAATTTCATATATTTTTTAACTTATAATTTTTGTTAAGGTTATTGAATTCGCGTTTTTTCATGAAGAAAGAATAATTTATTTCTGAAAAAATAAACATATTTATGATATTAGTGGTAATCACAATCTTACGAAATATATTTATGTATTAATCAAGCTTTTTTAGTTATTAAGTCTGGCTAAACTTGTAATAAAGCTTCCTTATTTTATGATCCTGGTGTGAATTAGTTATGTACCATTATGAGGCAAGTTTCATTGAATAATTTAGGAAAAACTCATTTCATCTTTATAATAAATATTTAATTGCACATTATTGATTATTAACTTGAACTTTGCTTTTTAGTATTTTTATCATTTTAAAAACTATCTAAATTTTTATTATTTTAGTTTATTACTTATTTTAATATTTTATTATACTGTAAGTATTCATTATAGTTCTGATTGCACTATGAATTACACTCAAATTACTTTTTAAAAAATGTAAACAAAGCAATGACCATAAATCCGCAAAATTCTAAAATCAGCAAAATCTCTTGTCCCAAGCTGTGCAGATTTGAGGGAGTCTACTGTATATTGAAAACCAACTTGTGTATTAAAGATAACATCACATTTTATAAAAATTCAATCATGTGTTAAAAATGCATACATATAAATATTGTCATTAAAAATATATTTTAAAATTGTTATCTAGAAACATTCCTGAACTGATTAAAAGAGACTTAAATCAGCTTTTTTTTTTTTTTTTTTTTTTTTTTTTTTTTTTTTTTTTTTTAAATACAATAGACTTTTTTAAAACTGCACAGCATAGGACCAGAAATTGTGCAGATTTTAGAATTTTGCGGATTTCTGGTCTTTGCTTTGTTTACATTTTTTTAAACAGTAATATGAATGTAATTAATAATGGATGCTTATAATATAGTAAAATATTAAAATAATTAAATATAATAAACTAAAATAATAAAAATGTAGATAATTTTTTTAAATGACTAAAATATTAAAAGCAAAAGTCAAGTAAATAATCAATAATGTATAATTAAATATTGATTATAAGGGTAAAATGCCATTTTCTTAAATTATTCAATGAAATGTGTCTTAAAGGTCCACCACTAATACACATCAGAATCATAAAATTATAAAGTTTTATTTCAAGTTTAGTCAGACTTAATTATCAAAAAAAAAAAAAAAACTTTATTAATGTACAAATACATTTGGCAAAAAGATTGTGATTACTAGTGATACGACAATATTTTTAACTTTTTCAAAAGATAATGTATTTTTTCTTCATGAAACAACCTGAATTCAGTAATATTAACAAAAATTTCAGATTAATATGTGTATAGAACAGATATAAAAATAAAAAAGTCAAATTGCGGCTCTATATCTGAACTGAAAGTTTCATTGTTTACATCTGTAAATGTGTGCAGATTTTACAGAGTTGCAGATTTTAGGGTTGTGGATTTGAGGGAGCCCACTGTATCCCCATAATCAGTTATAGCCTATATGTCGATGATACATAAGTGCTGTATCCAAAATGAGTATACCATGCTATCAGAAACTTTCAATTGTACGCAACACACCCTTTTTAGCTTTATTTTTTTTATACTTATGCATTATATAATTCAATATTTTTCTGCTTAGTGGCCGCCTATTTGATCCAAGCAAAAATGTTAGCACAAAAAGCTAAAAAGGTGCCATTTCCATTATGGAAAGTGTATGCTCATGCTAATTTATTTATGAGATAGTGATATGCATATACTGTAGAGGGAATTCATAAATGATTTAATAAATACAGTCAAAGATCGATAATCTGCAATTTTCTATGATTTGCATTACTTTACTAATGTAAACAGTGAAATAAACAATTAGGAAAGTTTACAAATTCGTGATAGAAAAATGATGAAAAAATTAAAAAATATTATAATAAAACATCTCCTTTTTTAGATATAACCTTTTTATTTTATTAACAGTGATAAAAGAGCTATATTACAGAACATATGTAATTATTTTAATTTAAATGTACATATGTATCAATTTTTTTTATGAAATAACTTTAAAAAAGCATTTTTTGAGCTAGCATATTAAATTAATTATAAGATTTCATATTTATCTTATCGTACTATAGTGATTATAGAATTAAAATGCTGTCTAGAAAAAATAAAATGATGTACAATCCATAATACTCTATAATCCACAATATTCCATAATCTGCACAACCTTTGGCCCCACTAGTGTGTATTATAGACCTTTGACTGTAAAAAAAGGATACAGTAGACTGCCTCAAATCCGAAAAGCTTGGGGCCAGAGGTTTTGCGGATTTCTGGTCATTGTTTTGTTCACATTTTTAAACAGTAATTTGGATGTAAATAATAATGTAATCAAAACTTAAATGAATGCTTACAATATAATAAACATTAAAACAAAGTAATAAACTAAAATAATAAAAATTAAGATAATTTTTTAAATGATTAAAATATTTAAAGCAAAGTTCAAGTTAAAAAAATAAAATGTCTGATTAAATATTCATTATAAAGATAAAAAGTATTTTTCCTAAATTACTGAATGAAACTTGCCTCATATACGTACAATACCAATTCACATCAAAATCATAAAATATGGAAGTTTTATTTCAGGTTTAGCCAGACTAATTCACCAAAAATGTTTGATTAATGCATAAATATATATGGTAAGAAGATTGTGATTACCAATTATATGAGCAATATCTTGAATTTTTTCAGAAATAAATTTATTATTCTTTCATGAAAAAACATGAAATAAGTTATACTAACAAGAATTACAAATAAAATTACACAATGAAGTGATATACATCTATTTTTTTTTGCCTATATTTGAATTGAATGTTTCATTGTTTACTTCCATAAGTTATGTGTGGCTTTTAGGGTTGCATATTTGAGGAAGTCTAGTGTATTTCATTTCACAGCCAGCATAATGGTGACAGTTTAGTTTAACATTCTTAAATATTTTATTGTTTTCAGATAATATTATGCTTTTTAAATGTCAGTGACCCAGGTTCATAAATAGTAATATTTTGAAAATATAAAAAATATGTGATACTATTTTCATCTATGCCTTACATTTTAAAAAATGACAAACTTTCTGAAAATTATATTTTCAGACACCAGATTCTAAAGCCAGATTTATCCATTTACAGAATAAAAAATCTTTAAAAAATGATATATAACACAAAGTTAATTATTTTGTTTCAGTTCTGTTACACATATTGTGACACAACTTGGGACTCCAAAAGTGCTTTTTAGCTAGTTATGTGTTTGCAAATGCAAATCTTCATGAATGATTCATTCTGTGAAGTACCTACTAATAATGAATCATCAAAATTATATAGTACATTTGATGTATCTTTTTTCTTCACTCTTGAAAATAGATTATTACAGTGTGTGGAATTTGATAAAAATTATTTTTAAGGGTAAATATTTTTAACATTATCTGCCTAAGGTTTTGTTATGATTCATTAAAGATAATGTGTTGTTTTGTTAAACTATCTAAATAATCTGTTTAGTCATTCCATCGCTATAATAAAATTAATACACTGATTTTTTTTTCCAGACCATCTCAGATTTGGTTAAACATGGCATATCAATAGTCAAAACGAATCAGTAAATTTTTATAAAGTTCAACCATGTATTAAAAGTACACCCATATTAATTTTGCAAAACTTGTCATTAAATATATCTTTCAAATTGCTGTATTGAAACTTTTCTGAGACAAGTTTAAGGGACAGACATCAGTTTGCTTATGATATGTAATACAGTAGACTCCCTCAAATCCGCACTCCTAAAATCCGCAACTCTCTAAAATCCGCACATATTTTACGGATGTAAACAATGAAACATTCAGTTCAGATCTAGGTGCAAAAATTTATTTTTTCAGTTTTATATCGATTCCATACATTTTTTAATTTATAATTTTTGTTAAGGTTATTGAATTCATGTTTTTTAATGAAGAAAGAATAATTTATTTCTGAAAAAAATAAAGATATTGCTAATATCATTGGTAATCACAATCTTACCAAATATATTTATGTATTAATCAAGCTTTTTTGGTTATTAAGTCTGGCTAAACCTGAAATAAAGTTTCATTATTTTATGATCCCGATGTGAATTAGATATGTACCTTTATGAGGCAAGTTTCATTGAATAGTTTAGGAAAAACACATTTCCTCTTTTATAATGAATATTTAATTGTACATTATTGATTATTAACTTAATCTTTTCTTTTAGTATTTTTATCATTTTTAAAAATAGCTAATTTTTTATTATTTTAGTTTATTACTTATTTTAATATTTTAGTATATTGTATGCATTCATTATACTTTTGATTTCATTATTAATTACATTCAAATTATTTTTTAAAAAATGTAAACAAAGCAATGACCAGAAATCTGCAAAATTCTAAAATCCGCAAAACCTCTGGTCCCAAGCTGTGCGGATTTAAGGGAGTCTACTGTATTTCTACAGACAGTTTTAGCTTATGAGTTGACTGTAGGAAAGTGCCACAACCCAAATTTGTATTCCATGCCATCAGAAACTTTCAATCGTAAGTAATACAGTCAATTGAACTTCAATTTTTTTCATTACACAATTATTGAATCTATCCCTGTTTATAAAATTCTTCAATATTATTTAATACTGATGTTTAAATTATCAGTATTCATGTTCAAAATTAAAATATCTTAGCTACAGCATGAATGTATTAATCTTACCTTATCATGTATCGGGGAGATCAATCTAATACTATATCTTAAGTAAATCAATTTTCGTGTCTTCAGAGTAAATTCAAGCACAGATGTATAAAAAAAACATATATTAACTTTCACATTACAAATAAGGCCATTATTGTGCACATATGATATCTTTTCATCAATATAATATCTTAATACAATACATACTGCATTTTTCAGTTCAAAGAAAATTTCATTCAAAAAAAAGTTCTAATAAATTCATAATGTAAACAACAACAAAAAAATCGTTTGCGCGAGGCGCAAAGTAAAAACGATTAAATTAAACCATGGAAGCAGTGATAGTACGCAACACACTCCCACCTTTGAGTTTCGAATTCAATGAAACTCAAACTTTACTTTGGGTTTATATAAACGACCATATTTAGATCGTTTTTCAGGAACAGTCACTACAGGAGAGTCACTAACAGTCTTTAACAGAATGCTGGTTCATTGGCTTATTCGTAGAAGGATCTAAATAACAGTTTTTTCCATTCAGCTTTACCATCGGTTTAGAAGGAACAGGATCTAAAAGGAGTTCTTTATTATGTGGTTGAACAGTCTGTTCGGAAGATGTTGAGTTTTGAGCTATAGAGTGCAGTTCTGTACCTTTTTCTTGAGTTATTTCTTGAGGAATCAATCTCAGAACAGGACGTAGAAATTCACCACCTTTCATTTTAACCTTCACTAATCGCACATTTCCATCCTTGGAAGGATACAGTTCAATAACTTTGGCAAGCGGCCATTCAAGTTTTCTAACATTCTCGCTGGACACTAGAACAACATCACCAATTTGGATAGGTGTCGGATTTTTATCAAATTTCGAGGATTGTCTCAAAAATCCCAAATATTCAGTACGGAATCTTTTTCGCAAATCTTGTTTTAGTCGTTGTCTATAAGCATGTCTTTTATTTATAGACGATGAATCCAAAAAGTCAAGATCAGGAATACCTGATTCTCTGATGTCTTGTAAAAACATAGGAGTAAGTGGTGTTAAATCATCAATTTCCTCTGAAACATAGGTCAAAGGCCGCTGATTAACAATACTTTCAGTATCGCAAATAACAGTTTGCATTTCTTCTAAATTTAAAGAGCTTCGTCCTAAGACTTTTCGAAGGATCCCTTTTATTATGCATATCAAACGCTCCCACCATCCACCCCACCACGGCGCAGATGGAGGGTTAAATTTCCAAATTATCTTCTGAGCTGCGCTGTACTGAGAAATGACATCCCAATCGATTTGTTTCAACAAATTTTCAGCACTCGTAAAATTTTTTCCGTTGTCCGAATATACTATCGCAGGTCTACCTCTTCGTGCTATGAATCTTCTAAAAGCTTGCAAAAAGTTGTCAGTAGATAAGGATGTGGCTATCTCTAAATGTATTGCTCTATAGACAGCGCATGTGAAAATAACAATCCAAGCTTTTGGACCGCCTCGAAGAAGTAAAGGACCGGCGTAGTCAGTTCCTACAACTTCGAATACTGCAGCTTCTTTTATACGATCTTCCGGAAGGGGGGCTTCTATAATTGGTTTAGGTTTTGAATTGAATCTTTTACAGCGTACACAGCTTCTGATTACCTTTCTAACAGTCTTCCTGCATTTCAAAATCCAAAAATCTTCTCTTAAGTTACTCATTAATATCTGGGTGCCAGCATGATTTAAACTAAGATGTCTTGTCCGAATAAGTATTTCTACAACTGGATGACTGCAGAGTAACAGTATTGGAAATCGGAAATTTCTTTTATCTTCTCTCACCAGAATACGAGTCTTAACTTTAAGTAGTCCATTTGATTCTTTATAACATTGAAGTGATTTTAAGCGTTTATCTTCAGTTCCTGAAAATGATTCATTTTGTACTACTTTTAACAAAGATATTTCAGCTCTGTTTATTTCTTCTAGCGTTAAGAGTCCAGAAATCCGGTTGGCAAGTTTCACTTTACAGTTAGTAAAAAATCTATAAATCCAAGCAATAATTCGGATCAATTTGTCGTACGATGAAAATCTATTGTAAATGTTTTCAGTTGATTCTTCATGATTTGTAGTGCTAATAACAGTTTTCCTCTTTTCTGAATATACTACGCTGAAATCAGGAACAACATTGGATTTTGGCCATTCAGTTTCTGGTCCTCGTAACCATTCTGGGCCCTCCCACCATTTAGATTTCGCTAAAGTTTCTGCATTACAACCACGAGAAGGGAGGTCTGCAGCATTTAATGATCCTGGGATGTGATACCAATTTTCAAGTTCTGTCAAAGATCGGATTTCTTTAACTCTGTTGAAAACAAAAGGAGCCCAATTTTCAGTTCCTTTGATCCAATATAGAGCATTTGCTGAATCAGACCAGAAAAATTTCGGGATTGGTTTCAACTGGAGATCATTTATAACACTTTGTGCTAGTCTAGCTCCGATATTACAGGAAAGCAGCTCCAATCGAGGAATAGAAATGGTTTTCTTTGGAGCAACTCTGCTCCTAGCCTGTACAAGCTGACAAGATATTGTGTTTTCAGTCGCACATCTTAAAAATATACATGTAGAATATGCATTCTTGCTTGCATCGCAGAATATGTGCAATGAAAGATTCTTTGGAGCTTCATAATTGGAAATAATACATCGAGGGATTTCTATTTCCTTTAATTTAGAGACATCCTTTCGCCATTTTTCAAATTTCTCGGCAATAGATTCAGGTAATTCAGCATCCCACGAAACTTTCAATTTCCAACATTCTTGAAGAAGAATCTTTGGACCCAAGGTGACAGGACATGTGAAGCCAATGGGATCGAAAATTCTATGAACAGCACTGAGAATATTTCTTTTCGTTACAACAGTGGAATCTTCAAAACATTTTCGTAAATCTATTTTCAAAGTATCAGCTTTTAAATTCCACATTAGTCCCAAAACGGGAATAATCTTTTCTTCTGGGAAGTTTTCTACTACTGTTTCATGGATATTATATTCCCATCCTCGAAGATCAAACTTAGCACTCTGGAGAATAAGTTTGGATTCTTCAATAAATTTTTCAAGCTGCTCGTGATTATCAACACTAGTGACGCAGTTATCTACGTAAAAAGACTTCATCAATTTCTCTGCTGTTTCTTTAAATCTAGAAGGTGCGTTCTTCAGATGATATCGGATAGTTGCGTCAAGCAAATAAGGTGAACATGTAAGACCGAAAACAACCCTTTTATGCTGGAAAATTTTCAACTTTTCGGGATCGCCTTCCTCCCACCATAAAAACTTCAGAAATGGTCTATCTCGCTCATTTAAACTTATTTGTAGAAATGCTCTTCGAATATCCGCAATCACGCCTATTTTCTTCTGTCGAAATTTATTCAATATAGTCGGAATGAGTTCTACTATATTAGGACCTTTTTCTAAACAGTCATTGATTGAAGGTGAATCATTTTGTCTTGCTGAACCATCAAAGACTGATCTAACTCTTGTGGTCGAATTTTCTTTAATCACAGATCTATGTGGCAAGTAGTGTTCACTTTCATCATTACAAGTATTCTTAACTTCTTCAATAACACCCTCTTCTATCCATTCTTTTAATATATCTTCATACTCTTCTAAAGTTCTTGTTTTCTTTAGTGATTCAACACAACTTCTTAATCGTCTTTCAGTAATTTTTCGACCAGTTGGTAACGGAGGATGGTTTTCAATCCATGGGAGGGATTCTTCATACCTTCCTTCTGCATCTATTTTTATATTTCTATTGAAATGCTCTTCAATAACTTTTTCGTTTTCTTGTCTGTTTCCGCTTTCACCAGGATCGAGAATTCCAAGCGTGTCTAGCCGCCATAAATCTCAAATTTTTGCATCATTTACATGAAGTGACATGACGCTGTTTGTGCTATCTGATGTGTTAAAAATGTCGGTTTTTCCCATCAAAGTCTAACCAAGACGTGTTTCCATTACTACTAATCCAGAAATCAATTGTTTTATTTTTCCGGTGTACAATTTGCCTGCTATATCAGCTCCTATAAGCCCATGAATTTCGTTAGGTGAAAATTCATACAGTAACTCAACCTGGTTATTCAAATCAGATAGAAAAATTTTATGCTTCTTTATTTCACTCATAAAAGAGCCACGAGGAATTTTTTAATGTCCGAACAAATTTTTTCTTGATCTAACACTTCGAAACAACAGCGATAATTATCAAAGAAGTCACTCAGACTAATCAAATATTTCTTATGTGCTGATACGGTTTCTGTTCCTCCGAATAAACTATGCGTCAATTTTTCTTCCCCTATGCATTCATATACCATTTCAGCCAGTGCAAAAGATGACAAATAGGATTTACTGCTACCTGAATCAATTAATATTCTGATATATTTCATTTTACTATTACATATAAGTCGGACAATAAGCGTTTGTAAAAGTACATGGCGAGTACTTGTTTTATTGGATAAAGCAGTGTCGTTTTTTATTTCGATATCTGACTTTTCTGTAATCGGGTTTTCCTTATCATTTTTCGTTGGACACATTATTTTAAAATGTAATTTACCGCAATCACAGGGTGGTATTTTCGTTCTACAAAAACGTGATATGTGTTTTCTTGTTTCTAAACATTTAAAGCAAGCTCCCTTTTTTATCAATATTTGTTTTCTATCTTCATGAGATAAACTATTAGCATATCTACATTCGGTACTTAAATGTGACTTGTTACAAAAAATGCACGTTTCCCTTTTCATTTTCGATGAATTATGTAATTCCGTAGCCGTTGGAAGATCCCTTTCTCGCCTACTTGGCGCAGTATGAATATTTTGGTTTACATTTTCTAGATTAAACCCACTTCTAGCCAAACGGACTTTTTCTTCGCTTTCGATTTCGTGCTGCAAAAATTTCATCAAAGAATCTAATTTATTTTTACTTTCATCTTTTGAATTCAAGGTAATGGAATTTAAATTTCTTTCCCAAATTCTCAATATTTCAACAGGCAAACACGACTCAATTAATGAATAAAGAATTGCAGAATAATGTTCGCTTGAAACACCTAACATTTTTAATGACCTTAAATACGTTTCAATTTTGTCGTATAATTTAAAAAGAGGAATTCTTGGACCTTTTCCTGTTGTGTTATTCATCATTAAAGCAAGTAGTTCTCTTATGTATACTTCAATTAACATATCAGTGCGACCAAAACGAGCCTTTAAACATTCAATAACATTTTCATGACTATCACCAGTAGTGGGGTACGACTCGACAATTTCTCTTGCCCTAGAACCCTTTAGCGTCGCTTGCAACAAGTACTGATATTTATCTTCCTTCGCGATATCAGAATCGTTACCGTAATTTCTGGAAAAAACGCCGCAGCGGCGTAAACGCCGCATCGCGGAAAATCACTCAAAAAAATTTAGAAAATGGTCGTAAACGCCGCATCGTCGTAAACGCCGCAGGTGAAATTTCTGCGGTAATCGCGGTTAACATGTTAAACAGAAACACATTAATAAGCTGTATTAAGAAATCATAAAAATGAAATTATTAATCAGAAATTAATAAATAAATACAAAATTAATAATATTATTTAAATACCTATTTTCGGGAATAAGCGCCGCGACGCATACGAGTTTAAAAGTAAAAATATGCTTACTGCGGCGCAGCGGATACGGTGATTTTTTTTTCTAACAGTACCGTAAAATACCGTTAATCCGTCCCCCCCCCCCCAAACGTGACGAAAAATCATAAAATAATTAGAGAGGGGCGCTTACAAGGGATTTTTCCACGATCGTTTCACAAAATTTTCAGGAATGAATCGTGAATCTTTGAATGAACCATGAATTTTGATAATTGAAGCAATACTTGAAAAAAAAAATTGGTTTAAAAAAAACGTAAATTCTGTCGAAAAATGCAGAAAAAAGGAGAAATTTGTAAAAAAAAAGCATGAAATCAATTAAAAAAATCTTTTAAAAAAAAGCACATTTCATCAAAGATTCATGATTCATTCATTTCATCATGATTCATCACTGAATCTTTGGAACGGGGGAAAAAATCGGATTCAGAACAAATTTTCTGAACGTTATAAAAGAATGGGAGGGGAAAATTCGGGAAATTCATTCGAAAATGCAATTTTCGTTTATTTGCAATCTAATGCAAAATTTGCGTAACTTTTTGCGGTCTTTTAATGAAAATTGACATTTTTCGCGATATTTTGACGAAATCGAAATTGATTTGTTTTTGCAAACATTTGTCGGAATTCGCGATACATTTTATGTCCGAAATTTTGGAATTATGATCGATTTTTTTTTCAAATTTCGGAAAAATTCAGAAAAATAACACGCTTGTTTGGAAAAAAAATGCTCGTAAACGCCGCATCGGTAGAAACGCCGCATCGCTTGAAATTTCAGTTTAAAACACGTAAACGCCGCGGCGTTTCTTCCAGAAATTACGGTATGTATCTTTTCAAATTGAGCCCAAAAGGCCAACCACTCTTTAATATCTCCCCCGAATAATTTAAATTCTATCTTAGGAAGTTTAAATTTCCGTTTCGTAATATTTTCAGTTTCGGAAACTTTCAAAAATTTTTGAACTTTCGTTTTTAGCTTAATAAATTTTTCCTCATACATGCTAAAACTTTCGTATTCCGTATCATAATTTTCTTGCGTACATGATTTATCGTTTAAAAGAAGATCTAACATTTCTTTTTCTTTTGGTTCTAGATTTACCCATTTTTCTTCTAATTGAGCGTATAAAATCTCAATTTCTTCAATATTTTTATTTTCATCACTTAATTTATTCTCAAGTAAATTAGCGATTCGCGTAAAAGCACTTCTTAATGGCGTGCGTAATCGTTTAATTTGTTCCATTATCTTATATCACTTCTTAAATAATAAAATATCCCAGCAGTTGGATGCCAAAATAATATTGAATCTATCCCTGTTTATAAAATTCTTCAATATTATTTAATACTGATGTTTAAATTATCAGTATTCATGTTCAAAATTAAAATATTTTAGCTACAGCATGAATGTATTAATCTTACCTTATCATGTATCGGGGAGATCAATCTAATACTATATCTTAAGTAAATCAATTTTCGTGTCTTCAGAGTAAATTCAAGCACAGATGTATAAAAAAAAAACATATATTAACTTTCACATTACAAATAAGGCCATTATTGTGCACATATGATATCTTTTCATCAATATAATATCTTAATACAATACATACTGCATTTTTCAGTTCAAAGAAAATTTCATTCAAAAAAAAAGTTCTAATAAATTCATAATGTAAACAACAACAAAAAAATCGTTTGCACGAGGCGCAAAGTAAAAACGATTAAATTAAACCATGGAAGCAGCGATAGTACGCAACAACAATAGACTCCCTAAAATCTGCACATCTTTACTGATATAAACAATGAAACTTTCATTTTAGATGTGGGGACAAAATGACTGATTGTTTTATTTAATCCCATATGCATTTTAATATATGATTTTTAATAATATGACTAAACTTGTGGTTTTCTATGAAGGGAGTATATATTTATTTATTTATTTATTGTAATCAAGATAATGTTGATATCACTAGTAATCATAATCTTTTTACCAATCATATTTATGTATTAATCAAGCTTTTTTTGTTATTACTTTGATGATTTTGATGTAAATTAATAGAACATACTTTTTTATAAAGAAATTTTCTTTGAATAACCTAAGAAAAATGTATCTCATCTTTTTTTTTTTATGCATGTTCAAATATACATTATAATTATTTACTTGACCTTTACTATTAATATTTTACTATACAGAAGAATCCTCCCTCAGTGTACTCCCTCAAATCCACACAACTCGGGACCAGAAGCTATGCGGATTTCTGGTCATTGCTTTGTTTACATTTTTAAACAGTATTTTGAGTGCAATTAATAATGCAATAGACTCCCTCAAATCTGCACTTCTAAAATCTGCAACTCTATAAAATCTGCATTTAAATTACGGAGGTAAACAATGAAACATTCAGTTCAGATGTTGGTGCAAAATTTGACTTTTTTGGTTTTATATCATTTCCATACATTTTTTAATTTGTAATTTTTGTTAAGATTATTAAATTCATGCTTTTTCATGAAGAAAGAATAATTTATTTCTGAAAAAAAATCAAGATAGTGCTGATATCATTGGTAATAACAATCTTACGAAATATATTTATGTATTAATCAAGCTTTTTTAGTTATTAAGTCTGGCTAAACTTTTAATAAAGCTTCCTTATTTTATGATCCTGGTGTGAATTAGTTATGTACCTTTATGAGGCAAGTTTCATTGAATAATTTAAGAAAAACACATTCCATCTTTATAATGAATGTTTAACTGTACATTACTGATTATTAACTTGACCTTTGCTTTTAGTATTTTAATCATTTAAAAAATTATCTAAATTTTTATTATTTTAGTTTATTACTTATTTTAATATTTTAGTATATTGTAAGTTTTCATTATACTTTTGATTTCATTATTAATTACATTCATATTACTTTTTAAAATATATAAACAAAGCAATGACCAGAAATCTGCAAATTCTAAAATCCACACAACTTCTGGTCCCAAGCTGTGCGGATTTGAGGGAGTCTACTGTACTCACAATATAATAAAATAATAAAAATTTAGGTAATTTTTAAAATGATTAAAATATTGAAGGCAAAGGTCAAGTTAATAAAGTATGATTAAATATTAAATATTTATCATAAAGATGAAATGTATTTTTTTTAATTATTCTTTGAAATTTGCCTCATAAAGGTACGTTACTACAGTCTAAGATCTATAATCCGCACACCCATAATTCACTGTTTCCTCATTGTTTTTTCATTTTTTTTAAATTTTTCTAAAAAAACGTTTTTGGATTACTAATTTGTAAATTTTTTAACTGTTTATTTCATTGTTTACATTCGTAAAATAACGTGAATTATAGAAAACAGTGGATTATGGGTGTGCGGATTATAGATCTTTGACTGTAATTCATTTTGTAATCTTAAAATAAAAAATTTTGTTTCAAATTTTGCCAGACTTAATAACCAAAAAATCAAGATTAATACATAATTATATTTGGTGAGAAGATTGTGATTACCAATAATATCAGCAGTATCTGAATTTTTTAAGAAATAAATTTGTTTATCCTTTATGAAAACACATTAATTCAGCAATATTAACAAAATTTACAAATTAAAAAACGTATGGAATTGATATAAATCTAAGAAAGTCAAATTTTGCCCCTATATCTGAACTGAATATTTCATTGTCTACATCCGTAAATTATGTGTGGATTTTAGAGATTTGTGGATTTTAGGATTGCAGATTTGAGGGAGTCTACTGTACTACAATCATTCATTATAATTTTCATTGTGTTATTGCATTCAAATTACTGTTTAAAAAATATAAACCAATGACCAGAAATCTGAAAAATTATAAAATTCGCACAGACTGTAAGAGTTTGAGGGAACCTACTGGCAGTGGCGCAGCCAGGAGGGGGGGGGGGGTTGGGGTTAAAACCCCTTCCAAAGCTAAGAAAGATCGCTATAATTGCCGCTTATATAAATCAAAAACCAAACTTAATATTTAAACATTTTGGCGTATTTCGAAATCCGCTGCATTATTGAATCGGATTTCATTAAATAAAGTGATTCAATTAAATGGCAAAAATTGTACTTAAAACTCTGAAAGTGCACATTACATGGATTAGTTAAATAAAATTTGGTTATTTAAACTAAATCACTTTTCTGAGACGTATTATGCTAAAAGAATGATGATTTCCTGCCACACAGATGCTCTTCTAGTTTAAGTATTATACAATGAATATTCTAATTTATACTGATTCTATTAACCGGTGATTCAAAAAACCGGCAAAAATAATTATCAGAAACTCAAAACCCCCCCTAGAACCGAATTCTGGCTGCGCCACTACCTACTGGTCTTGTATATTACATAATTTGATTTTTTTTCTACTTAAGTGATTGTCACTCTGCACTAAGGGGCCATCCATAAATGATGTCATGCTTGGATGGGGAAAAGGGTTCCTGAAATTGCGACACTTTTTGACAAGGGGGTGCAAGGGTGTAACAAGAAGTGTGACATCACACATTTTGATTAAAGTAAAAGCAGTAAAAGTCAGCAGATTAAATTATGAAATTTGTATTCATAAAGTAAAGATAAGATTTAAAAACAAATATATTAAATTCCATTTTAATTTCCAAAATTCTACTGTTTTCATTTATTTTCATATTAATATTTTATTATTATTGTATGTTAATTATGTTTTTTGCTCTAAACTTTAACCTTATATCCTGCAAAATAAGTACATGAATCATTTTTATTGTTATACTCACAGATGTCTTTAAAACACTTAGTTAAAGTTTAAAAATAAAATTTGAAATATGATCTATATTGTAGGGCTTTTTCGCTGAACTGTAAGTATATATTCACATAATGTCGCATGATAGGTGACAAGAGGGGGGGGGGGGATGGGGTATGATGAAGTGTGACATTTTGTGACAAAGGGGGAAGGGGGTCAAAATTATTGAATTGTATGACATCATTTATGGATGGTTCCTAAGCAAAAATGTCAGCACAAAATAACTAAAAAGATGACATTTCCAAATTGTTATGAAAAGTAAGTGCTGATGGTAATTTATTTATGAAATAGTGATAGTATATATATGTATTGTAGAGGAATTTCATAAATTATTTAGTAAAAAATGAATCTTTCATTACATACAGCTAGCATAATGACTGTAATTTGAATTATCATCATTAAATATTTTTTAAATGTCAGATTATCTTTTTCTTTTTTAATGTGAATTATCTTGGTTTACAAATATCATAATATTTCAAAAATATAAAAAAGTTTAATATTGTCATGTCTGTCTGGTGTGATCAAGGTGAATGAATCTAAAATCTTGGGAAAAACTTCAAAGGATGATAGTTCACATTAAGACAAGAAATATTAAATGGGAATTATTAAATGGACTCCAAAACGTCTTCTGAAGGAGATAGGAGCTATTAAAGTTTAGGGTCCAAAATTTCAAATAATTATAAAAAACAGAAAAGTTAGCCAATGCATTTGCGGTTTTTGCTAAAACTATTCTTTATGTTAGTATTTTCTTGAAAATAAATTTTAAAGATAAAGTTAAAAAAATGCTGATAGAGGACACTTTAGACTTTTGAATAATGAACAAATAATTTTTACCATTATTTTTTGTTTTTCATTAAATGCTTTCAAAAGCTTAGATTTAGACTTAAATTTTGAGCTCAAAATCTAAATCTCTTTGAATTGTTTAGTAGTGCAAACAAAACAGTGTTGAAATTTGAACCCCCCCCCTCTTCCCCTTAATCTTTTGCAAGCATTTAATGAGATACCAAAAATAACTGTAAAAATTATTTGTTTGTTACACTAAAGCCTAAAGCACACTCTATCAGCATGTTCTGAACTTAATCAGTTAAATTTACTTTCAAGATAATACTGACATGAAGAAGTTTTATCAAAAATCGCAAACGAATCGACCAACTTTTCCGTTTTATTCTAATCATTTGAAAATTTTGTACCTAAATTTTAATGGCAACTATCTTCTTCGGAAGATGTTTGGGACTCTTAATTTCCAATTTAACATTGTTTGTCTTGAGGTGTACAATCACACCTTAAAATTTGGCCCAAGAGTTTAGATTCACACTATATATCTGACATAAAAACTAGGTAGATCCTGCCGAATTTCTACGATAGAAAATGTTTAAGAAGGGACTGTTTTCATGATTTTATCTCGCAAAAATTAGTTACAATAAAAAATGCAACTTATATTGTTAAGTCTAACTCTTAAACGAATGATATTTTACCTATAGTTAACAAAATACTATTTCTATAAAACTCAGATTTAGAAATTATTAAAATTAAACTATAATCGTACGTGTAATCAGTAAAATATAATTAAAATCTGTTATTATGATAAAGTCATCAATTAAGACTCTTAATGTTTGGTATTCTAAAATGAGGTAGTAGTAAAATTTATTCTATTTTGACTCAATCATAGAATTTTTCCCCCATGAAACCTAAACCCGACATCATTTTCAGTATCGCAAAATTTACATATGCACCTCTCATTTACATAATCAGTTTAAAAAAATTGTATTTTAATTTAGTCATTTTAAAGTTATTTTAATTAAAAACTTGAAGTCTCGATTACTATTAGCTAGAAACATATAGTACGCTATTTATATTCCTTTGAATGTAAATGAAATTTTCTGAAATAATCTGCATGCAATAAATACGATAGAAAGTACTTCTATGACACCATATAAGGTAAAGTTGACGACTTTTATAGTATCGTATTCGAATTATCGCCAAGATCTTTATTTGTTTGCCTTACTGTCTAAGTAAATTCATCCATTTAAGAATAATAAAGTTCTATAATTTAAATTGTGTATGTAATTGTAATGTAAATTTTTTGGACAAAGTTTTCCGAGCACACGTGTATTGGTGATTCAAGTATTTGAATGCGCCATCTGGTAAAGAAAAGATGTAATTTCTCCCTTCAGGATAGTGCAGTGAAAAACGTTATATGCATTTTAAATTCATTCAGAATGATTCCTTTATTACGCAATTTCAGATTTCCTGTGACATTCGTTTTCTGTCTTATATGTCAAAGTAAAATTTATCCAAATTTTGAAAATCTAAAATTTTGAAATTCATTTAGATAAATAATTATTCCAGTGTCCCTTTAGCATTAGTTAAAGGGAAGTTTACCAAAGGCTGCGAGCAGCGCCTGTATAAACCGTTTTAATTTCCAATTTAACTGCTGACAGGTTCCAATTCAAAAAATTTCATCACATTTACGAAAAACATCTACGTTGGAGAAGCAATGCAGGACTTAAGAAAACTCAAGCTAAAATATCAGACTATAACAACAAATAATATTACAATGTTTACAATCTTATGAATTTTGATATAAGTTCCTACAATAATACTTTACCTGTTTTCCACGTATTTTGTACTTATCTTTCAGTTAAGCATAATTATCCACATGCAGAGTTAAAGATCATTTGCATTCTTCCCTGAAAAGCTTTATTCCATACAAATGTTGACAGGATCTCTCTCAAAAATAATGAATTTCAGTATGTGTAGATAATTAATTTGTTTAACCTCTAAGAATATGCACAGTACATTATGTATACTACTGCTTTGGGAAAAACAGCTGTGATTTTGAGAATAACCATGTCTTTAGTACCTGCATTTTATTAAGCTGCTTAATAATAAAAATTCATTGTTGAATCAGTATTAAAATTCGAAATGTTAAATTTTTTCATTATTATAACTTCACTAGTGCAGAGCTGTCAGATAACTTGAATTTTATTTGCAAAGGACACAAGATTTACCTTAGCAGTATCTATATCAAAGAGAAGCTACAATAAATCGATAAGACGAAGCAACAGAAAATATTTTTGATATTTTCTAAGTTACAAATGGCTTCGATTTTCATAATTCACACATTTGAGAATCAGCATATAAAATGTATATGATTTCTATATGGTTTTAAATATTAGGAAGGTAAATCGCAATAGAAACAAACTTAAAATATCTAATAAGAAAAGATGAGGTGTGAAATGCCATGGCATATGCTGAAGGCATCAATGCTCGTCCGATCACAAAATCCAAACAGCATCGAACGCGGTTAGTACTTGGGAGGGTCCACTGCATGTTGTTGAAATTTGTATTCTAATGTTTCTGTATAGACATTTCTATGTACTGCTTTCGGTTAAACTAGCTTATAGAAAAACGGTCTAGAATTCTGTAATACTTTTTTATAAGAAATTTTGGTACTTCTAGGTTATCCCGTCGACCAAAAAATTATCGCCAAACTATAAGATTAAATGCCAATAATGGATGACCGTGAATGTCACGTTCAATAACATTAAATACGATTCACGTACTTAAAATGTCATTAAGTGATTTTTATTTCGACTTTTTATTAATATTTTTATTAATATTCTATTAATTATATGTTTTTTTCGTTATTTCAAATAAAAATTCTGTCAACATGTATAATTTGGCGAAATTGGTCGACGGGATAACCTAGAAGTACCGAAATTTTTGCAAGGATGCTAGATAGACGTCTGCTCATATTAAAAAAAAACTTACAGATGGTTTGCCACTGTTTAACACTGTAGGATAAGTGATGGTGCTGGATTAAAAGTGCTGGCCCAGCAAAGGAATTGCTGTAGGATAGGTGCTAGAACTGCAGGAAAACTGATGGATTGAAATAATGTGATGGCATACCAATGCTGGCCATCACTGACTGGCCATCAGCTACATTTCGCACGGACACTTTTGTACAAATTTAAGTAATGACACCGTTGCACTTTACCGCTGATGGCACATGATGCTGCGATCTATTTTTCCAGCTGATGGCCCATTGTTTCTTTCTTTGCTGGGTTTATATGAAGGTAGGTCAGTACATGTTAAATACAATACAGAATAAGTAAAAAGATAATATCTGATGATAGTTATACTGAATAGGTACCTGCCCATTAGCATCAGAAACCTGACACTGTGCACAGCATATGCTACAATAAGCGCCTTGCGGTACACTTCTCAGATATATATCAACTGCAATGCGTTTAAAATTATTTCCAGTATCATTAACCCCTTGGGGAAGAGCGACACGTATGCGCGCCGCAAACAGACTTTAGAATCCTTGTTTATCCCCACCAATAAAATTATACTATAAAATTTGCCTTATTAAGTCGGAGCATTTTCTCGATTTAATAAAGCACAAATTTCTATTTTGAAAAACAGGTGACAAAACATAAGAAATTTCGTAAAAGGCTCCCGTCGCAAAAAGATTAAAAAGGTCGCGAACGATTTTTTTTTCATTAGACCGTAATGTAACGGAATTGTTTCAATGCCACTGTAAATTAACCGTAAATGCTATACTTCATTTTTAATACCGAGCATGCCATAGTACGCTGAATACTCTATAAGGTATATACATAATATGATTCAATATTTCAAGGAAAGGTTGTTAAATAACATTTCCCTGAATAGTTCACAGCACCGAAACATGTCCACCTTTAAAGTAGTCACTTTGGGCGACGACATATTTTTTGCCAGTGTTCGTAAAACTTCTGGAAGCATCGTTGGAAGCCATTTTTTGCAACCTCCCATAAGGCTTCCTGCAATGTTGTTTTCATCGCATCTGATGAATAAAAACGGATATGAATAAATGAATAAAAACGTCCCGGTAAATGTTCTTTAAGTGATGGGATCAGAAAAAGTCACATTGCGCTATGTTCAGTTGATAGGGGAGATGTTGGAGGGCATTAGTAAGAGTTTTGACGAGGAATTGTTTTAACAGTTGGTATCGATGTGCTGGTGTTTTTGAAGCAGAAAGTAACCTTAGCGAAGATTGCCCAACGCATTTATCATCTTCGATTTTATTCTCAGTCCTCTTTGAAACGTCGATGTCAATCATAAAACTTGGCCATCACCATAGTAGATTCATCATAAACCTTTCTTAGCATTTTCAAAGTCTCAATTATTATTTTATCTAATCGTTGGCAGAATTTATAACTGCAATGTTGTTCAAGAAAAGCCATCTTTTTTACGTCGCGGAGCAAGGATAACTATCTACGGAAGATAACAGCTGCGCGTGCGGTTCGGTTACATGATATGGAGACTAGCGTAATTTTTTTTCCAACCACCTTCGTCGTTCCAAGGCCAAGCTCGCACTCTGATTGGTTGTTGCTCTCTGCACTGTTTTCAAGTAACTTGGCGACAATCATACTTGGCGTAGCGATAGACGCTTCCGTCGAATTTGATTTCCTTCCGAACCGAGTACGAAGTAAACCGAGTACAAAGTAAAAAGTTGTGTGTAAAAACTTTTAAAGAGTACAGCTTTCAGTAAGACACGTTCCATCCAATCCAATGCTGCAAGAGAAAAGTTACTTTGTACTCGGATCGGAAGGAAATCAAACTCCTCGACGGAAGCATCTATCTCTACGCCAAGTATGATTATCGCCAAGTTACATGAAAACAGTGCCGAGAGCAACAACCAATCAGAGTGCGAGCTTGGGCTTGGAACGACGAAGGTGGTTGGAAAAAAAATTACGCTATGGACTAAACCAACATGCGCAAGTAGAGAAGAGTTGGGAGAATACATTTTAGGCGGTTTCACTTTATACACTTGCTGTCGTTGTCAAGAATGGCCACATTCCCGGAATCTTTTAATCACACTACGTAAGATATGAGCAATCTCGTACGCAATCTGTGTACATTCTGGCGAGTTAGAAATTGAACAGGCGGCAGATAGACAGACTGAATTCATAAACACTTTTGAACTTTGTTGGAAAGTATTAAAAAGTTGTAATGTGACAATGAATGTATTTTTTTTAACAATATTATGCATTTTCAATTTCACTTTAATAATGGTAAAATCAAAGGCAGGACGATTAAATAACAATGCATGAGCGTTAGTGCCTAACTAAAAGCATAATTACATTTTTAATGAAAAAAAATTAAAAATATATTAATTTGTTTACTGAGAACATATATACTATCCAACAATGGACAGCTAAGAAAATTTCAAGATAATAAATAAAAAACATTACATTATTGTAAAAGTAATTGTTTAAGGCAGTATATTTTTAAATGGATAAATACAACAAATGTGCAAGAATGAAAACCGTTTTAGTATTAACAATACATATTCTTTAATAAAAGTTAAATGCAAATAAGAGAAACAACCAAAATAAAAAAGCGCATCACCACCCAACATAATGACGATGTTTGAAGATTTCCGAGGCTTCGAGTACTTGTACGATGCTTGCATAAGAACAGAAGACGGCAGTGAGTTTCCAGTTCATCGCGTGGTTTTAGCAATGAGAAGTGAGTATTTCCACAATTTATTCTGCAATTCGTCTGTGGGGCAAACTGACGTGCTCGTTCCAGAGATTCAAGGCTCAACTTTAGAAACCATCTTGAATTACATCTATGCAGGAAAGCTGAATTTTACCAAAAATAGCATCAGAGACATTCTTGTAGCAGCTAATTTCTTGGGCATGGAAAAACTTCAAAACACCTGTAAATTTTTAGCCATCAAGAATCTGACAACATCGAATAGCGTTCCTTTGTTTCTTGAAGGAACGAAAGATAGAGATGGTGGCATTTTCAAGGCATCTTCTCGTTTCATTCAGGTGAATTTTCAACAAATCTTACGAGATCGAAATTCAAGATTCGAGGATTTGATGGTGGAATCTTTAATTTGGCTGCTGTCTTCCGATTCCTTGAATGTTTCGAATGAACGGCAATTATGGCAGGCTGTAAATCGCTGGATTTGTGGATTTCAAGACGAAAGAAAGAAATGGCTCGAAAATTTAATTTTATGCATTCGTTTTAATGAGGCCGACAATGATTTGCGTTCTGAAATTCTTGACCATCCACTTGTTAAGGAAAATCCTTCCTGCATCAAGTTAATAAAAACTGTAACTGAACAATCAGCAGTTCCAAAACATCGCATCCCCAAAAAGTTACATTTCTTTGCCAAGTCTTTCATTAATAGATCAGATTATACAGAGGGAATTAAAATTTTCATTACGTACGATGAAGACATTGATTTCTGGCGATATATCAGCTCGAAAATGGTTGGTCCTGATGTTGTTTTGTATGGATCAGGACCGCTTGTCATAATGTTTGATATAGCGGAGAATGTGATCTATACTTTTGATATATTGTCGAAGACATGGTCAACTTTAAATCCGCCAAATATACCTCGTCGGAATTACGATGTAATAAAATCCGGAAATCATATTTATGTTATGGGAGGAACTTCACCAGAAATAGAAATGGATGAGATTGTAACAACCTTAGAACGGTACAATTTCGATTCCGAAACATGGGAAATCGCCTCAACTCATCAGGCTTTTGTTGAAAGTGCAGCTGCTACAGTCAACAATAGGATTTACATGGTCGGAATCCGAGATCTTTTCACTGAACATCTATCTGCACAAGTTTATGACCCGATCACTGATATCTGGCGTACAGTAAGTCCTCCTAAAACTTACCGTCGCCTTTTTGCGTTGGCAGTCTATCAAGAGCAGCTGTTCATTATGGGTGGACAGAACCATGACGAGTACCTGAAATCTGTGGAAGTATATGATGCCGACATGGATACTTGGAAGGACTTTGAAAATCTGCCGTTTGCTTACTTTTTGCCGAAAGCTGTCACAATTAAAGACATATTTTACGTGTTTGATAATAATTCAATTTATTTATACGATACCCGCTGTCCTCCTGTTCTTTGGGATGAAAAAAATCTTAAGTGGCAAGTTGTTAAAGCCTCCTCGCCTTTCTGTGATTTAAGCATTTGCCAGTTTTGCACCATCGAAGATTCAAGAATTATAATGGAGATGAGAAAAGAAAACAGAGATCCATGTACTACGTGGGTAGAAAGTCCCTTTTTTACTCATATAAATTCTTAGAAGACGATCAAATGTGTCATCAAAATTATGCATTTTCCAATAGTTTATATCGAAAACTGATTAGAATTTATGTTCAATAAATCACTATGAATATAGATTTCTGTGGGTTTTTTTTAATACATGAAGAAATATTTGAAATTTCTTTATATAACCTTAGTACTAAACAAATATTGATTTTATTGGAGCTTATGATTGCGCCAATATTGTAAAGATTCCAATGAAGTATCCTTATTGTCTAAATCTCTAAATAATGTTTTGCATTCCAAATATGTAAAATAATATCTCAAGCACAGACATATTGGTTTTGTATAAAGTACTTACAATACAAAATCAATATTGCAAATAAATTAACTTAACAGTGGAAATTTCGCCTTGAATACAACATTTCAAATGAAAATCAAATTTCAAATTCTTTTAATTGCTTATAAGCGTTAATGCCAACATAGTGAAAAAGACTCCATGCCGGGAATCGAACCCAGTCCATCAGTATAACGCACTGACGTTCTACCGACTAAACCACATGGAACGACAACCAGCCTGGAACCTTCTCACTATTGCGTGTTGGAAAGGCTACATTCGCAGCACAAGATGGAATATGTTCAGTGAGCCACCGATCTGGGGCCCACACGGAACTCAAATAAAATCAGCATCAATGAATATATTAATGCATGGAAATTTTTCCAGAGAGAAAATTCACCTTGAATACAACATTTCAAACGAAAATCAAATTTTAATATTTTTTAACTGCTTATAGGCGTTAACGCCAACATAGTGAAAAAGATTCCATGCCGGGAATCGAACCCGGGCCATCAGTATCGCGCACTGACATTCTACCAACTAAACCACATGGAATATATTCCATCTTGTGCTGCGAATGTAGCCTTTCCAACACGCAATAGTGAAAAGGTTCCAGGCTGGTTGTCGTTCCATGTGTTTAGTCGGTAGAACGTCAGTGCGCTATACTGATGGACCGAGTTCGATTCCTGGCATGGAATCTTTTTCACTCTGTTGGCATTAACGTCTATAAGCAATTAAAAGAATTTGAAATTTGATTTTCATTTGAAAAATTATTTCTTGCCATTATCCATGACAACATAATAGGCACTTAAAATCATGCATTTAATTGTTTGTTCTCGATTTTGTGAAGACTGGAACAATGACGGATGCAATTTAAATTTTATGCATGTGAATATAAATTTTAAAAAGTAAATTAAATAATTTTAACTGAAAATATAATAATTTTTTTTTTTAATTTAGAATATTAAAAAAATGGAAATTAAGCATTTGATCAAATTGGGGCATAAAATGTAAGGTCTGTTTCTTTTTCTATTTATTTATATTTTTGTATGATTGTATAGAGTAGGCAAAAGAAAAAAAGAAAATAAACCCTCTAGAAAATCTATGGTAAACATCCTATAAAAGCGAGTCAACTACCAATCAATTAGTAATTATACTAGATGGAACCCGTCAAAACTTGACGGCACCACAGAAATAAAAGGTATTTTCCAGCTATTAAAGGATTTTTTAATGACTAATCTTCAGCAAAAATTTCAATAAATAAAAGAAAAACCTGCATTTTACATCCAGGCAAATGACCTGCAATTGGCAGAGTTACATTCAAACATGCTGCTATAGAATTAGAATCTCTCTCATTCGATAATTTTCCATTTACAAATACAACACCAATAAATTGTACATGACATGAATAAACCATAAATTACCGTCATTTCTCATTTCATACAAAATATACATACTTCACTTACTTCGCAGCAAAATAAGACAAATTATAGTTTGCCATTTAGCAACAACTGTAACAATGATCCTCTCAGTGGTTAATTTGTTTTTACATTACCCACCCCATTCAACAAATAAACATTTGCATTTTCAACTAACTTTTCTATTACATTTTCATAAATCAAAAATACATGTCGATTTCACATATTAAAAAAATTAATGATATTTATTCTGGCTAGGTGAAACCCGTCAAAACTTGACGGCAACAATATGAAAGAACTAAAGAAAAAAAAGTATTTTGCCGCTATAAAAAAAATTAATATTTCTTAAAAATTTCAATATGCTTTTCCATTTACCAACGTAACACCAACATGACATGATCCTGGGCACAGAATCGGTGCAATGCTGCGACACACGTCACAAACTCTTGAAAATGTTTGAAGATTATTTTTCTACTGTTAAAGTTTTTTTAAAAAAATGCTAGAAATCATTTACTATGTACAAAAATTTCTCTAGGTACCATAAAAAATGCAAATTTTGGCAAATAATCACAAAAAATAGCTATTTTCGTTAAAATACCCCCCCCCCCCCAAAAAAAAAAACATCCAGAAATTTTGCAAATGGATGTGAAAAAAAAACAGCAAATTTCGTCAACAGATTGCAAAAAACAACAAATTTTATGAAAAGATCTCTAAAAAATTTGTCAAAAAAATGCAAAAAAAAAAAAAAAAAAATTGTCTAGGTATTCCAAACAAAAGAAATTTCGTGAAAGTATTGCAAAAAATCAAAATTTTGCCAAAACGTCTAAAAAAAATTGGCAATTTTCATGAAAAAATTTCGAAAAATAAAGCCAAATTTGACAAAAAAAAAAAAAAAAAAAAAAAAAAAAAAAAAAAAAAAAAATCCCTAAAAAATGGCAAAAGTTTAAACATAGTGTGAAAAAAAAATTCAAAATATTGTAAGAAAACAAAAAAATTTGACAAATGATTGTGAGTAAACAACAAATTTCGTCAAAGGATTGAAAAAAAAAAAAGCAAATTTCATCAAATAATCACAAAAAAAGTAAATTTCACAAAAAAACCCAAAAAATTTTGCAAAAAGATCTTCAATAAAACAGGAAATTACATCGAAAGATTGTGACAAAACGACAATTTCATCGAAAGAACTCGAGAAAAACGATAAACTTCTCCGAAACTGTCTAGGTATCATAAAAGACACAAATTTCGTCCAAAGATCTCAGAAGCACATAAATTTTGTCTAGGTAATCGCAAAAAAAGGTAAATTTTGCAAAAAATAGCAAAAAAAAAAAAAAAAGAACAACAACAAATTTCTCAAAAAGATAACAAAAAACGACAATTTCTCAAAAAAGTCATGAAAAAAGGTTAAATTCGATAAAACGGCAAATTACATCAAAAGATTGTGAGAAAAAAACAACTTTCATTAATTGCAGGGGGAAAAGATGCAACATTTCTTTGTTTATCAGAAAAAAAAAATCACAAAATTTCTCGATCCATCACATGAAAAATAGAAAATTTGTCAATCAGTCGAAGAAAAAAATAAAAAAATCGACAGTTGGTCATGTGGGGTAAAAATTATAAAATTCATTAATGAATCATGGATAAAAAGTCATTTAGTTATGTAAAAAAGCGCACAAAAATTTTGTGATTGATCGAGACATTTCAGAATGTCTTTTCTGGGTAATCTTACGATGGGAATACTGCAGTTCAGTGTACCCATTGAACTGTGTGCTGAGTGACATATGTTTATTGACTCATTCTATAGGCAATTAAAAATATGTATGGAATTTTTTATCGCAATGTAATAAGTATATTTTTAACATAGGATCAGAGTAAATTAGTCTTTTCAACAAATAACCTGGTAAGTGAGAACTAACTTTTTTATTGATAGGCAATGTAACATCGGGTCGATCGAGTTTATTTTGATTTTGCCCTTGTTTTTGAAGGACATAATTTAACCGTTTTTTCTATTGCATAACACTTCTTATTTTGTTTTCAATCTTTTTTTTTTTTTTCTTTTAGTAATTTCTTATTGTGATCTTCATTTCTGTCATACGAAAAATTCATTTCTATTTCGCCTATAGCATTTACATAATGTTGACAAATTTCTGAAAAAAAAAAAAAAAAAAAAAAAATGAAAAAAAACCCAACAAATTTTCAAAAAAAGGATAAATTCGATAAAACGGCAAATTGCATCGAAAGATGGCAAGAAAATACGACAAATTTCACCTAAAATCCCTGAGAAAACAAATAATTATTTCCTAGTATCATAAAAGACGTGAATTTCGTCAAAAGATCGTGAAAGTACTTTAAATTTGTCTAAGTACTTCAAAAAATGCAAGTATTGGTAAACAGATTGTGAGAAAACAACATATTTTGTCAAAAGATGAAAAAAAGAGGCACATTTCATCATAAGAACACAAAAAAGGTAAATTTTGCAAAAAAAAAAAGGGAAAAAAATGACGAATTTCTGAAAATAACAAAAAAAAACCCAACACATTTCACAAAAAAAAAAATCACGAAAAAAGGAATAATTTGATAAAACGGCAAATTACATTGAAAGATGGCAAGAAAAAACGACAAATTTCACCTAAAATCCCTGAGAAAACAAATAATTATTTCCTGGTATAATAAAAGACGTGAATTTCGTCAAAAGATCGTGAAAATACTTTAAATTTGTCTAGGTACTTCAAAAAATGCAAATATTGGTAAACAGATTGTGAGAAAACAACATATTTTGTCAAAAGATGAAAAAAAGAGGCACATTTCATCAAAAAAACACAAAAAAGGTAAATTTTGCAAAAAAAAAGTGAAAAAAATGAGAAATTTCTGAAAATAACAAAAAAAAAACCCAACAAATTTCACAAAAAAAAATCACGAAAAAAAGAATAATTTGATAAAACGGCTAATTACATTGAAAGATGGCAAGAAAAAACGACAAATTTCACCTAAAATCCCTGAGAAAACAAATAATTATTTCCTGGTATAATAAAAAACATGAATTTCGTCAAAAGATCGTGAAAATACTCTAAATTTGTCTAGGTACTTCAAAAAATGCAAATATTGGTTAACAGATTGTGAGAAAACAACACATTTTGTCAAAAGATGAAAAAAAGAGGTACATTTCATTAAAAGATCACAAAAAAGGTAAATTTTGCAAAAAAAAAAGGTGAAAAAAAAGACAAATTTCTGAAAATATCAAAAAAATGAGAAATTTCACAAAAAAAAAGATAATTTCGATAAAACAGCAAATTGCATCGAAAGATCGTGAGAAAATGACAAATTTCACCGAAAATCCCTGAGAAAACAAATAATTTTATCCAAGTATAAAAAAAAAAAACATGAATTTTGGCAAATAATTACAAAAAATAACAAATTTTGGCAAAATACCCCCCCCCCCAAAAAAAAAGAACACCTGGAAATTTTGTAAATAGATGTGAAAAAAAAAAACAGCAAATTTCGTCAACAGATTGCAAAAAACAACAAATTTCTTCAAAAGATCTCTAAAAAATTTGTCAAAAAACTGCAGAAGAAAAAATTGTCCAGGTATCTCAAATAAAACAAATTTCGTGAAAATATTGCAAAAAATCAAAATTTTGCCAAAACGTTTAAAAAAAATTTCGAAAAAAAAAGCAAATTTTGACAAAAAAAAATCTCTAAAAAATGGCAAATTAAACATATTGTGAAAAAAAAATTCAAAATATTGTGAGAAAACAACAAATTTTGACAAATATTTGTGAGTAAACAGCAAATTTCGTCAAAGGATTGAAAAAAAAGCAAATTTCGTCAAATAATCACAAAAAAGGTAATTTTGCAGAAAAAACAACAAATTTTGCAAAAAGATCTTCAATAAAACGGGAAATTACATCGAAAGATCATGACAAAACGACAATTTCATCAAAAGAACCCGAGAAAAACGATAAACTTCTTCGAAACTGTCCAGGTATCATAAAAGACACAAATTTCGTCCAAAGATCTCAAAAGCACAGAAATTTTGTCTAGGTAATCGCAAAAAAATGTAAATTTCGCAAAAAATAGCAAAAAAAAAAAAAAAAAAGAACAACAACAAATTTCTCAAAAAGATAACAAAAAACGACAATTTCTCAAAAAAGTCATGAAAAAAGGTTAAATTCGATAAAACGGCAAATTACATCAAAAGATTGTGAGAAAAAAACAACTTTCATTAATTGCAGGGGGAAAAGATGCAACATTTCTTTGTTTATCAGAAAAAAAAAAAATCACAAAATTTCTCGATCCATCACATGAAAAATAGAAAATTTGTTAATCAGTCGAAGAAAAAAATAAAAAAATCGACAGTTGGTCATGTGGGGTAAAAATTATAAAATTCATTAATGAATCATGGATAAAAAGTCATTTAGTTATGTAAAAAAGCGCACAAAAATTTTGTGATTGATCGAGACATTTCAGAATGTCTTTTCTGGGTAATCTTACGATGGGAATACTGCAGTTCAGTGTACCCATTGAACTGTGTGCTGAGTGACATATGTTTATTGACTCATTCTATAGGCAATTAAAAATATGTATGGAATTTTTTATCGCAATGTAATAAGTATATTTTTAACATAGGATCAGAGTAAATTAGTCTTTTCAACAAATAACCTGGTAAGTGAGAACTAACTTTTTTATTGATAGGCAATGTAACATCGGGTCGATCGAGTTTATTTTGATTTTGCCCTTGTTTTTGAAGGACATAATTTAACCGTTTTTTCTATTGCATAACACTTCTTATTTTGTTTTCAATCTTTTTTTTTTTTTTTCTTTTAGTAATTTCTTATTGTGATCTTCATTTCTGTCATACGAAAAATTCATTTCTATTTCGCCTATAGCATTTACATAATGTTGACAAATTTCTGAAAAAAAAAAAACAAAAAAAAAAAAAAGAAAAGAAAAATGAAAAAAAAAAACCAACAAATTTTCAAAAAAAGGATAAATTCGATAAAACGACAAATTGCATCGAAAGATGGCAAGAAAATACGACAAATTTCACCTAAAATCCCTGAGAAAACAAATAATTATTTCCTGGTATAATAAAAGACGTGAATTTCGTCAAAAGATCGTGAAAATACTTTAAATTTGTCTAGGTACTTCAAAAAATGCAAATATTGGTAAACAGATTGTGAGAAAACAACATATTTTGTCAAAAGATGAAAAAAAGAGGCACATTTCATCATAAGAACACAAAAAAGGTAAATTTTGCAAAAAAAAGGGAAAAAAATGACGAATTTCTGAAAATAACAAAAAAAACCCAACACATTTCACAAAAAAAAAATCACGAAAAAAGGAATAATTTGATAAAACGGCAAATTACATTGAAAGATGGCAAGAAAAAACGACAAATTTCACCTAAAATCCCTGAGAAAACAAATAATTATTTCCTGGTATAATAAAAGACGTGAATTTCGTCAAAAGATCGTGAAAATACTTTAAATTTGTCTAGGTACTTCAAAAAATGCAAATATTGGTAAACAGATTGTGAGAAAACAACATATTTTGTCAAAAGATGAAAAAAAGAGGCACATTTCATCAAAAAAACACAAAAAAGGTAAATTTTGCAAAAAAAAAGTGAAAAAAATGAGAAATTTCTGAAAATAACAAAAAAAAAAACCCAACAAATTTCACAAAAAAAAATCACGAAAAAAAGAATAATTTGATAAAAC